>CM053027.1:84303475-84329707 GCA_028564925.1 Lithobates sylvaticus
TTCTTTGGGGCTTTGTGTTCACTTAGTTTCCACCATTCAGGGATACAGAGAAACTCATCCGCAAGTAAGAGTCTTCCTCAGTATTTCATGCGTCAGGGACCGGCTACAGTGAACCGTTTACTCATACTGTATGAAACATTGACACAGACTTGACAGGATGCGTTAAAGTTGCAACTGGAGACAAATAAAATGTCAACTGTCTAGAATCTTAAAGAAACCAGTATACTGTGATGGATATGATCCTGTACAACGTGACTGCATTTGTTTTTTATTTAACCACGCAAACGTGACCAAAAGCCTGCATCCGACCAGCTAAAATAATTTACTTGCGCCGCCGCGGCGGCAGAGTTACGATGAGCAACAGGTCGCTACGTACATGTGACACGAGCGGCCTATCATCCGGGTTTTGGGGAGCTCATGTGGACGATCCACCTGCCAGATATCCTAGTCTGTGAATTGGACACAGCACAAGGTTTGGATCAGCAGATTTCAGGAATGGTTTTAGGTTGAAACCTGCCAGATCACTCGGTGATCCAATTACTTGCGCTATATCAGGTCTCTTTTTGTTGTCCCTGTCTCCGAAGAAAGCTAGGGGGGGGAAAAAACCAGCCCATGCATTAGGAAGTTAAGTGCAGGACAGTACTTACACACATTCTATATATCTTGTTATGGATAGCAATAGTGAACCCCTTGGATTGCCAATTTAGATAGGCTTGGGAGTAACCCTTCCCAAGCCAGAGTAGTCGAGATGCCAGTATACCAGTATCCTACTAATTGATCACTGCTAATTATATGTATACTTAGTCGAGGATCAGTGTTCAGTTGAGTGGAACTCTCCAGCGTCAGTGTATGTTAGCCCGGCATCTGATCACAAGTCCCGCTCTATTGACGGTCACTGATCAACCACCATTATCAGTATAGCAGCTATAGCTGTAAATTTCCAGAATTTATATACTGAATATGTTTGTTAGCCACTACAATCTTTTGCCTACAAACCAATTAAAAATTATACTTTTTGGGTTTTTTTTTCTTCTACCAAAGAAAAGAAACCTGTAATGCAAGGAATACATTTTAGTCTATATGTTTATAAGTACGAAATTTGATTTGTTGTCTTACTTTTCTTCATAAAGAAAGAAATCATTGGGGTGATTTTTTCAAGATGTTTGGTCTTTTTTTGTTTGATACTAATTTAAAGATAAAAAACAGTCGGTCTTGAAAGTTCGCTGACAAAAAGGACTCTATTTGTCGGCTGAGAATAAAAAATTGATAAACATGAACCTGGTAAATGTAATTTACGTACTCAGTTGTTGCATGATCGCACCAATTAGTGCAGTTTTATAGTATTACAGTGCTGAAATACCAAAAAATGACAATGGTAATGGAGGTAGGGGGTATGTATTGAACCTCCAGCGAGGTCAAATGGTTTAAAGAGATGAGAAATAGTTGGTCGCTAGCTTGATCGTATGGGTGTAATGACTGGAGCAATAGTTTCCAAGACAAAAGGTTTGTATAACATATGATTTGTAGAGTATAGTTTGAGCTTAGACTATCAGATATATTTGGCTTTTAGCATTATAAGTGGATCCTGGAGTAACAGCTATTATGTAGTGAAGCTCTCGTCACAACAGCGATGTGGGCCTTACTGGATCGAAAATACTACGAGTAAAACCTTGGTAGGTAATTTAGGAGAATTCTGGAACGGATCTGACACTGAGCAAAAACAAATGTCAGTGCCCTTATTAGAAGAAAGAAGACGACAGGATGGAGTCGTTGGAGATCACTTACATCGCATGCAGCATGCGGACGCAACAGCTGCAGGTTGATTGCCCACTTGCAGGGAGTGGCTGTTATATTCATAGCTTCTCAAGTAATAAACTGTGGGAACTTGTGAGCATATATTCATAGTCTGGAAACGTTATCTTGTAATCCATATGCACTCAGATAATATCGCTAAGCACAATTTTATCTTCCCATGAAGAAATAGATAGAATATCTCCGTTTAATTCGTCGCACAGAACCATTTATATCATTCAGTGCCTTTAGTCTATAAGTCCATTATAAAACGACTATAGCAAATGTGACTTCAACGGCAACTTCATGGGATTGCGGGTCCGGCGTAATCTTCCTGTAATGGAATAAAGACAAGTGGAGCGCTCTTAAATAATGTCAAAAATCAATAATAAAATGAATCTGAATAGAAAAGAGATGTTCGATCGATCAGCAAAGAGTCGCAATTTAATAGATTTCTTCAGATATGGGAAGGAAAACAAAACACAATAATAAAGAAAAAAACAAAGTCGGGGATAGACATCCCCATCACCCAATTAGTACAAGACGTCGTACGATCAGTTTATGGAGGTATATACACTTTTTAAATGTACTGTACATAGCTGGCCGACCTATCTCGATAAGTGTCAAGGCAAAACACTGTTCACTCTCACATGCTGGCTGCAAGCAGCTGCACGTCTCACCTATAGCCCATTTAGAGGGTGAAGGAGAAAGAAGATCTCCATCATCCTAGAAAAGGGGGGGGGGGGGGGGGAAAAGAGTAAAATGCACTACTGCAGGCAAGCTTCCAGCATCCACCTATATTATAAAAAATAGAAAAGGTATATACACTAATTGCGCATATCAACGCTAGACAACACTTTATTGAAGATATAAAAATGGATTCCAATCTGACATGTTATGTGTTGGTAATTAACACCGGTTATGTCGATAAAGTCACGCTAATCAGCGCGATCGATAGTCTCATATCCCTAAGGATGACATGCCACTATACCTCGCCACACCCGTCCAATAGCTTCACCCAATGATTTTCATCAGACGCAAAAGGGCATCATCCCGCACCTGATGCTGCACTTTTGGTGAACGAAACCGTCTGGTGAACATATAGAATCTCGTGAATCGTGACAGTATGTGCTGCAACGTTTTTTTTCTAATCCGGCAGTTGACACTCTCATCATGATTATCCTATGGTGTAGTTCCATGCGACACCGTCTAGATCTAATGTTTTCTAGCAGTTTGATGGTGCAAAGAGAGTGGCCGTATTAATTGAGCAAGTAAGAAAGAAAAACAACTAGTTTGTTTTCTTGAGAGAACTTTTTTTCGCAGCTGTAATCACGCGCTCAAACATAATAGCGCTGGATGGAACGTGATAATAAACGGTGTAGAAAGAACTAACGCCTTAAAAACTACGCTCACTTTAGTGTTTTAAAGTGTTTTGAGCCGCATTGAATATATGAATAAAAAAAAAGAAAACATTGTTTGCTACAAGAAATAAACCATTCAGTCTAAAATGCTAACGCTGGGAAACTAACACTAAAAAACGCAATTTCAAACATCATTGAAAAGAAGTTGAAAAACTCACTGCGAAAAGTACTGACGTTTTTTTTTTAATACTAATCGTTGTTTGATTTAGAAGATTCCTCGCTGTGAATGCGCGCTTATAATGGAAGGTGTGGTAGCCCACACAAATTTTGTTCATTGTTAATGTATATATCATCGCACATCAACTCATGTAGAGATATATTGAAATCGAAATTAAATTATACTCTTCTACCAACTGTCCCAATTTCATCAGCATCGAAGCTATAATAAAAGAGGGATATTGAAGTTGTGAGTAATTAAAATAGGCGACCAGGCAAATCCTGAAAATTGAATGTCTGTAAAAGTTAACACAGTCTCAGAGACTCAAAATATAATAACGTATACACTATGTTATCTTCACCGATAAAAAATTTCACAATTTAACAATCAGGCCTGCAATTGCACATTAGACATTAAAATAATCGGATATAAAAACGTCAGTCGCTATGCAGGGAGTTTTTTCAACTGTTTTTTCAAAAACGTTTTTGCAAAATAGCTTTTTTAGCGTTTATTAGCGCTTTTTCTGCGCTTATTGCGTTTTTCGTGACTTTTGTTGTGTTTTTAAAGGAACTTAATATAATACAAAATCTCAGAACATGTGTCAAATATGGAATGGATCAAAAACGTTAAAAAACACTGGTGAGTGACGTTTTTGAGCGTTTATCGACGTTTAACATCGCTTATCAGCGTTTATCAGCGTAAAGCCCCATACACATGGTCGGACAATCCGCGGACCAGGTCGGTCGGATCCTGTCCGTCATACTTTGTCTGATGTTGGTTTTGCGTACACACGGTCGGACAAAGTTGTCGGAAAATCCGATCATTCTGAACGTGGTGACGTTTGTTGCCTACGACGGGACTACGTAGAGGCTAGTAGCCAATAGCTTTGGTCTTGTAATGTGATCTGAGCATGCATAGCACACGATCGGATTTGGTGTGATCGGACCGGGTTGTCGGCAAATCTATCCAGCAGGAGATAAGACTTTGTCCGTCGGACAATCCGACGTACACTGTCCGATGGTGCATACACACGGTCTGATTTTTCAACAACATTGTCCGATCGGACAGAATCCATGAAAAAGTCCGACCGTGTGTATGGGGCTTTAGTGTGTTTTTACAGCTGAAAAATGTCTCTCAGAACCCACTAGTTTTTTTTTGTTTTGTTTTTTACTGCTCAACCACTTCAGCCCTGGAGGATTTTACCCCCTTCCTTACCAGAGCACTTTTTGCGATTCGGCACTGCGACGCTTTAACTGACAATTGCACGGTCGTGCGACGTTGCACCCAAACCAAAATTGACGTCATTTTTTTCCCACAAATAGAGCTTTCTTTTGGTGGTATTTGATCACCTCTGCGGTTTTTATTTTTTGCGCTATAAACAAAAGAAGAGCAACAATTTTGAAAAAAAAACACAATATTTTTAACTTTTTGCTATAATAAATATCATTAAAAAAAAAAAAAAAAAAACGAATTTTTGACTCAGTTTAGGCCAATATGTATTCTTCTACATATTTTTGGTAAAAGAATTTGCAATAAGCGTATTAACCAATAAGGTTTGCGCAAAAGTTGTAGCGTCTACAAAATAGGGGATAGATTTATTGCATTTTAAATTTTTTAATTTTTTACTAGTAATGGCAGCAATCTGCGTTTTTTTTCGTGGCTGTGACATTGCGGCGGACACTTCGACACTTTTGACACATTTTTGGGACCATTCACATCTACACAGCAATCGTTGCTATAAAATTGCACTGATTACTGTGTAAATGTGAATGGCAGGGAAGGGGTTAACACTAGGGGCGCTGCAGGTGTTAATGTATGTTCCCTGGGAGTGATTCTAACGGTGGGGGGAGGGGACTTACAAGGGAAGGAGACCGATTGGTGTTCCTCTGTACTGGAAATCGGTCTCCTCTCCACTGACAGGACTTGGATCTGTGTGTTTGCACACAGATCCACGTCCTGCTGTGTTCCCGGGCAATCGCGGGTGCCCGGTGGACATCGCGGCCGCCGGGCACGCGCACCGGGATCCCGAGCGACGCCACCTAGACGGCAGGGAATGGGAGGACGTCATATGATGCCCACCCAGGATAGGAGATCCACCTTGTGGGCATCATTTGATACTGGGCGGGTATTGAAGTGGTTAAAAACAGCACTGCCCAAAACTACTGATAACAGCCTATGTGTGCATGGATACATAGGATAACATGATCGAGAGTTTAATGACTGTAGAAAAAAATGTCTACAGCCAAAAACTGTGAATAGTGCTATCCCACTGTAGAAGTAGCTGTATGAGAAATACTTATTTCTGGAGTCAAGCTTACCTATAGGAGAGTTTTTAAAGTTTTAAATTGTGAATTTTTATAATGATGAACTAAAATTTGTATACATTTTAATTTGTCCAAAAGTGTGTTCCTTGTGCACCATTAAAGTCCATTACCTAACAAAATGATTTACATACATCCTATTTCACCCATACTGTTCAGAATCCGGTGCTAATAGTTAAACGCATTACTGTTACTGCTACTTTAAAACTATTATGCGGTATACACACGGTCGTAATTTCCGATGGAAACAGTCCGATGGGAGCTTTTCATCGTATTTTCCGACCGTGTGTATGCCCAATGGTCTTTTTCTGTCTGAATTTCCGACGGACTTTGAATTGAGAACCTGTTATCAATTTTTCCGATGGAAAACCTTTCTATCGGAATTTCCGATCGTGTGTATGCAATTCCGACACGCAAAATTCCGACGCATGCTCAGAAACAATTTGACGCATGCTCGGAAGCATTAAACTTCCCTTTTATAGTGCTGTCGAACGTGTTTTATGCCGCTGTGTTATTGACCATCGGAATTTGGTGTGATCGTGTGTAGGCAACACAGCTTGAGCAGAATTCCGTCGGAAAAACCGTCAGAGTTTTTTCCGACGAGAATTCCAATCGTGTGTACGCGGCATAACTATCATGGAAAAAGTGTACCGAACTATCAAATATTCTCAATGTTTTCCATCTGATTTTCACAGTACTGCCACTATGCCAAATTTTTATTAAATTTGGCTTTTGAGCTGAGCAGGTCTTGGTAGCATCTATAATCTAGAATTACTTAATCCTTTTTATCCATTCTATTAGTGGTTTTCCTGCCTTTACTGAGCCTCTTACAATTTTTAAAAAAACCTTATGCAAATATTTTATATTTTGTCAACATAAATAGATCATACCTGACAGTAAAAGTTGCCCAAAGGTTTCTGTAATACTCAGTTTTCTACTCCATTAATTCAGTAGAGAAATCCCCCTCTTTTTATTTGTCCTCAGGTAATGTTACCTTATAATTTGTTCTCTAAAATATTTTCCTCTACAATTTAATCTCCTCTCATCTTCAGTCCCATTTCCTCAACCTGACCCAGGACTGACCTCCAGGTTATGTGTTTCTCTTCATGTCACCAACTGACTGATGGTGTTGCCCTCTACCTACTTTAAAACTTTATTTAATTATTTGCCCTTGACTACATCACTTCTCTTTTTCTCTGTCATTAAAAATTGAATCCCTGAATTCCATTTTAGGTGTGATACAGGCCCTCCCCGCAGCTCTCACATATTGTTTAAGTGTCACATAGACCCATCATGGCATACATTCTGAGAGCTGTATTCATGTCACATAGCACACGTAGCACATGACCATTTATCATTGTGGTTTATCTACAAGGTCTTCTCTATGACTTAAGGCAGAATATCAATTTACAGATTTTATTGTAACATTTTATTGCTTTTTTATTTGCTGTTTGGTAAAACAACATAGCAGAAGCTCCGATGAATCCACTCATTTACAGGATATATATCCGCAACTGTATATTTCACAAGGATAAAGCAACTATGATAGCCTGGAGCTGTGATCTTCTCCTTTAGGGAGTTTTTTTAAAGAGCTATTCCAGGCAAAAAGTTAAAGAGTTTAAATAGCTACCAATGCTATCCAGTAAGCACAACAACTATTTGAAAATTAAAGTCCAGTTGTAGAGCAGTCTAATTATTCTAAAGCAATAAACCCTAATTTATGATCAATTACTCTAATATTACTTTCCATATTTCCTATTTTTAATGTTATAAAGTTCAGTCAATTTTCCTAAATCTGTTCTGTAATCTCACCCAGAATGAGCACACTCCTCTATAAAAGATCAGTAGGAGTGTGATTATTGAAGCTTTGTGTGCTGGCATCACCAATCACATTTAGACTCCAAAGGCAGGTGTGAAGCTAATTGGCAGCTTTTTAGTACTTGCATTTTTGCATCAGACTTACTCTAGGTGCGAAACAGCATGAAGCCTTGGGTGGTCCATGGACGTTCCATTCTCTATAGCAGATGAGTTTCAAGATGACCAAATTGCTGATAAATATGATTCTAATTGACTAGTGCATGAAAGCAATATCCCACCACCCCTTAACCATATCAAGCCACATGGGAGGATGCTTTACCAGAAGGCACCTTGTCCCCATGTTAACAAGGACAAGGGCCTCTTCTCCACAACCCTGGCTAGCGGTTGTGAGGGCCTGCAGGCAGGAGGCTTATTGAAATGTGGAATTTCCCTCTAAAGACTGATCCCTCCCGCAAATGAGTAAGGGGGAAATAGTAACCCTACTCATTAACAAAAAAAAAAAAAAACTTAGAAATAAGGCCCTCTAAACATTTGTGTCCTTTGTTTAAAAAATAAAAATACCCCCCCCCCCCCAAAAAAGTCCTTTGTTGTAAATCCATCATCAGTCACAATGCCTACCACCTACTGACTCACCAAAACTAAAAAAAATCAGTGGACCCAGAGCACACAACCAATGCTGCTGGTGCTGTGGCGTACCTAGGGTATGGCAGCCATGGCTAGTGCCATGGGCGCCGTGGGGGGGGGGGGGGGGGGGCGCAAAAAAGCCGGCCCGCACAAGAAATAAAATTTGACTCCCACCCTTCCTCTTGCGGCCGCCTCCCACACTAATCCAGTCCCTGGTGCCACGACTGGCCTGCTGGAGCGCAGCGCCGGAGCAAGATACATAAGAGAGTGAGCAGGGAAGCAACAGGTGCCCGGGCGCCCCCCATAACGGCCGATGAGTTGGCTCTGGCCAGAGTGAGCGCCCGGGTAACCTACGTAGCCATAGAGTAACTAGCGGAGGCGGAGCCTAAGGCTCCGCCTACCCTCCTCTGCGCAGCGGCTTTAGTGTCTCTTCTCGGCGGTCTCCCGGGTCTGTGTGACGTGCTGAGAGTGCTGTGACGTCACGTGGTCAGTGAAGAAGAACATGGAGGCTCAGGCTGGAGACCAGGAGAAGAAGAGTGAGACACCAGAGGGAGGAAAAACAATTGGAACCCCCCCCCCTCCAAGCAGCAGCAGGTACTGTAACTAGTCTTGTACAGCAGCACAGTGTTATCATCATCATGTGCACATCATGTGTACTGTGTAGCAGTAACCAGCAAAGTCATCAAATATATGCTCAATTTGGATTAAATAAATATGCTTAGCTATAGATATAATAAATTGTAATAAAAGTGATTTGTGCAACAGCAGGTACTACTTGCACAAATCACTTTTATTACACTTTATTTATAATATCTATTGCTATGCATATTTATTTAATCCATATTGAGCATATATTTGATTGGCTACTTGCTTCTGCTTGGGCCTGACACACACACACACAATTGCACATGATGATGACTTAGACCTCTTTAACACTGAGCCGCCCCGGGCATCAGCGGTAAAGCGGCGCTATTTTTAGCGCCGCTTTACCGTCATTTTAGCAGCGCTATTCAGCCAAAAAGGGGTTAAATCCACCCACAAAATGCCGCTGCAGCAGCGTTTTGCTGGTGGTATGGCGGCGCTGCCCCATTGTTTTTAATGGGCAGGAGCGGTGGAGGAGCGGTGTATTCACCGCTCCTCCACCGCTACAAAGTAGCTGCTGGCAGGACTTTTTGTGACACCCTGCCAGCGCAGCTCCCCAGTGTGAAAGCACTTGGGCTTTCACACTGGGTTTGCAGATGAGGCTTTTCTCAGGCGCTATGCTAGCGCTATTTTTAGCACTGTAGCGCCTGAAAAACGCCTCCAGTGTGAAAGGGGTCTTAAAGTCATCATGTGCGATTTTGCGTGTGTGCGTGTGATCCTACTCCCTCTCTACCTATGTTCAGTGTCAGAGACGCTGGCGCAGCATTTATGGGTGCTGATGTTATGTTACCGCATTTATGGGTGCTGATGTTATGTTACCGCATTTATGGGTGCTGATGTTACTGCATTTATGGGTGCTGATGTTATTGCATTTATGGGTGCTGATGTTATTTATGGGTGCTGATGTTATTTTATGGGTGCTGATGTTACCGCATTTATGGGTGCTGATGTTACCGCATTTATGGGTGCTGATGTTATGTTACCGTATTTATGGGTGCTGATGTTATGTTACCTGATGTTACCGCATTTATGGGTGCTGATGTTATGTTGCATTTATGGGGTGATGCTGATGTACCGCATTTATGGTGCTGATGTTATGTTACCGCATTTATGGGTGCTGATGTTACCGCATTTATGGGTGCTGATGTTACCGTATTTATGGGTGCTGATGTTACCCATTTATGGGTGCTGATGTTACCGCATTTATTTGGGTGCTGATGTTACCGCATTTATGGGTGCTGATGTTATGTTACCGTATTTATGGGTGCTGATGTTACCGCATTTATGGGTGCTGATGTTACCGCATTTATGGGTGCTGATTTATGGGTGCTGATGTTATGTTACCGCATTTATGGGTGCTGATGTTATGTTACCGTATTTATGGGTGCTGATGTTACCGCATTTATGGGTGCTGATGTTATGTTACCGCATTTATGGGGTGCTGATGTTACCGCATTTATGGGTGCTGATGTTATTACCGCATTTATGGGTGCTGATGTTACCGCATTTATGGGTGCTGATGTGACCGCATTTATGGGTGCTGATGTTACCGCATTATGGGTGCTGATGTTATGGCATTTATGGGTGCTGATGTTACCGCATTCATGGGTGCTGATGTTATTGCATTTATATTTATGGGTGCTGATGTTACCGTATTTATGGGTGCTGATGTTATGTTACCGTATTTATGGGTGCTGATGTTTACCGCATTTATGGGTGCTGATGTTACCGCATTTATGGGTGCTGATGTTGCCGCATTTATGGGTGCTGATGTTACCGCATTTATGGGTGCTGATGTTATGTTACCGTATTTATGGGTGCTGATGTTACCGCATTTATGGGTGCTGATGTTATGTTACCGCATTTATGGGTGCTGATGTTACCGCATTTATGGGTGCTGATGTTATGTTACCGAATTTATGGGTGCTGATGTTAGCGCATTTATGGGTGCTGATGTTATGTTACTGTATTTATGGGTGCTGATGTTACCGCATTTATGGGTGCTGATGTTACCGCATTTATGGGTGCTGATGTTACCGCATTTATGGGTGCTGATGTTATGTTACCGTATTTATGGGTGCTGATGTTGCTGCATTTATATGGCATTTATGGGTGCTGATGTTACTGCATTTATGGGTGCTGATGTTACCGCATTTATGGGTGCTGATGTTACCGCATTTATGGGTGCTGATGCTGCATTTATGGGTTGATGTTACCGCATTTATGGGTGCTGATGTTATTGCATTTATGGGTGCTGATGTTACCGCATTTGGGTGCTGATGTTACCGCATTTATGGGTGCTGATGTTATGCATTTATGGGTGCTGATGTTATGTTACCGCATTTATGGTGCTGATGTTACCGCATATTTATGGGTGCTGATGTTACCGCATTTATGGGTGCTGATGTTACCGTATTTATGGGTGCTGATGTTATGTTACCGTATTTATGGGTGCTGATGTTACCCGCATTTATGGGTGCTGATGTTACCGCATTTATGGGTGCTGATGATGTTACCGCATTTATGGGTGCTGATGGGTTGATGTTACCGTATTTATGGGTGCTGATGTTATTGCATTTATGGGTACTGAGATGTTGATGTTACTGCATTTATGGGTGCTGATGTTACCGCATTTATGGGTGCTGATGCTGATGTTACTGCATTTATGGGTGCTGATGTTATTGCATTTATGGGTGCTGATGTTACCGCATTTATGGGTGCTGATGTTACCGTATTTATGGGTGCTGATGTTATTGCATTTATGGGTGCTGATGTTACATCATTTATGGGTGCTGATGTTACCGCATTTATGGGTGCTGATGTTACCGCATTTATGGGTGCTGATGTTACCGCATTTATGGGTGCTGATGTTACCGCATTTATGGTTGCTGATGTTACCGCATTTATGGGTGCTGATGTGATGTTATTGCATTTTTGGGTGCTGATGTTATTGCATGCATTTATGGGTGCTGATGTTATGTTATTGCATTTATGGGTGCTGATGTTACCGCATTTATGCGTGCTGATGTTACCACATTTATGGTGCTGATGTTACTGCATTTATGGGTGCTGGTGAGGCAGCATTTATGGGTGCTGGTGAGGCAGCATTTATGGGTGGAGCCAGGGGGGTGAGACAAAATGAGGTTTCGCCTAGGGTGTCAAAAATCCTCTGTCCTTGTCACACTGCGTCCCTCTCTGTCCTCATCACACTGCGTCCCTCTCTGTCTGTCCCCAGTGACTCTCAATTCAGTGTTAGTGTGTGTCATTGTTTTTGTTTGAGTTACTGTGTGCACCAATGTATTTTAATGAGTGTCAGTGTGCCAGTGGGTTGGCATCATCAGTTATTTTTGTATCAGTGTGTGCTCGCGGGCCATTGTGTGTGTGCCAGTTAGCATGTGTATTTGAGTGTATGGGTCATTGTCAGTGAAAGTGTATGTCTTTGAGTATATTAATTATATATGTATGTATGTATGTATGTGTGTGTGTGTGTGTATGTGTATATGTGTGTTTTTCTTTAAAATTACTAAAGAAAAAATTGGAGAGCCCGGCGACAAAATTGGAGAGCACCAGGCCTGACAGCCCACTTCTATCAATCTTCAGGTGTATCGCAAAACCATGAAACCTTTCTTGATGAAGAAGAAGGAAAGTGGAGCTGAAGGACGGAAGAGGCGAAAGTTGGAGGCGGAGGAAGCCAAAAAGTCAAGCAAGTTCTTCATGACCTTCTTTGAAAAGCCTGGAACAAGTTGTTCAACACCTTCCATGGAGTCCCCTGCACCTGCTACAGGTTTATTAGAATCTGAAGCTGGATCAAGCACAAATGCATCACAAGCCGAGGAGGAAGTCAAGTCAGATAAATCTGATTATGAAGAGATCAGAAGTGAGGAGGCCAGAGAGAACTTGAACATGACAGGAATGGAAGACGATGGTGGCGGCGATGCTGTGTTTATTGATGAGACTGAACCTGATGATGCTGAACCTGGTGAAATGGATGGTGTTGAAGAGCCTCAAACTGTCTTACCAGAAGTTATTAAACAGCATGACATTGGACTTCTGAAGTTCGACAAGGAATCTGGAAAAGCAATTCTGTCTGACGCATTGAGAACAAACATAATAAAGCTGGGTTCAAAGTATTTCCAGAACAGTGAGGGGCCTTTCCTACCAACAAATAACTGCTCAATGAACAAAACTTGGTTCAAGAGGAAATTGGGAAATGGTCGTGGTGAGGAAGTGTCTCGCTCTTGGCTGGTCTATTCCCCTTTTAAAAAGTCTGCATTTTGTATCTGTTGTCTTCTCTATTCTCGGTCAGACCATCAATCCTCATTGGAGCAGGAAAGTGGATTCCTCCAATGGAAAGCACCTGAAAGGATTAGTGTTCATGAAAATGCTAAGAATCATCGGGAGTGCTTTACACAGTGGAAAGAAATGGAAAGAAACTTAGCTGAAAACAGAGGAGTTATTGACGTGGAACTTCAGTCACAGATTGAGAAGGAAAAGCAGAAGTGGCGTGATATCTTGAGGAGAATCCTTCATTGCATAAAATTCCTTGCGACTCAGAACCTGGCTTTGCGAGGACATAGGGAGTCACTTCAGCTGGATGATGACTCCAATGTGGGAAATTTCCTTGGCTTACTGAAACTACTGGCCATCTTTGACCCTGTCATGAAAGAACACCTCAGTCATGTGGAAAGTCATCCTGGATCCACGTCTTATCTTTCACCAGGTGTTCAGAATGAATTCATTCACATGATGGCATCTACTGTTCGCCAGAGTTTACTGAGAAGCATTCGTAAGGCCAAGTACTATGGTCTCATGTTTGACTCAACTCCTGATCAGGCACATCGTGAGCAGATGTCAGAAGTAGTGAGGTACATAGAAGTGGATTTTGAGAGGAAAACTGTCCGTGTTAGAGAGTCCTTTCTTGGATTCATACAGGTAAGCCAGAAGGATGCTGAGAGCTTGGTTGAAGACATCTTGAAACAGCTAGAGAAGGACGGAATGGAGCTACAAGATTGTCGGTCACAGTGCTATGACAACGCTGCTGTGATGGCTGGACACAAAAGTGGTGTTCATCAAAGAATAAGTGAGAAAAACAACCTGGCAGTGTTTGTGAATTGCAACAATCACTCTCTCAACTTGGTGGGTGTACATGCAGCCAAGCAGGATACAATGATGGTCACGTTTTTTGGCACCATCGAAGCTCTGTATGTGTTCTTCTCTCGCTCAACACAGCGCTGGGAAAAACTCAAAAACGCTGTGCCTGTGGTTCTTAAGTCAGAGTCCGAAACAAGGTGGAGTGCAAGGACAGAAGCAGTGAAGCCCATCAACAACTACTTTGAGGAGATAGTTCAAGTTCTCCAGGATATGACAGACAATGAAAATGAGACCAGTGAGACAAGAAGTGATGCAAGACAGCTGTATAACCGCATGTTGAGTTACGATTTTCTGACTTTGCTGGGATTTTGGAACAAAGTGCTCATTTGCATTGACCGTGTTCAAAAGAGGCTGCAGGATCCTAGCATGAACTTCCATGATGCTGCCCTGGATTTGAAAGCCCTCCGAGATCATTTTGATGATGACAGAGAAGTGTTAGTCAGTGAGTCACTCGAAGAAGGATTCAGTCTCTGCCAAGACTGGAATATTGAAATTGAAAGACGTCAGCGACGAAAGAAACGAATGCCTGGTGAGAACTCAAGAGATGCTGGGTTATCAGCCAAGGAGGAGATGGAAAGAGTCATGAAGGGAACACTCGACCGTCTTCACAGAGAAATGGATGAAAGGTTCACCCGTTTGCATGACACTGACGCCAAGTTTGGGTTCCTTCTCGATGTCGAGGGACTGTGTTACCGCGCCTACAATAACGACCTAAAAAATAAGTGTGAACATTTGGGCGAATTCTACAGCTCTGATGTTGATGGACAGCAGCTATATGAAGAAATTTTGGATTGCAGAATGTTGCTATTAAGTCGGGCCAACATGAAAATATCAAGACCTAAAGAGCTTCTCGAATTTATTGTTCAGTATGGAGATGAGAGTGTCTTCCCCAATCTTCGCATTGCTATTCAGATAATGCTAACTATTGCAGTTTCCATCGCCAGCTGTGAGAGATCGTTTAGCAAATTAAAACTAATACTTTTGTATTTGAGAGCCTCCATGGGTCAAGAAAGACTCTGTGATCTTGCTCTGCTCAGTGTAGAAAGAGAAGAAACTGAAAAAACTGACTTTGAGCACATCATAGACCAGTTTGCATCAGTGAAAGCGAGGAAGGTGCAATTGTAATTTTTATGTACTGCCAATCCATAATTTGTTAATTGGAAGATTAAAGAGTTTGACTTGTAGTTTTGTTAGCTGTTTTTTTTTGTTAAGGTTATCTGAAAGATGGGTTTCAAATGTTTTGACAGGGGCGCAGTTTCAGTTCTTGCCATAGGCGCCATTTTCAAGAGAGATTGTTTTTGTTAGTCTGATTTTTTTTTTTTGTTAAGGTTATCTGAAAGATGGGTTTCAAATGTTTTGACAGGGGCGCAGTTTCAGTTCTTGCCATAGGCGCCATTTTCACTAGATACGCCTCTGTGACTTACATTTGGCTAAGGTGTTATATTTTATGCAAAAACATTCTAAACTAGTGCAAATCAATTAAACATTCATCCAGTGTGTAGCCGTGTTCACAGTCACACCGTTGGGAATTTAAAAAATCTAAAGATAACAGACAAGGATAGCACTTTTTAAAACTCAGCCTGTGAGTTGTCTATTGTGTTTCATAGGAATATTTTTTTCCTAATAATATTAATAAGAGCAAGTCTTGATTATTTTGGATGCTATGTTTTTGCCTATAGTGAACCTGCGGCCAGACTATCCACACTAATGTATATACAGTTGTGCTCATAAGTTTGCATACCCTGGCAGAATTTATGATTTCTTGGCCATTTTTCAGAGACTATGAAGATAACACAAAAACATTTCTTTCACACATGGTTAGTGTTTGTCTGAAGCCATTTATTATCAATCAACTGTTTTTACTCTTTTTAAATCATAATGACAGCAGACACAAATGGGTTTGAATGGTTATTAAAGGTAACCATCCTCACCTGTGATCTGTTTGCTTGTAATTAGTGTGTGTGTATAAAAGGTCAATGAGTTTCTGGACTTCTGACAGACCCTTGTATCTTTAATCCAGTGCTGCACTGATGTTCCTGGTATCTGAGACATGGGGAAAGCAAAAGCATTGTCAAAGGATCTGCGGGAAAGGGTAGTTGAACTGTATAAAACAGGAAAGGGATATAAAAAGATATCCAAGAATTGAGAATACCAATCAGCAGTGTTCAAACTCTAATCAAGAAGTGGAAAATTATTATTATTATTATTATTGTTATTATTATGGAAAATGAGGGGTTCTGTTGAAACCAAACCACAGTCAGGTAAACTAACTAAAATTTCAGCCACAACTGCCAGGAAAATAGTTTGAGATGCAAAGAAAAACCCACAAATAACTTCAGGTGAAATACAGGACTCTCTGAAAACATGTGGTGTGGCAGTTTCAAGATGCACAATAAGGAGGCACTTGAAGAAAAATGGGCTGCATGGTCGAGTCGCCAGAATAAAGCCATTACTACGCAAATGCCACAAAGTATCCCGCTTACAATACGCCAAACAGCACAGAGACAAGCCTCAAAACTTCTGGCACAAAGTCACTTGGAGTGATAAGATCAAAACTGAGCTTTTTGGCCACAACCATAAACACTACATTTGTAGAGGACTCAACAAGGCCTATGATGAAAGGTACACCATTCCTACTGTGAAACACAAAGGTAGATCGCTGATGTTTTGGGAATGTGTGAGCTACAAAGGCACAGGAAATTTGGTCAAAATTGATGGCAAGATGAATGCAGTATGTTACCAAAAAATACTGGAGGAATATTTGCATTCATCAGCCAGGAAGCTGCACATGGGAAGTACTTGGACATTCCAACATGACAATGATCCAAAACACAAGGCCATATCGACCTGTCATTGGCTACAGTAGAATAAAGTGAAGGTACAGGAGTGGTCATCTTAGTCTCCTGACCTCAATATCATTGAGCCACTCTGGGGAGATTTCAAACGTGCAGTTCATGCAAGACAGCCCAAGAATTTACAGGAACTGGAGTATTTTTGCCAAGAGGAATGGGTAGCTTTACCATCTGAGAAGACAAAAGAGCCTCATCCACAAATACCATAAGACTTCAAGCTGTCACTGATATTAAAGGGGGCAATACACAGTATTAAGAACTGGGGTGTGTAAACTTTTGCTCAGGGTCATTTGGGTAGTTTCTGTTATCATTATGATTTAAAAAGAGTAAACACAGTTGATTGATAATAAATGGCTTCAGCCAAACACTAACCATAAGTGAAAGAAAAGTGTTTTTGTTTTTCATTTTCTCTAAAAAATGGCCAAGAAATCATATAAATTCTGCCAGGGTATGTAAACTTATGAGCACAACTGTACATGTTCTTTATATAAGCAATACATGCAATTTAAAAACAACCTTCATTCACCTTTGTCGCTATAGGCATTTTGGAGAGATTCATCTTCAAAATTCACTATGATACTGAGATCTTAGCTCTTTTCCTATTACTTTTTTAATTGCAGCAGAATCCTGGCAGCCAGCCTGTCTCTATGCTGTAAGGCCCCTTTCACAAAACGGGTCCGATTAGGTCCTCCTGTCGGTTTTTCAGTAAGCACAGGTGCACTTTTACTTTTTTAATAATGTGTCAACTATTTGTTTAGTGGCCATACTTAAAGTGCCATGATCCCATTATGATCTTGTCATATTAAAGAGGAACTAAACTCTCTCAATCAACATTAACTATTTTTAATCTTTATGCAGCTAGCATCAGTAAATAGATAGGAAGGTACATTATATTTTCTTGTTTTAAAGTTTATTTATTTTTTTACATTGCTGTGGTTGCTTTCTGGTTTCTGGCCTGGGCCAAAGTGATGGACTCAAGTAAATAAATGCTACATGAATCATCTGCCCTTATTCAAGATGGCTTTATATAGAAATGCTAGGGTGGTGTTTTTCAAAGCGTTTTGCCTTAAATATTAAAAATGATGGAGCCCAGGTTCACACTGAGCTGCAGAAATGAAGCCGCGCGAGTTCAGCTGAATTTCACTCCCGCATGTCAGTCCCGATTTCGGCTGTGATTTCACAGACATCAGTGTGGGTTTTTGCACAGATGTCAATGGAAATCGCATCCCCGAAATCGCACAAAGTAGTACAGGAACTACTTTTGGAAATCGCTGCGGTGTCGCACGATTAGTGCAGTACCATTGTCAGCAATTGCCTGCGATTTGACATGTCAAATCGCACCAATGTGAACCAGGGCTTAATAGCATTTTTAGTTTGTATTATTCAGATACAGTTTCTTTCCACTTTAATATGCAGCTCTTTATTCAGGCTTTATTTTGGGGCATGACTTTGGGGCATTTTTGACATTAACTTATCAACAGAATCCTTGGAGGCTCTAAAAACATGGCTTAAGATTCAGTTGAGTGGGATGTTGGCTCAGACAAGTGGCCAAAAAGTGCCACTATAACAGCGGCAAAGCAGCGCTTTACCGCCAAAGCTGGCACCGCCCCAGGGTGAAGGGGGTCTTACTTAAAAAAACTGCAGGTAAAAACTCAGAAATGGTTAAATGCTTACTTGCAGTGTTTTTCTTTTCCTAAAGGATTCGTCAACTGTTAATCTTGACATGCTGAGTTTAATATACACATGTACAAGCCACTCCAGCCAGCATTATGGGTTTAAGTTGGGTGGTTGGGAGGCCATTAAAATGTGGACTGTTATTGCTACCCTCTTGCTGTCCATGTAAACAAATTTAACAAATGTTAAATGTACAAATAATCCTATGGGAAGATTGTTGTTGAAATAAATGAGGGTCTCTTTAAACTTGCACATCCATATTCTTTGCATCCCAGAAAACCCCAATCTGACATTCCTGTGTAGAATCCATTTCTTTTTTCTTTCCATATACAGTATTTAAAGTGGTTATAAAGCCTAAAGATTTTTTTACTTTGATGCATTCCATGCATTAAAGAAAAAAAGTTTAGGTAGTAGTATCATCCCCTCACCCCCCCCCCCCCCCCCCTCTACACAGTCTGATGAAGGGGCACGCATGCCCTGAAGCGCCGCCCATGTGACCCGTTCCCGGAAGTAATCACAACACCGCCGCAGCCATCAAGAACAAAGCGGCATACTGTCTCCACAGCCTGCTCTCCAGCCATCCGGAAACGCAGAGAGCCCACAGCGCCACCGGACTAGTACTGGATACTACAGCTAGCATGAGACAATACATCTGATGACATCTAGTGACCACCATCCCACCCGGGACCCATAACGGATGATTCTCTAAATCCTGATATGCCTTCATGACACATCCCTCTTGTGAGTGTTCTTAATCCTCTTTTATAATAAATTGATTTTATCTTGCTGCACTTAGAGGGCGCTGTCTCTCTCTCTTTCTGTTCTTCCCCCCTCTACACTTACCTATGGGGGCACTCACCAGAGAAGAGGAGCCAGTAGTGCCAGCAGTGGAGGACCTGAGAAAAGAAGGTTTGGGGCTGCAGGTAAGTATAGACGGATTGTTATTTTGTTTTAAGAAATGTTATTTTTGCATTTGCAATCACTTTAACATTTTAGCCTGAAACAATATTTTACCATGCATCCATATTTATGTAACAGTGCAGCTGTCATTCAATAAAAATGCACCACATGGTGACTTTCTTGTCATGCAAGCTTACAAAATGTCTTTATTAATTTTAACAAGGGGTCATATGACACACGCACACGCTTGTGGACAGGAATGCAAACCACAATACAAAAGAGGTCGGGGCACAGCTAGGATACAATCTGTATGCCTGACTACATAAATGTCATCATCATTAAAAAACTATTGTTTAATCATTTAGACTGCTATTCCTTCACTGTTGTAAAAGCAATCCAGAAATAAAGGTGGCTAAATTTAAGTAAAAATCTCAGATTACAATTCATTTTTTTAGCTCTATCCCTCCTGCCTCTAAAGCCCCATACACACGGTCGGACAATTCGCGGACCAGGTCCGTCGGACCATGTCCGTCATACTTTGTCCGATGTTGGTTTTGCGTACACACGGTCGGACAAAGTTGTCGGAAAATCCGATCATTCTGAACGTGGTGACGTTTGTTGCCTACGACGGGACTACGTAGAGGCTAGTAGCCAATAGCTTTGGTCTTGTAATGTGATCTGAGCATGCGTAGCACTTTGTCCGGTCGGACAACCGTACACACGATCGGATTTGGTGTGATCGGACCGTGTTGTCGGCAAATCTTTCCAGCAGGAGATAAGACTTTGTCCGTCGGACAAACCGACGTACACTGTCCGATGGTGCATACACACGGTCTGATTTTTCAACAACATTGTCCGATCGGACAGAATCCATGAAAAAGTCAGACCGTGTGTATGGGGCTTTAGGGCTCTCATTTACACAGCTAGACTGTCTACTACATTAATTGAAGGGATAAAGTAGTCAAGATCTGCTAATAATTTCAGCTTCTAATTGGTAATTGTTTAACACACAGGCTAAATTAAAGGTAACGTTTGCTTATGCATTTGATTTAAAAATGCTTTACCTTTACAGATCTGCAGCATTTTCATTTTAAAAATTCAAAAATACTTACTGCATAACTTATTTGTTACAAATGTTAAAGCCTGGGCAATAGTTAAAACAGTAAATCTGCCTCCTCTCCCTTAGCTGATACGGGATCTTGTTTTCCAGAGATGGGATATAACTGGCTTGCTTACCTTAATCTAGGGACCTATTCCTTTCTACTGCTTTCCATGTTGTGATGTTCCTCCAGTCAGTCTCCAACCCATCTTGTCTCTGCCCCTCTAGTCACCATTGGTCCTGCATTGAATATGATGACTTAGAAGTGCCCACCCATATACCGGTAGGGGAGAAAAGAGGACCGAACCACCAACTGTTGCAGGACTGGGAGCATATTTAATTATTTTGTTATTTACAGACTAACTTTTAGCTGTCATGAGCATACTACAAGAAACAAAAATATACCTTGAACCAATCAGATGTACCTACTGAGGTTCACATATCTCTGTTTGGGGAACTACTGGTTTAGGCCATGGTCGCAGCCATGTCACTGCCTAGAAAAATCTAAAACAGAACTAAACTCTCTCAATCAACATTACCTTTTTTTAATCTTTATGATACTACCACTAGTAAATAGAGAGGAGGGTATATTGTCATTTGTTTTAAACAGTTTTTCCGTTGCTTCTTGGTTTTTGGCCTAGGTCAAAATGATGTCATACATCCCAGGAGTCTTCAAAAGCATTTTTCTTCTTTCATCTGGAGGAGTGGAGAAGCGGCATAAGCACACCCTCCTGCTTGCATGTCTGAGCTAACAGCAGCTGGATTCCAAGATGTAAATGCTACATTAATTATGTACCCTTACTCAAGAAGGCCGTGGCTAGAAATGCTAGGAAGGTGTTTTTAACCACTTCCAGACCGCCGCACGCCAATGTACATCCTCAATTTGAGGACGGTCATGGCAGCAGGAGATTTTGCCACAAAATCACTCTTATCGGTGGCGGGAGAGGGCCCCCCCCGCCACGATCCGGTGCCCTCCGTCGCTTACCGGAGCCGTCGGCAGCGGCAGAGGCAATCGGATCCTTCCAGTGACTTTGCATGGAGACAAGTGAGGAGAAGATGGTCCCCACCTGTCTCCATGACACTGCAGGGCGGAAGAGACGTCAAACGTCACTTCCGCCCATAGCTCTTAAAGTGTAATTTTTATTGCATTTTAGTGTAAATATGAGATCTGAGGTCTTTTTGACCCCAGATCTCATATTTAAGCAGTCCTGTCATGCTTTTTATCTTTGTCTTTTTTTCCTGTCATGCTTTTTTCCGCCGCGATCGGTAACGCAAAACATGCAACCTGTAGAATTTTTTAAATGTTGCCTATGGAGATTTTTTAAGGGTAAAAGTTTGTCGCCATTCCATGAGCGGGCGCAATTTTGAAGTGTGACATGTTGGGTATCAATTTACTCAGCGTAACATTATCTTTCACAATATAAAAAATTGGGCTTACTTTACTGTTGTTTTATTTTTTAATTCAAAAAATTATTTTTTCAAACAAAAGTGCGCTTGTAAGACTGCTGTGCAAATATGGTGTGACAAAAAGTATTGCAACGACTGCCATTTTATTCTCTAGGGTGTTAGAAAAAAAAAATTATAATGTTTAGGGGTTCAAAGTAATTTTCTAGAAAAAATTTTTTTTTTTTACCTTGTAAACAACACATCTAAAAAATAGGCCTGGTCCTTAAGTGATTCCACCATACAATAAAGCATGAAAACATGGATGGATCGGCAAGTTTACTTTGAATATTGAAAAGGTAAATTAAGTAGCATTTTTCAGATTGTGATGCTCAGATACAGTTAAAGTGTAAACTAAACCCAGAACCTGCATTCACTATATCTGGTCTCCCACAGTACACAGAACATGAAAATTCAATAGCTTTAGTAAATATAAATTGTTAAATACCTTTCCTCATCAGCAGTATTTGTCAGTCTTGTGACTTGTATCAGCGTCTGCTTAAGCTTGTAGGAGGAGTTCTAATTCTCCCCTGATCCTGTCTGGACAGTGCTGATTGGCCCTGTGCTGATCACATGCACGCTCCCAAGAGAAATAAAGCAACTCTCTCGCAATACACACCAAACTAAGCATGTGCAGCCTGACTCCTAATGTTCTGTTCTATGGAGAGATTGGTTGGAGTCAGTTAAAGAAACAGGGTTAGGGACTCTCTCTGCCGCCCATGTGATTGTACAGGACCAATTACCGAGCATCAGTGCTGTCACAAGGAGTGAGTCTAATACTGATACATACCTGGAAGTACAAGGTTTAATTTGTTACAAGAAAATTAAAGGAGCAAAGTGGGAGCAAACAAAAGGTGTATGTGCTGCTGGAAAGGGGGACATTATAGGAAACCTGATGCCTTGCCCTGCAAGTGCAAAGCACTGGTCTACTTTAAGATTTAAGACCAAATATAACACACTCCATAGCATGCCTTATTACAGTACAATCAAAAATATCCCAGTTTCTGTCATCCTGCTTACATAAATGCACAGGAAGAAAAAGAAAAGATTTTCAATTATGGATTTTGTTACAGTTTGTAATATCCGTATATAAAGTAGCCAAGAACATTCACTGTCTTTATGCAAGCAAGAATTTTACCACTTGGGGGCGTTAGTACATTATTCTGCTTTACATTAAATAGATCATGTTTAAGACAGCCTCACTATTCTTAATATTATATAATCCCTTTAAGCAGCATTAGTGCTTTGGTCATGTTTTTAAACCTAACCTATTGCTTTCACATGCTGATACAAGAGGAAAAAGACCCCCATAGACCATTTTATGAAAAACGACATGCACAGCAAAGAGTATCCTAATAAATGTAGCTGAGAAAACACAGAGCACAATGGATTGTAAGCATGGGATAGAAATAACATTTATCATTACCTACAAACTGGAAAGCATTAACGGCATCATATGCACATGTAACTTTTATTACAGAAAATGTTATTAAAGAAATATGTAAGTCATTGCCTCATAAAGATTATTATTCCATTCACATAAAAGACAAATTAGGCTTTTGATAGTGTAAAATCATCTTAGGCAACTGTGACTCCAAGGCTGATGTGAAACCATTAGGCTTATTAACCAATTCAATACTGGACACTTTTACCCCCTTCCTAGCCAGGCCAATTTTAAGCTTTCAGCACTGTCACACACGACACCATAACAATTATACAGTTATACATCACTGTAAGCAAAATAAATTTTAAATAATTTTTCGAGACAGATAGAGCTTTCTTTTGGTGGTATTAAATCATCACTGCTTTTTTTTTGCTAAATAAACAAGTTATAACATTTTGCAAATAAATAATCTTCCATCATAATTTTAGGCCAAAAGGTATACTGTTACATTTGTTTGGTAAAAAAATAACCAAAATAACCCAGTATATATACAGTATCTTACAAAAGTGAGTACACCCCCTCACATTTTTGTAAATATTTTATTATATCTTTTCATGTGCAAACACTGAAGAAATTACACTTTGCTACAATGTAAAGTAGTGAGTGTACAGCTTTGTATAACAGTGTAAATTTGCTGTCCCCTCAAAATAACTCAACACACAGCCATTAATGTCTAAATCGCTGGCAACAAACGTGAGTACACCCCTAAGTAAAATGTCCAAATTGGGCCCAAATTGTCAATATTTTGTGTGGCCACCATTATTTTCCAGCACTGCCTTAACCTCTTGGGCATGGAGTTCACCAGAGATTCATAGGTTGCCACTGGAGTCCTCTTCCCCTCCTCCATGATGACATCACAGAGCTGGTGGATGATAGAGACCTTGCACTCCTCTACCTTCGGTTTGAGGATGCCCCACAAATGCTAGATAAGGTTTAGGTCTGGAGACATGCTTGGCCAGTCCATCACCTTTACCTGCTTCTTTAAGCAAGACAGTGGTCATCTTGGAGGTGTGTTTGGGGTCCTTATCATGTTGGAATACTGCCCTGTGGCCCAGTTTACGGAGGTGCTTCAGTATGTCACAGTACATGTAGGCATTCATGGTTCCCTCAATGAACTGTAGCTCTCCAGTGCCGGCAGCACTCATGCAGCCCCAGACCATGACACTCCCACCACCATGCTTGACTGTAGGTAAGATACACTTGCCTTTGTACTCCTCACCTGGTGGCCACCACACACACTTGACACCATCTGAACCAAATATGTTTATCTTTGTCTCATTAGACCCCAGGACATGGTTCCAGTAATCCATGTCCTTAGTCTGCTTGTCTTCAGCAAACTGTTTGCAGGCTTTCTTGTGCATCATCTTTAGAAGAGGCTTCCTTCTGGGACGACAGCCATGCAGACCAATTTGATGCAGTGTGCCGTGTATGGTCTGACCACTGACAGACTGACCCCTTCAACCTCTGCAGCAATGCTGGCAGCACTCATACGTCTATTTCCCAAAGACAACCTCTGGATATGACGCTGAGCACTTTGGTCGACCATGGCGAGGCCTGTTCTGAGTGGAACATGTCCTGTTAAACCGCTGTATAATCTTGGCCACCGTTCTGCAGCTCAGTTTTAGGGTCTTGGCAATCTTCTTATAGCCTAGGCCATCTTTAAACAATTCTTTTAAAGAAGGGGTGAAAGTGCCCAGTAGGTAAGTGGTTAATCTTTGTGCCTTATGTGCATTTGAAGAATTTATTTAAATTGTGTATATTTTTTTGTTGTAAATTGCGCTAATTACCTTCTCCATTCCCCAGTGCTGCTCTCTGCATCCTGCTTGCACAGTTGTCACCTGACTTCCAGGTTGAATGATGCTTACAGTCATCCAGCCCCCTCCTGTGAGCCCATGATCTTATGGAAACACTCCCTGACCTCAATGTCATCAAAAAGGTTTGTATACCATCTGTACAATATCTTTCTAAAAAAGTACGGTATAACTAACAAACACACCACATTCGAAAGTTAATATACCAATTTTATAGTGATAGTTCAGCATGTACTCCTTCAGTTTTATTTTATTTTAATTCCTATCTCATATATATCTTGATTTTATTCTAAATACATTTCAGTTCATTTTTAATTTAAAATAATTTTTTTCAACAAAAGTATATATGCAGATATATATATATATAAAGCTTTATGTGTTTTTCTCATATACAATTTTTGACAGTACAATTGACAACTACATTTTCAATGTACATGAAATTATATATGAAATGTATATGAAATTACAGTATATGAAATTGTATTGTATAAGTGTTAAATATCGTTGTATGTACATGTAAGTATAACTTTTTATACATCACCTGCGCATAGCATTCAATAAGCAATTTTCTCTGATTATGACCCTTCATTTTCAAGTATTTATATATATTTGCTGTTATTCTTGTATTTTATTACACTTTTCCAAACAGCCCCGATGAAGAGGGAGTCTATAGTTATTGCTGAAACTTCAAATAAAATACAAATATACTTACCTTATTGGATACCGGGCGCTCCTTTACTCTTTTTTCTTCTACATTGTATGCAGAGTCGACCTTAAGGACGCACACTGAGGTAGCAGCCCAAGCCCAAACAGGGCTCACCAGTGCCACCACCTGTTTTCCAAACTGGGCATGGACCTCTGGAAACTAACTCTTTCCATCTGCCCATACCCTACCAATCTTCAACACTGACTGACCGAGTCAGCCCAGTGAGATCTACACCCATTCTTCTCAATGTCATCAGGCAGCCTGGGTTCACAATGTTCTGCTTAAAGTGGTTGTAAAGACTGAAAGTTTTTTAACCTTCATGCATTCAAACCTCAAATACTCACCTGAGCTCCCTGTTTTTATGTGGCAAGATAATGT
>CM053027.1:84330160-84625210 GCA_028564925.1 Lithobates sylvaticus
TCTCGTTATGGATTTGGGAATCTCATTTCGTCATCACGAGCTTGAAGGAGGATTGCAAGGTTTAAAAAGACATGATGGAATACACCTATCAGACAAAGGATTGGATATTTCTAACCTGGACATGCAGAGTCGGCCACGGTTTGGGGGTGTGTTGACAGGCCGTTGACAACCCTCCTGTCGGTTGGGAGATGTAAGCAAATGGTTAAAAATGAATGCTGAGTCAGCTCGAGTCTGAGTGGCTGGGCTGAGTATGGTGTATTTCTGAGTAATTTTGGTGAAAATATTATTTGATGTGAATAAATAATTGATATTTTATTTAAATATTTTGTTTAAACCAATAAACTGTGGCCAATTTTAATCCAAAATGTGGGAGTTGGTTGTTTTTATTCTATTCTATGCATGTTTGTTTGCCATCTGCTTGGCACCTGCAATCCCATTAATTTCCCACTGGTTATAGTTCAACAGGCATGTTTTTTTATAGTGTTGAAAACATTACTTTTACTGAATTTTAATAGATCACCCTGTTTATACTCTACACGCCTATATGGGCCTTTTTTTTTTTTCTATCTCTGCAATTCCCAAATCCTAGCACAAAATGACAGTTTGGTAAGAATTCTGACTTACACAGTCTCTTGTCTGTCACCAGCATTTGCTAACAACTCACTAATGTCAGCTTTATATTGTTTTTGCTCTAAAACCTTTCACCAAAGTCTTATTTTCCTGACTGAGAATGTCTCAATTCTGGAAAAAATAAAATAAAGCGGAAAAGGTCAAGAGTTATTAATATTTCTCCCTGTTTTGCTATCTAATCACAATTCTCAAATAGCAAGCTGTCATCACAAGCAGCACTGCCGAGGCCCACAAAGGCAAATGTCTTCAGATGATTAATGACTCTGGAATGCCACATAAAACAGTCATTTGAAAGTAATAATTTATTTCCTTCAGTACATTTATGATTATTCTTATCAATGGAGGATTAGTGTAGGTGTATTACAGTTAATATGTTTACATTCACACAGACTTCTTTCTGAAAAGTGCAGGAAAATCGGTGCTGTTTCCTAATGCATATGCCCAATCAGTCAGATTTATGTGGCTGGCTTTCCGAGACATGAGAAAAAGCTGTGTTGTTAATGGTAGCAACTAAGCAGGTTGAATTTTTATAATAAAATAACTACTCTTGCTATAATCACAAAGCTTTTTTTAGATTTCGTTAATCAGTCTCCATCTATCTTAAATTCTGATATCCTTTCTTATAGACCCTCCCTTTAAAATGTGACTGTAACCAGGCTGTGGACATCTAAATAGTGTCATATTCGTAACAAGCAATACATGAGCTTTACAACAAGCCATCACTAACTTATGTAGCTTCAGGCACTGTGGAGTAATTAATCCTCAAATTTCACTGCAGAAGCATGGAAGTTGTTCAAATTATTCTCTCAACAGCTCAGCTCATCCTGCGCCTTCTCCCCAGCAGTAGCCCAGTAGCCTTCCAATCTCTACTGTTAAATAATTACTAAACATATAAAGAAAAAAATATATTGTAACTTACCAATCCTGAAATGCAGTGACTGCATTAGTTTATTTATGTCAGGCTAAGAACATTTTCATCAAGTACAGAAAAAAAAAAAACCTGTTCATCTTGCAAGAAATTCAGTGCAGGTTGCCTACAGAAATGTTAGTTAGACAGTGGCTGGCACAGGCTGAGGGAAAGATTTAATGTGTGTGCTGCTGTTCCTGGGCTTTTTGGATTCAGCATATCCACCTGTGGTATAAATAAGGGGGAAGGCTGGGTTTGGGGAGTCGGCGGTCCACTCAAGAAGAGGATGGTGTGATTGCTGTGGAGGAGAACAGCTGCATCTTGCAGTCCGTCAGAGGCACAGGAGTCCAGAAGTCTTGGAGAGCACCAAAAATGGACTACTTCGTTGTTGGGGTTACATAGTTACATAGTCAGCTAGGCCGAAAAAAGACACAAGTCCATCCAGTTCAACCATAAAAAAAAAAAGAAATAATAAATAAAAATAAAAAATATCGTACAATCCAATATACCCAATTCTATACCCACAGTTGATCCAGAGGAAGGCAAAAAAAAACCCAGAAGAGCATGCTCCAATCTGCTACAGCAGGGGAAAAAAATCCCTTCCTGATCCCCCTAGAGGCAATTGGATTTTCCCTGGATCAACTTTACCTATAAATGTTAGTACCCAGTTATATTATGTACATTTAGGAAAGTATCCAGGCCTTTCTTAAAGCAATCTACTGAGTTAGCCAGAACCACCTCTGCCGGGAGTCTATTCCACATTTTCACAGCTCTTATGCCCCGTACACAGGGTCAGAAATTCCGACCACAAAATCCGTCTGATTTCTTCCGACGGATTTTGTCCGACACTGATACACACGGTCGGACAAAGTTGTCGTAAAATTCGATCATTCTGAACGTGGTGACGTTCGTTGCGTACGACGGAACTACGTAGAGGCTATTAGCCAATAGGTTTGGTCTCCTAATTTGATCTGAGCATGCGTGGCACTTTGTCCGTCGGAATTCTCTACACACGATCGGACAAAGTCTGACACGATCGGACAAAGTCTGATCGGATTTTGTTGTCGGAAAATTTGAGAGCAGGATCTCAAATTTTTTCCATCGAAAATTCCGACGGAAAAAGTCTGATGGAACCCACACACGGTCGGATTTTCCGACAACATGGTCCGATCGGACATTTTCCGTTGGAATTTCAGACCGTGTGTACGGGGCATTACTGTGAAGAAACCTTTCAGTATTTGGAGATGAAATCTCTTTTCCTCTAGACGTAAAGGGTGCCCCCTTGTCCTCTGTGTTGACCGTAAAGTGAATAACTCAACACCAAGTTCACTATATGGACCCCTTATATATTTTTACATGTTGATCATATCCCCCCTTATTCTCCTTTTTTCAAGAGTGAATAAATTCAGATCCTCTAATCTTTCCTCATTGCTGAGCTCCTCCATGCCTCTTATCAGTTTGGTTGCCCTTCTCTGCACTTTCTCCAGTTCCCTGATATCCTTTTTGAGAACTGGTGCCCAAAACTGAACTGCATATTCCAGATGAGGTCTTACTAATGATTTGAACAGGGGCAAAATGATATCTCTCTCTCTGGAGTCCATACCTCTCTTAATACAAGAAAGGACTTTGCTTGCTTTGGAAACCGCAGCTTGGCATTGCATGCTATTATTGAGCTTATGATCTACCAAAACCCCCAGATCCTTCTCCACTACGGATTCCCCCAGTTGTACTCCCCCTAGCATGTATGATGCATGCATATTCTTAGCCCCCAAGTGCATAACTTTACATTTATCACATTAAACCTCATCTGCCACATAGTCGCCCAATTAGACAGAGCATTGAGGTCAGCTTGTAAATTGGAGACCTCCTGTAAGGACGTTATTCCACTGTATAGCTTGGTGTCATCTGCAAAGACAGAAATTTTACTTTTGATCCCAGACCCAATATCATTTATAAAGGTATTAAAAAGTAAGGGTCCCAGCACTGAACCTTGGGGTACACCACTGATAACCTTAGACCATTCAGAGTAAGAATCATTAACCACTACTCTCTAAATTCTGTCATTTAGCCAGTTTTCTATCCATTTACAAACTGATATTTCCAAGCCTGTAGACCTTACCTTACACATGAGCCGTGTGTGGGGAACTGTATCGAACGCTTTTGCAAAATCCAAGTATACCACGTCCACAGCCACGCCTCTGTCCAAGGTTTTACTTACCTCTTCATAAAAAGAAATCAGGTTTGTCTGACAACTTCTGTCTTTCATGAACCCATGCTGTCTGTTGCTTAAAATTTTTTTTTCCAGCAAGAACTCGTCTATGTGGTCTTTTATTAAACGCTCCAGTATCTTCCCGACTATAGAAGTTAAACTAACAGGTCTATAGTTACTTGGTAAAGACTTTGTTCCCTTTTTAAATATAGGCACCACGTTCGCCCTGCGTCAATCCAGTGGTACTATTCCCGCCATTAATGAGTCCCTAAAAATTAAATACAATGGCTTTGAAATTACAGAGCTCAATTCTTTTAGGATCCGTGGGTGGATGCCATCTGGTCCAGGTGCTTTATCCACCTTTATTCTGTCTAAATATTTCTGGACCATATCACTTTTGAGCCATTGTGGGCAGTCAAGTAGAGATACTTAGGGGGATTCTTTTTTATACAGTATAAAAAGCCGTGGCTTTTTATACTGTTTTATCTTGTTTATGTGTGTATCCACATTTTTTTGCTGCTGCTACTCATTATTATCTTTTTATGTTATTCATTTAGCCTTATTACTTTCTGTATTAGGGCATTTCATCATTTTTTGCACATATTAGCGCGGTGTTTGCATTTTTTACTGATTCTTTTTTATAATTGTTCATGTTGGGCTATATTGCTAAAGTGTTTCAGTAAAAGTGCATCAACTGTCCTAAGCCTGCTCTGAAGTTCTTTAAAGGGATGCATGATTGTTCCAGGCATATGAAAGAACTATGGTCAGTGAAGCAGGTGTGTGGTATGAAGTAAAGCCGCTACAAAAGCTCTACATGGCAAAGCAACCAGAAGGAGCAATGCAGTTGCTATGGGTAAACAAGGACTAGTGCAAGGTACCTTGCAGCTAGCCATGAAGCATGGTACCTGTGTAGGTGATGGGTCCTCTGATAGGGAGGGAGCCAGACCCTGACCCCCTCACTATCGGTCAGTCTCCCGTAGCAACCGGGGCCAAACCCATGTTATGGAGGCCCTTAGCCTAGCCACATGGTATGGGAAGTAAAGGAGTTAACAAGTGTTACGCATGAGGTCCGCGCTAGGTGCACCGCAGAACCTCATTATGTCACTGGGAATGAGGTGGCAGAGGTACACTGGACTGGTGGAGAGGGCACGGGCTCAGCAGTGTCCCTCCCAAATGCAACATACATCAGACAACATTGTGTAGTGACACAGGACAGCGCTTCTCAGAGGAACTCTGTATTTTTATTACTGCACAGAGTGACACGGCTGATCTTTAAGTTGGGGAACTACCTTAATGTTTATTCTCCACATGATCGCAGTCTGTGCCTGGTCCCAGGCATTGGTGAGCGCCTTCACAACGAAAGGTACCCCCAGGTGTGCGACAAGTGGCCCCCACCCACAAGCTGACCTGGAAGCTAAACAACTTTTTTTATTTTTTATTTAGTAAACTACTAATCTCCCATTAATCCAACATGTAATGAAAATAAACAAAGGCAGCCAAGTTTGAAATCTCATATAGGTGGAAATCATTGCTTCCTTCACAAATACAGTGAAGGAGTGAGTGTAGCCATCCGGGGACAGAAAGAGTGTTATTCGAAGGATTACTACAGATGAAACGAAATGGAAAAAAAAGCCTAATAAAAGAAAACAAATGCACTAAGACATTTAAGGATTGGTAAGGTACAATATATTACACTTTTATTTTTGGGTTCATATACACTTTAACACAGAGCAGGAGCTCTGAGACAGAGAAGCAAAAACATAGATGAATTTAATGACTTACTGTAAATGATTTCAGTCAGTGCTTTTGTTTTGAACTTTGAGGGTGGATTGCTCTAGAGTGCTTGCAGTTATAGAGGCCAACAATGGCTTGTTTTAAATAAAATTTACTGCTTGATAGGAATACGTAAATACTTGTCCTAAATGTCCATGTCTGAAAAAAAATGGAAATTATGGATGCAAAGCAGGAGGTTGATAAAAGTCCATTTAACATCTGTTATAGTCCAATGGTAAATTCCTGGAGGCCTGTAGAAGAAGCAGTTGGCTTCCGAGCGCATAGCCTGCCTGTGTCACACACCGAGCCATCCTCTCCATCTGACTTCACATCCATCTGAGTGCATATGCAGATGTGCTCCAGATCGGTGTGAGGTGGTCCTGGGATACAATCAAGCATTCTCGGCTCCCCCACCATATTTAACAGTTCCATCTGCCACAAGCGGTTCCTGCAGATTGGAAGGGTCGCAACGGTGTACACTATTGATGAGCCTGTATTCATTTCAGATCTTGTGAGTGTTTATAACCATTGTTTTAATAAAATCGTATCATATACAGCAGGGATATGCAATTAGCGGACCTCCAGCTGTTGCAGAACTACAAGTCCCATGAGGCATAGCAAGAATCTGACAGCCACAAGCATGATACCCAGAGGCAGAGCATGATGGGACTTGTAGTTTTGCAACAGCTGGAGGTCCGCTAATTGCATATTCCTGATATACAGTATGCTTCACTTGGGTGGCGCTTTCTTTCATTTTTTCAAATGTCCATACCTGGCCTGCATTCTGGTGTCTGTGTGTACTCCAACTCTACTGTCAACCTGCATAGCAGTTAGTGGATATGTAGGAATAGGACAAAGCCATGTATAATACAGTAGGTTATATGCAGGTTTAGACTAACCTACCAGCCTTAGATTTTTAGGGACGCTATATATCTCATGGTCTAAGCAGCAAACTTTCAGTGGAGCCTACTTTTATCTTATCACTTTAATTTATTTAGTAATCTTTGAATATTAAATAAACATATTACCAGAATAGAGACAATCAAATAGGTATACACTTCTGTAGCATTTACAGTAAGCTTTTTGTACAAACAGGAAACCAACCAACCTTGAAAGGTTTATGGAACTGAATGTCATAGCTTGAGTATATTTGGTTCTGTACTCTGCCTCTAAACCCCAAGAACAGTCTCAGCCCCTCTGGCACACCTAAGGAAAATATTAGTGCAACAACACCAATGAAAGACAAACACAAAAAATGTCTTTACTGTGAAGTTTCTTTGAAGTGGTAACAAACAGTAGCAATATATCTGAACAGTAGGCAAGTATATCTCAAGTAAATGAACTATATAATAATGACTGAGAACCAAGAACAATATACTTAATGTTAATATCAGGCTGCTCTTCGGTGATTCTTCAACAGCAAATAACCCCGAGAGCAGAAGCGAAACAGTTTAACAATGAGAGATCACAAGATGGCAAACACTATAACGGATTGGTCACCACTTTACTTAAACTGGGCTCCATGCGCCCAGGCAGGAGGAGAGCAGAGAAATTATCCTTTCTTATGTCAGACCTCTCTCTTCTGTTTTCTGACACAACAGGCACACAAACTATAAACACTGCACCTAGTTCAGTGGTCAATGGCGTAACTCCCAAGTCAGACTACCCCGCTCATGCACTACATATACTGAGCCCTGGGTATGTGTGTGTGTGTGTGCGTGCGTGCCCGTATGGCACCAGTAACTTCAGTCTCTTGGAGAAAAGGCCTTGAATCTTCAGCTAGCCACTTTAGTTGGTGCACTTAGATGCCCTGCTTGGTAGAGTACAATTGCAGTATACTGGCAGTATTCAGGTAACAAGGTGGACACTATGATTACTCAGCAGGGGGGGTAAGTGTGACCCAGGTTTTGGCAAATGGGCAAGATAAGTAACGTTGCCTGCATGCATTGTCTGTTTCCCTGCAAATGGGCAAGTGTCCGCTCACCAATCCTATGGTCCAGGCCTGAGCGAAATGTCCTGAAGCAGGCAGGCTCTGCCAACTGGAACACTTTACACCGTTGGTACAAGTGCCTCTGCAGATGTGCCTGAGATGCCTCCTCTGGCAAGGCTGTCCCCAACTGGCTGTGGATGCTTGGAAGGAACCGCACGCTGACCCAGGAGGCAACACCTCTCCCCTAGGTCTGGTCTTCTCCCTTGCCTCGTGGCATCTCCCCCAACTCCAAGGCAGCACCCTGGAGTCCTTTTCCTCCTTTTTCCAAAAGCATGCTGGGATCTGCAGTCCTCCCCAGCATAGAAGGCTATGGGGCCATTTGTGTTAAGGACTACATGTCCCACAATCCCATGCTGTAGTCCTGCTGGCTGGTAATTGACTCCTTCCCCCTTGCCAATAGGAAAGCAGGGGAGAATGCAGAGCGGGCAGCCGTGCCTCTCTGGGACACTCGGTGTGCTGTGTAGAGTGAGGAGAATTTCCCCCACAGGAACTGACAGGCTTCTCTCCTTTATAAGAGCCTGTGTGTTTGTGTAAGAAATGCAGGGCCGCAGGCGGCTAAACGGCACATGCTACATGAGTAAAAATAGAAAAATAAAGATTATTTAAGTCTATCTATAACAACCTTTTTTAGAGTGTGGATTAGGGTTAGGAAATTGTTAAATACAATGCCCTCTCTTTTTTACTGCCAGGGAAATGTCCCTTCTTTTCCTGTCCCACTGTTGACATATATATACAGGTCCTTCTCAAAAAATTAACATATTGTGATAAAGTTCATTATTTTCTGTAATGTACTGATAAACATTAGACTTTCATATATTTTAGATTCATTACACACAACTGAAGTAGTTCAAGCCTTTTCTTGTTTTAATATTGATGATTTTGGCATACAGCTCATGAAAACCCAAAATTCCTATCTCAAAAAATTATCATATCATGAGAAGGTTCTCTAAACGAGCTATTAACCTAATCATCTGAATCAACTAATTAACTCTAAACACCTGCAAAAGATTCCTGAGGCTTTTAAAAACTCCCAGCCTGGTTCATTACTCAAAACCGCAATCATGGGTAAGACTGCAGACCTGACTGCTGTCCAGAAGGCCATCATTGACACCCTCAAGCAAGAGGGTAAGACAGAAAGAAATTTCTGAACGAATAGGCTGTTCCCAGAGTGCTGTATCAAGGCACCTCAGTGGGAAGTCTGTGGGAAGGAAAAAGTGTGGCAGAAAACGCTGCACAACGAGAAGAGGTGACCAGACCCTGAGGAAGATTGTGGAGAAGGACCGATTCCAGACCTTGGAGGACCTACGGAAGCAGTGGACTGAGTCTGGAGTAGAAACATCCAGAGCCACCGTGAACAGGCGTGTGCAGGAAATGGGCTACAGGTGCCGCATTCCCCAGGTCAAGCCACTTTTGAACCAGAAACAGCGGCAGAAGCGCCTGACCTGGGCTACAGAGAAGCAGCACTGGACTGTTGCTCAGTGGTCCAAAGTACTTTTTTCGGATGAAAGCAAATTTTGCATGTCATTCGGAAATCAAGGTGCCAGAGTCTGGAGGAAGACTGGGGAGAGGGAAATGCCAAAATGCCTGAAGTCCAGTGTCAAGTACCCACAGTCAGTGATGGTCTGGGGTGCCATGTCAGCTGCTGGTGTTGGTCCACTGTGTTTTATCAAGGGCAGGGTCAATGCAGCTAGCTATCAGGAGATTTTGGAGCACTTCATGCTTCCATCTGCTGAAAAGCTTTATGGAGATGAAGATTTCATTTTTCAGCACGACCTGGCACCTGCTCACAGTGCCAAAACCACTGGTAAATGGTTTACTGACCATGGTATTACTGTGCTCAATTGGCCTGCCAACTCTCCTGACCTGAACCCCATAGAGAATCTGTGGGATATTGGGAAGAGAAAGTTGAGAGACGCAAGACCCAACACTCTGGATGAGCTTAAGGCCGCTATCGAAGCATCCTGGGCCTCCATAACACCTCAGCAGTGCCACAGGCTGATTGCCTCCATGCCACGCCGCATTGAAGCAGTCATTTCTGCAAAAGGATTCCCGACCATGTATTGAGTGCATAACTGAACATAATTATTTAAAGGTTGACTTTTTTTGTATTAAAAACACTTTTCTTTTATTGGTCGGATGAAATATGCAAATTTTTTGAGATAGGAATTTTGGGTTTTCATGAGCTGTATGCCAAAATCATCAATATTAAAACAAGAAAAGGCTTGAACTACTTCAGTTGTGTGTAATGAATCTAAAATATATGAAAGTCTAATGTTTATCAGTACATTACAGAAAATAATGAACTTTATCACAATATGCTAATTTTTTGAGAAGGACCTGTATATGGGTAATCTACAAACAGCAAAAAAAAAAAAACTTCTAACGATTCTCAGCTAAATTACAAACTAGGAAAAGGTTTGGTCTAGAGATACACTTTAAATATGAATGTTACAGTGACAGAAAAGCAGTAAATAATCAGCAACCATTCATTGCTTCATAAATGTGAACCCTATGACTACAACTGAAATTGAAAACAATAGAGAAATCAATAATTCGTGTGGAGGATAAACCATATCAACAGCATAAATGATTTTCCTATGCAAAAAAATGACATTTGCCTGCAGGAGTTCTATGCTTCAGTTGACTTTTGCTGCATGTAAATGAAGTTTGCACATTCATCTTCGCAGGTGAGTAAGTATGTGACATAGTGTGGATTCAGTGCTCTGACATCAGTCTAAATATTGAAGATATTTACTCACTGACATGGCCTGTTATTTTGCCTTTACTGCACTTTCATCAATATGAAGCAGACACAGATAATAAATTAGATTGCACATATACAGTGATGGTAATGCACATTCATCTTTTCAGTAATATAGAAAAAAGAAAAATTACTAAATATTCCAGGTTGTATATGGTGATTCCTACGGCTCTACACTGTGAAGAAAGCTTAAAAAGTGTTGCGCTTATTTATGAAACATACTACTATATCTGGTGATATGGTAAGCATGTACATTTTTTTCTTTGGCTGATTCTAGAGGCTGTAAATTGATTTTTTTGGTTGTAGAACTGTAATATCACAAATAATATTGCAAGGTTCTCCAAGCCCTAACATATTCACTTTGTTGAAACTGCACCCCAGTTAATAGCATGGAAATAAAAAAGTGTGGCGCTAAGTGAGCAAGTGAATAGCGTGTGAACCTGGAAGGGTAAAATAGGCAATGCAAAATTGAATGTGAACAAAACCAAAACATAAAAGTCCAAAGTGAATAATAAACATCTATGAAAGGTCCCTTAGAGTTCAGAATAAAGTGAAAGTGAAAGGTCTTTCTTGGATAAACCAGGATGAATCTTGAAAATACAGTCAAAATGGTAAAGTTTTCACGCTTGCCAGATTCAATGGACACACATACTTTATAGCACGTGGGTCAAACAGGCACTCTTGAGGGAATGGCCTCAAACAGGAGCTCCCACCACTGGAAAAACGGTAAGAAGGGTTCCACCCAAAGTTGAATGAGGACTGTCAGATATCCATGATAGACTCCAAAACATGCAATAAATCACATCAAATGGTGTGCATGAAAAACAAATGATCTGCACATAGTGTGATACTGTTGGAAATGTAATGGTAAAAAAGGGGGTTTACACTTACAGCAAATCCAATAAAACAAGCTTGTAATTAAAATGGAGTATAGGCAATGATTCCAAGAGCATCACCCGACATGTTCGTCCTATTGAACATCATCTGGTGTATGAGGCTCATGTGTCATCGTTGCAGTATATATAACTATGTCAGCCAATAAAATTTCTTCTAAAAATCTGACAATGGGGACACCTGAACATTAGGGATGAGCTGAGGTGTGTTCGCATGGTCCACGTGCAGAGCCCGCCAGGAAGTTGGCGCAGCGCTAATGACAGGCAGTGAGACGTTGCCCGATCTCTGCAGCCGAGCATCGGGGCAATGTCTCACTGCCTATGATTAGTGCGGCGCTGCGCCGACTTCCTGGCTCTGCACATGGACCATACGAACACGCCTGAGCTCATCCTTACTGAACATTAATCAAAATTATTTCAAGAGGGCACCAGCGTGTGTTCCACGCCTCACTCTCAAACATCACAAGGAATGGACGAGAGAGAGGATATGACATAATGCGGTCCAAGCCTCACTCTCAAACATCACAAGGAATGGATGAGATAGAGGAAATGGCCTAATGCAGTCCAAGCCTCGCTCTGAACCGAGACACGTCCGCACAAGAAGGAGGATATGACATGCTAGAAACCAAGCCTCATTCTAATGTGCCTGCGTGTGTTCCATGCCTCACCTTCAAACATAACAAGTAATGGATGAGAGAAAAGATATGACATAATGCGGTCCAAGCCTCACTCTCAATCATCACAAGGAATGGATGAGAGAGAGCATATGAACTAATGCGGTCCAAGCCTCATTCTGAACCGAGACACGTTCACATAAGAAGGAGGATATGACACGCTAGAAACCAAGTGTTATTCTGGGACTAGGCATGTCCACATAAATTTCAATGTGCTGCAGTCCAAGCCTCAACATGAGTAGAGACTCATTAGCACCAAAAGGAAGTGAAACATATTGAAGAGAGGAAGTGAATGACACGGTTGCGGTCCAAGCCTCAATCTGAACAGAGAGATTGTCGGCACAACAACAGAGCGCCATACACTTCCTGGGGTCCTTTCTCAATTCAAAGAGTGGGGACACCCTGAGCTACCCTATTTATATAAAATAAATGGAAATTAAAAATTTAATGGTAAATAGCATATATAATCCATAACTGATTAAAATAAGTCTATACCTAATGACCAAAGTAAGTGGTAAATGGATAATACCGATAAAATCATGGCCCAACTGTACTCCAAATACACAATATGATGTAAAATAACTAACGATATATTTTCTTTAGTGACAAACACATAATGATATATGGTAACGCTCTTCATAATAAAATGAGGTGCCACCATAATTTCATAGAATAGATCATTATAAAATAAGTCGCTGTCGAGTGGAAATCAAGCCCTATTGATAAAGGCATTGATATCCCACTCAACATTCTTTCCAAAGGGAAAAAAATTCTTAAGGACGTATATCCAATATGTCTCTAATTGTGATATGCTTCGCTTGGCAGAGCCAACACGCCAAGGCGGGACATAGTGGTCTATAGCCAAAAACAGTGTGCCGGTGGGATCTCTATGGTGAAAGCGAGCATAGTGTTTAACAACACTATGGGGGTTATTTACTAAAGGCAAATCCACTCTGCATTACAACTTCAAAGGGGAATGCAAGTGCACTTGGAAGTGCAGTCGCTGTAGATCTGAGGGGGACATGCAAGGAAAATAAAAAACAGCATTTTTGCTTGCACATGATTGGATGATAAAATCAGCAGAGATTCCCCTCATTTCAGAGCTTCCCCTCGGATCTACAGCGATCTACAGCGACTGCACTTCCAAATGCACTTGTAGTGCAAAGTGGATTTGCCTTTAGTAAATAAACCCCTATGTTTCTTAGTACCATTCTTTACGTTTGAAATGTGCTCATTGACCCTAACACAAACACTGTATTTTGTTTCAAACTGTGAAAAATAGGCCATGCAGCCAAGTTCCAACCCTCCTGAATGTGCATAAGTTATCTGAATGGGAGTTTTTTTTTTTATTTCTTAGATGAACCATGGGATACAAACTTGTTTCTATGCCAAGGATTCTGAAAGCAACAAAGCATGGTTTGGTCAAAAAAAGGACACCTTGAAAGATAATCTCAATAAAATAAAATTTTTGTTAGACTGCTTTGAAAAATTGCTTTTTCCTTTTCATATATTATACCAAATAAATTGCTCTATAACCCTTGTTAATTAAAGCCATATTTCTTACTTGCAATTTGTAGATGTCTCTTGTAAAACATACAGTAATCATTTTCTCTCTTATGCCTGTAATAGTTTTAATCTGATAACCAAAGAAGGGCTCTATTTATTCTTTGACATATGTTTAATATATTTATGAACAGACTCTATAATGTACACCGAGAGCTGGTACAAAACTTAATTATCTTCTTGGAATTTTAATAAATATGGACAAAATAATTACTTTCACACTGTAATCAATTAAGCACAACGCTTTCTCATGTGTTCCTTGCGGGGAATAATTATAAATGGTAATGTGTTAATCAGTGTAAAGCAAGCAAGGAGCCCAGACAAAATGTTTACAGGAGATTGCGGCATTCATTAGGTGACATCAACAATTATAAAATAATAGCGCTAGCGCACAATAAGGAAAACAGGCTATAGAATAACAAGGACAGCAAAACCATTTTTCCATCAAGTGTGCCTGTTTATCATCTGAAATAATAAGCTAATTGTCATAATGGTGCACTCTGACACTTTACCATAAAACATTACAGGGTTACAGCCAGCCTAAAGTGGACCTTTACTGGAATGATAATATCAAGCTATGTCAACAGTCTTGCTGAGATGGATGAATAAGTACCTTTTTTGCCTGCAAATTGTCATAATTGCCTGTGTACTGTAATGGTTGCCTATTTAAACATTAAGTTCACCTTTAGGAACATGTTACACATTTAGGGTGTAACACCTTGCTAAGAACTCACCACTAGATTCCCCTACTCTGCTTGACAGCATGCAAGGGTTCTTCTCCCCTGCGGTCGCTGTCACTTTTTTAATCAGCTCCACTCCAGCTCTGCTTGCACAGCCGTATAATTTATTCACAGAGATCTGTGAATAAATAAACTACAAGTCTTGTCTTGCACCACGGCAAATGGATTTGTAAATCTCATATGTGTGGTAATGACAGCTCTAGTCACAGACATTCATGGCATGGGCGTCCGCAGAACTTTTTTCAAGGGGGGGCATAATTTTAAGGTCATGCCTGCTCCGCCCCCTTTCGACAATGTTATGAAGGGGAGGGGCTTAGCCGCGACTCGCAAGTATTTATTTTTAAAGGGGAAATGACAGACTTTATTCTAGGCATGTGCTATGAACAGGGTGCAGAGTCCAGGCATGTGCTATGTACAGGGTGCAGATTCCAGGTGTGTGCTATGTACAGGGTGCAGATTCCAAGCGTGTGCTGGGTGCAGATTCCAGGTGTGTGCTATGTACAGAGTGCAGAATACAGGCGTGTGCTATGTACAGGGTGCAGAATCCAGGAGTGTGCTATGTACAGGGTGCAGATTTCAGGCGTGTGCTATGTACAGGGTGCAGATTTCAGGCATGTGCTATGTACAGGGTGCAGATTTCAGGCGTGTGCTATGTACAGGGTGCAGATTTCAGGTGTGTGCTATGTACAGGGTGCAGATTCCAGGCGTGTGCTATGTACAGGGTGCAGATTTCAGGCGTGTGCTATGTACAGGGTGCAGATTCCAGGCGTGTGCTATGTACAGGGTGCAGATTCCAGGCATGTGCTATATACAGGGTGCAGATTCCAGGCGTGTGCTATGCCAGTATGCATACCCAATCCCCCCACCGAGCCCCCTTCCCCCCACAGAAGAGAATTGTCTATAACTCACAGTGGCAGGTCAGGCTCCTGGCACGCTGCAGGCTTGAGTGGCTGTGGATAACCCGCCCTGCCCTCTGTTGTATATGCAGAGCTGGGAGAGCAGGAAGGGTTTTGTGTGCTGACTCCCAATGCTAGAGACCAGCGCTGTCTTAACACTGGACGATGAAAAGCCCTGCCGGCTGCCGCCTACAGTGCAATCTTCCTTCCTGTGCCAGGTGCTGGTACATGGAGAGCGTTCCAGCGCCCAGCACCCACTGACACTCTGCGCACTGTGCTCGGGTGATTAGGGTGTGCATGCCTGGGCACAACTCATGCGCACGCCTATGGCGAACACCTTGCTGATCCCTGATTCCAGAGGGGGATGCCTGCCACCCCTTGCCCCTACCTGGGCGTATTGGATGTCTGAGGGTGTTTTCTGAAGCACTATTTTTAAACGGCACTTCAGAAATACACATCCACCTGCCTGTCTTTTTTTTCCAAAATATGCGTAATGGTGGTGGTTAAGTATATCTACAGTAAGCCCTAACTGGATGTTGTTACAAATGAACAAACAGGAAGGCTCAAGCCCCTAGTGCATTACCAAAAAATTATTTAAGATTATTTAAGAGATAAAAACTGGTATAGATGGATACACCATTCTGGTAGGTTTATTAGACAACCAAAAACTTCTAATGGGTATTTTGTAATCTTTATGACAGTCAGCGGCACTTTACAAATTAAATATTTGCATGTGTGATCTTTCACACATGTAAATACAGTATGTTTGCATGTATTATAATATACAGTATGCATACATGTACAAACATGCATGCATGTACTCTAGTCATAAAATGTTTCAGATGTGGTCCTTTTAATCACTTCAGCTTAAAACCCCTTTTACACTGGAGCGTTTTGCAGGCGCTATAGCGTTACAAATAGCGCCTGCCCTAAAACAGCTGCTCCATTCATTCCAGTGTGAAAGCCGGAGGGCGAAGCGAAGCGGACCGCTGCAAAAAATGGGAATTGTTTAAACTAAATATTGGGCATGGCTTAAATGGGGCATGACTCAAAGGAGGTGTGGTTAGAGTCTGAGATGAACGAGGGATGGAGGGAGAAAGAAAGGGAGAAAGAGAGAGGAAAAGAGAGAGAAATAAAGAAAGAGAGAGGAAAAAAAAAGAAATAGGGAGGGAAGGAAGGAGAGAGAAGGAAGGAAACAAAGAGGGGTGGAGGGACAGCAGGCCCAGATCCTACACCACAATAGAAATATGTGTATTCCAGAAAGTTTAACCACTTCTGGACCAGCCGCCGCAGTTTTACTGCATGTTGGCTTGGCTGGGCAAATCGACGTTACCTTACGTCACTTCGCCTTTTGGCCACTAGGGGTGGCGGGAGCCGCCTGGAGGATCGTGTGCACGCCCGCAGTATGTGCCCGGAGCCGATGCGAGTGCCCCGCGATCGCTCGTGACAGAGCAAGAACAGGGATCTGTGTGTGTAAACACATACAGTAGATCCTGGTTCTCTCAGGGAAGAGGAGAAAAATCGTGTGTTCATACAAAGTATGAACACCAATCTCTCTCTTCCTCTAGTCAGTCCCACCCCCCTACAGTTACAACACACCTAGGGAACACAGTTAACCCCTAGTGTTAACCCCTTCCCTGCCAGTGACATTTATACAGTAATCAGTGCATTTTTATAGCACTGATCGCTGTATAATTGTCAATGGTCCCAAAAATGTGTCAAAAGTGTCAAATTTATCCGCCACAATATCGCAGCTCCGATAAAAATCGCAGATCGCCGCCATTACTAGTAAACAAAAAAAAATAAAATATAAAAATGCCATAAATCTATCCCCTATTTTTTAGACGCTATAACTTTTGCGCAAACCAATCAATATACCCTTATTGCAATTTTCTTTCTACCAAAAATATGTAGACGAATACATATCGGCCTAAACTGAGGAAAAAATTAGTTTTTTTGAAACAAAATATAGGCTATTTATTATAGCAAAAAGTAAAAGTATTTTTTCAAAATTGACACTCTTCTTTTGTTTATAGCGCAAAAAATACCGCAGAGATGATCAAATACCACCAAAAGAAAGCTCTATTTGTGGGAAAAAAAAGGACGTCAATTTTGTTTGGGTGCAGCTTTGCACGACCGCGCAATTGTCAGTTAAAACGATGCAGTGCCGTATCACAAAAAATGGCCTGGTCATTGAGCAGCCAAATCTTCCGGGGCTGAAGTGGTTAACAATCAGCAGATAAAGATATTCCAAACACCTTGTGTTATCGCTTCAATCATCACGGCACCATTGTTGGTATGGTGTCAGGATGAAGCGCATTATTTCTATTATTACATTGTAATATAAAATGAAATAGTTCAACTCACCATAATGCTGAATCATTCCCAGCAGAGTCCCTCCTTACATTAGGTGCCCCCAGCAGAGTCCCTCCTTACATCAGGTTCCCCCAGCAGAGTCCCATCTTACATCATGTCCCCCCAGCGGAGTCCCTCCTTACATTAGGTCCCCCCAGTGGATTCCCTCTTTACATCAGGTGCCCCCAGCGGAGTCCCTCCTTACATTAGGTGTCTCCATCGGAGTCCCTCTTCACATCAGGTGTCATGGACGCACGGTTCTTAGATCTGCCGCAGGGCTCAGGCGCATCCCAGTCAACAGGCTTCCAGCAGCGAACAGATGTGCGCCAATGCACATGCGTATGCGCTGATCACGAAGAGCGTGCACGCGCACACAGTAATGCTGCCTTGGTGCCCTGTGGCCTTTAAAAGGGGCTCCTACTGTTCAGTCCTTTATTGTCTAATCTGCAGCTTATCCTGTGACCTGTTACTGAATCTGCACCTGATCTCATACTGACCCGGCTCTCTGACCTCGCTGCTGTCTCCAGTCCTGACCTTTGGCTTCCTTGACCCTGCTCTGTTTACCTGTCTGCCTGATCTTCCATTGCCAAAATCAGCCTGAACTCTGACCATCCCTTGCCTGCCGATTCTGCCTGAACTGATCCACTGTGTATGACCTTGCTCCTGCCTGCCATTGCACCCGTGTGCGCTTGTTGCTCCCTGATGCCCCAGCATCCTGCTGACCTGCATCCAGCTGACCTGCATCGTGCTGACCTGCATCCAGCTGACCTGCATCCTGCTGATCTGCATCCTGCTGACCTGCATCCTGCTGACCTGCACCCTGCTGACCTGCATCCTGCTGATCTGCATCCAGCTGACCTGCATCCTCAGTATTCCAGCCGGCTCCAGCCTCTCCCAGTGGTCATCCTCTCCAGTTCCAGAGAACTCAGCAGGCACCTCACTGTTCTCTTACGGTTACTGTCCCAAACTCCAGTGACCTGGGAACCAGGGCTGTACAAGAGGTCTCCCTCTGCACGTCAGGCTCACCTCCAAGGAACGTGTCATCAGGGGTCCCCAGTACAGTCCCTCCTTACACCAGGTGCCCCCAGCAGAGTCTCTCCTTACATCAGGTGTCCCCAGCGGAGTCCCTACTTACATCAGGTGTCCCCAGTAGAATCCCTCCGTACATCAGGTGCTCCCAGTAGAGTCAGGTGTCCCCAGCGGAGTCTCCATCGCCATTACAGAAGACCAGCTCTCGTGTAACTGGTTACTCACCAAGGGGAACAAACGAGAGGCGGAGCTATCAAGTGGCTGCCAATAGAAATGGCGCAGCTGCCAACACCCTGCCTCATGGCCTTTTCCACAACATGTCACAGACCGTAAGCAGCCCGGGGGGCAGGGGGTGGGCGGCAGATCTATTTCTATTGGCAGCCACCCGGCTGACTCCGCCTCTTGTTTGTTCCCTAGTCTCTAGGCGAGTGACCATGCTCCATGAGAGCTGGTCTTCTGTAAAATGGTGGCGGAGACCATCGCCAGTGTCGGCCCCGGCCCTTAAGCCGCGGCTCCTGCGATTCTCCGGGAGAATGCCAATTTCCCATGATTTTTCCCGGGACAATGCAAAAACAGGACAAGGATCTAAATCTTGTGAATGTAACGGGGAAATCGGGACTGTTGGTATGTATGGGCATACAGTTTACAGATTAGGAACTTGATGAAGTTTAAAGTCTTTAAAGCGGAACTAAACTGTATCTGAGCGCTACAATCTGAAAACACTATTTTATTTGCATCCATGTCTCCATACTTTATTTTGTTGCGATATCAATTTAGCATTTTTAGCTGTGGCCATCTTAAGTAAGGGCAGATGATTCATGTAACATTTATTTCCTGAAATCCCTCTGCCCTTAGCACAGGCATGCAGGCAGAAAGGTGTGCTTTAGCTGAGAATGCCCCTAGTCCTCACCTCTAGTTGAAAGCAAAAAAAATGACAATGAAGTCTCCTAGGATGTATGACATCATTCTGGCCTAGGCCATAAACCAGGAAGCAGCTGAAGAAATTTAAAAAAAAGTCTAAAGCAAGTCAATATTACAGTGGTGTGAAAAAGTGTTTGCCCCCTTCCTCATTTCCTGTTCCTTTGCATGTTTGTCACACTTAAGTGTTTCGGAACATCAAACCAATTTAAACAATAGTCAAGGACAACACAAGTAAACACAAAATGCAATTTGTAAATATAGGTGTTTATTATTAAAGGTGAAAAAAAATCCAAACCATCATGGCCCTGTGTGAAAAAGTGATTGCCCCCCTTGTTAAAACATACTATAACTGTGGTTGTCCACACCTGAGTTCAATTTCTCTAGCCACACCCAGGCCTGATTATTGCCACACCTGTTCACAATCAAGGCATCACTTAAATAGGAGCTGCTTGACACAGTAAGGTCCACCAGAAGATCCTTAAAAGCTACACATCATGCCGAGACCCAAAGAAATTCAGGAACAATTGAGAAAGAAAGTAATTGAGATCTATCAGTCTGGAAAGGGTTATAAAGCCATTTCCAAAGCTTTGGGAATCCAGCGAACCACAGTGAGAGCCATTATCCACAAATGGCGAAGACATGGAACAGTGGTGAACCTTCCCAGGAGTGGCCGGCCGCCCAAAATTACCCCAAGAGCGCAGCGACGACTCATCCAAGAGGTCACAAAAGACCCCACAACAACGTCCAAGGAACTGCAGGCCTCACTTGCCTCAGTTAAGGTCAGCGTTCATGCCTCCACCATCAGGAAAAGACTGGGCAAAAATGGCCTGCATGGCAGAGTTCCAAGGAGAAAAACACTGCTGAGCAAAAAGAACATCAAAGCTCGTCTCAATTTCTCCACAACACATCTTGATGATCCCCAAGACTTTTGGGACAACATTCTGTGGACCGATGAGACAAAAGTGGAACTCTTTGGAAGGTGTGTGTCCAAGTATATCTGGCGTAGAAGGAACACTGCATTTCAGAAAAAGAACATTATACCAACAGTAAAATATGGTGGTGGTAGTGTGATGGTCTGGGGCTGTTTTGCTGCTTCAGGACCTGGAAAACTTGCCGTGATAAAAGGATCTATGAATTCTGCTGTCTACCAAGAGATCCTGAAGGAGAATGTCCGACCATCTGTTCGTGTACTCAAGCTGAAACGAACTTGGGTTCTGCAGCAGGACAATGATCCTAAACACACCAGCAAGTCCACCACCGAATGGCTGAAGAAAAACAAAATGAAGACTTTGGAGTGGCCTAGCCAAAGTCCTGACCTGAATCCTATTGAGATGTAGTGGTATGACCTTAAAAAGGCCGTTCATGCTCAAAAACCCTCTAATGTAACTGAATTAGGACAATTCTGCAAAGATGAGTGGGCCAAAATTCCTCCAGGACGCTGTAAAAGCCTCATTGCACGTTATCGCAAACGCTTGGTTGCAGTTGTTGCTGCTAAGGGTGGCCCAACCAGTTATTAGGTTTAGGGGGCAATCACTTTTTCACACAGGGCCATGATGGTTTGGATTTTTTTCACCTTTAATAATAAACACCTTCATTTACAAATTGCATTTTGTGTTTACTTGTGTTGTCCTTGACTATTGTTTAAATTGGTTTGATGTTCCGAAACACTTAAGTGTGACAAACATGCAAAGGAACAGGAAATGAGGAAGGGGGCAAACACTTTTTCACACCACTGTATATATCTTCCCATCTCTTTACTAATACTAAGAGCATAAGGATTAATAATAGTCAGTGGCGGCCAGTGGAATTTTTTTTTGGGGAGGCGGCAAACAGTATCGACAGTACCCGGGTCGGTTGTAGCACTTACCCCATCGGCGGCGGCTTCCCCTGCTCGGGGTGGCTTCCCCTGATCGGGGGCCTCCAATTCTTCGGCTGTTTTCCTATGGCCTCTCATTCTCAGGTCATCACGGCGGCGGTGGCGGCTTCCGTTTCCTCTCTCCTCCTCAGTGGCCAATCGGGAATCTTCTGTTTTCGGACAATTGGAAAATGGGTCTCACACCCGCTTCTGATTGGCCGGATTGAGGATCAGTGATTCAACAGTGAATATTCATTCGCTGTTGTAACACAACTGGGTGGTATTGGAGCGCATCCTCAGCGTCCTGAGCCCACTCGATTTTGAAGCATATTAGAACCTCTGGCTCTAATCAGGTGCTTCAAAAAAAACATGCCGCTGTAATTCATGCACCCTGTGCCCTGAAAGGGGTGGGATGAATGAATAGGGGGTGGTCGCAGCCATTGCATATAGGGGGGCATGAATCTAGCCATTGCATATAGGGGGTGGAGTGGAGAGAGGGAGCAGCACCTCTGCGCTCCTAATCATGGGCCACCACTGATAATAGTTAATGCTAATTGAGTTTAGTTCTGCTTTAGGCCCCTTTCACACTTGTGTTACCTGAAAATCAAGCGATTTTGCAGCGATCTTGCCGCAATTTTGAAGCAAATTTAAGCAATGCCTGTGTAAACATGAGGTCCATTGACCTCAAATCACATCAAAGTCAGACCAAAGTAGTGCAGGAACTAGTCGCTGAGACTTGAAGTCACACAGATATGAATGGTACTCATTGGAAATAATGGGGAACGACTTGTCTTACGACTTTGCAGTTCCAAGTCGCAGGACAAGTCACACAAGTGTGAAAGGGGCCTTAGGTTCCATTCCCACTTGTATGATTCCAAAGTTGCTCCGACCTTGGAGTGCAACTTTTGTGCAACTTTGACGCAACTTTGGATGGGTGCAACTTGAATACGACTTTGGCTTTGACCAGTGATAATGTACAACTGTTGCACACAAGTTGCATTGTATAACACTGAGGTACGACTTTCATGCAACTTTTGAGGGTTAACATTGTAACGTTGGACCAAAGTAGTGCATGAACTACTTTGAAGTTGCTGCAACTTTAAGTTGCGCATATATGAATGGTTATCATTGGAAAACATGGGGAACCTCTTGTCATGCAACTTTGATATCCAAAGTTGCATGACAAGTTGCACAAGTGTGAATGGAGCCTAAGGCCCTTGCACACTTGTATGACTTGTCCCACGATTTGGGACTGCAAAGTAGCATAACAAGTCGCTCCCCATGATTCCCAATGATACCCTTTCTTATCTGTGCGACTTCAAGTTGCACCGACTTCAAAGTAGTCCCTGTACTACTTTGGTCCGACTTTGATGTGAGTTGAGGTCCATAGACCTTAAGTTTACACAAGCATTCCCTAAAAACGCGCCAAAATCGCGGCCACAAAATCGCACGACTTTCAAGTCACGGCAGTGTGAAAGGGGCCTTAGGCCTACTGGTTATGGCACAGTAAGGTATAGCCAAGGTACAGTTTTACTAAGCAGAGTGCAGAGCTTGGGTCAGGGGAAAATGTGGTTTGACCATTTACATATTTAGTTACATATCGTACAGATAAGGCTATGTTTCCACTATTGCGTCCGCACAATTTTGCAGCAATTTTTTTTACCGCAATTTTTTTGCAGCGACTTGAAGCAATGCCTGTGTATTCTTGAGGTCTATGGACCTCATTTCGCATCAAAGTGGGACCAAAGCAGTGCAGGGACTACTTTGAAGTCGCTGCGTCTTGAAGTCTCACAGATATGAACGGTACTCGTTGGAAATCATGGGGTACAACTTGTCATGCGACCAAATCGCATGAAAAGTCGCAATAGTTGAAACCTAGCCTAAAGATATTAAAACAACTAATAATATTATTTACATCAATAACAACAACCAATATTTAGAGTAATATGGGGCATGCCATTTCTGATCTAATTTTGATAATTCTAGCTGCCTGGTTGCCTCCAACCTGACTGCTTCCTTGGTCGTTGTCCTGGAAAAAGCATACAACAAGTAAAGTCTCATTAAACGCTAAAGCCCTGCATTGTATGCTGGTTACATCTCATTAACCCCAAAAAAGCAGTTTGCTTAGCATGACAGCCAGATAGCTAGCAATATGAAGTGATAGGGAATTCTGATTTTAAACCTAAGATTATAAGAAGTCTTACCTGTAGGTACCATGAATATTTTCGAAACCTGCACTGTTTAGGAGTTATTCATATAGGCTCAAGCCGACGGCGTCACTGTACATGCACAGTGCACTCTGCATTCAGGGCACACTTAGTGGGCTTGATTTACTAAAACTGTAGAGTGCAAAATCTGGTGCAGTTGTGCATTGTAGCCAATCAGCTTCTAACTTCAGCTTATTCAATTAAGCGTTGACAAAAAAAAAAAAACCTGGACGCTGATTGGTTTCTATGCAGAACTGCACCAGATTTTGCGCTCTCCAGTTTTAGAAAATCAACCCCAGTGTGCTGTGAATGCAGGGAGTGCAGCCCTGTGATCATGACTTAGTACACATGTGTGGAAGTGACATCATCGTGGCTTGGCCATTCAAACAGGCCAAAGAGCGCAAACTCAGAAGACCAGGTGAAGATGGAAACACCAGAAGTGGTGACAGCGTGCCAGTGGAGGACTCTGTTTCAAAGGTAAGTCAGTCATAATATTCTATTATGTGGTGCAAACTGTGATGGAAGTCACTTTGGGCGGGGGGCATGTAGAACCCAGAATCCCTTGGGAAGGTTGGGAAACCCTTGTTTCAGCTCCCCATGCACCTCCTATGTCTAAGTCATCCTGTGTCTCTAATAGGGGCATAGGGGGACCGAGAACCCCAGTCTGATCTGTATTATCTAGACTCACTGTACAACTACACTGGAATGTTCTGTAAATATAAATAGTGTATATGTGTTGGGACGTTTGGGGTGTGGCTGTATTTCATTGTTCTATTCTGTCTGCCTTGGGTATTATGGGATGTGTATGTAGATTAACTGTGAGAGGGGGGGGATTTCTGCAACAGCTCTCTCTGCTGATTGGACAGTCTACCCCACCCTGAATACAAAGAGGGGGGGGGGGGGCTGTCCCGAGTGTTACCTCTGTGTACCTGTGTTTCAATAAATAGTGTCAAGTTTAGCGACCAAAAACGAGTACTGTCTAGTTATTGGTTGTCAACGGTTTTGAATATCTGATATCTATATTCAGACTGCAAGGAAGCAGTAAACGATGAAAGAACTCAAGCGGAGTGTGGGACGTTTCGTTACACATACTAGCACATTATGCCATAAACATGGAGGGTTTGCTATTGCATTAAACAGAAGATGTCAACAATAGCGTTCTATTTATTTTCTCTTTTCCTCAGTAGCTTCCATAATAAAAACTAGATTGTTGATGAAAATGGCATTTGTGCCTTCCAGCTATATTTTCTGCACTCCATAAATGCATTCTTGTCCGCTTAACATAAATGCACATTTTGTGATATGTATATAAATAATAAAAACAGAAAACATATAACCAATGATAAAAATCAGCAAATAAAACTGCTATTTTTAAATCCTGGGTATTACATTTAATATTTCCTGAAAGATTTGCGTTTTTTCCAAATGAAATGGCAAGCTTCTGCATTTATGTATGTATGGTGCCTGGGTGAACAGAATTAACATTTGTTAATTGGGGCATAAAATGACTCATAATCTAGTCCAAAATGGCCATTCTAAAAATGACAAACATATCTTAATTAGCAGAAGAGACGTATTAATACTCAGATCAAGTGCCTGTCTAATGTTTTATGGGCTGGATAAAAATAGAATTTGCTGTCACTGCTACCTCCTAATGTGCGAATGTTAAAATCATTAATTAGACCCATAGTGTGATTGTCTAACATTCATTGAAAGACATTGGGGTGATTTTTCAGCAGTAAGTACTATTTTTTCATATGTATAGCCTTTGAAAGAACTTGCATGTCAGATTTATTAATATAATGTAAATTGTAAATGCGGCGCATAATACATCATAACGAGTCCATTTCAGCTTTTTTCTCTATCCTTGAGAAGGAGAGAGGAAGGAAAAGCATTTTAAAGCAATATATTTTGTGAACAAGGTAGAGGCTTCATTGTAGTAGGAGAAATTCCATCAGAGTTGTGTAAGAAACCATCTGATTACTATTAATGGACTGCAGTTTACAGTATATAACAACACAGAAGCAAAAAAATGCAATTAAATGTAAAATAAAGTAGGTTGTACACTTTCACCGTGACATAGATCTTGCATTGTATAATAAAAAGAAAAATTCAGCATAGCTGCCAAATACGGGTATGTATTTCCCTCTCTTTCTTTACCAGCGATAGTGGTTACATGATAGTCTTCCAATAGTACACTAATGCCCCGTACACACGATCGGAAATGCCACCAGCAAAACTCTGATGAGAGCTTTTTGACGGAAAATGTGACCGTGTGTATGCTCCATCGGTCTTTTACTGGCGGAATTCCAGTCAGCAAAAGATTGAGAGCAGGTTCTCAATTTTTTGGTTGGAAAAAGTTCCAATCGTCTGTACCAATTCCGATGCGGAAAAATTGCTACGAATGCTCGGAAAATAATCTGACGCATGCTCGGAAGCATTGAACTTAATTTTCTCGGCTTGTCGTAGTGTTGAACGTCATCGTGTTCTTGACAGTCGAAAGTTCCGAGAACTTTTGTGTGACCGTGTGTATGCAAGCCAAGCTTGAGTGGAATTCCGTCGGAAAAACCATCCAAGTTTTTTTTTTCCTGTGTACGGGGCATTAGAACAATTAAACACTTTGTGGTATGGTTATCTGTTGTTCCTGTTGTGAATTCCTGTTCCTGTTGTGAATATTCTCCTCTAGACATGCATTTTGTTTCGATTTGATTCATTTTTTTGAGATTTTATCTTATCAGAATTTCTGAATGGCAAAGAATACAAAACAAAGTTATAATGAGAGTAACTAATGCATTTGTTTCATTCAGGAGACATCATATGGTGCAATAGTAGTTCAGGCCCCTGGGGAAATTAATTAAATTTTCAAATTTTTCGATGATGCAGAGTCGTATAATGAATGGATCCGAATTTCCTTATATTCATTCATTTGGATGCACATGACGCCAGTTGATATTGTCCAATCAGATAATGCCATTTCTCTTGGTGGTTTGGACTAGAATTCGAAAATATGGAATCTTTTCAACTCAAATACATCCGATTTGATAATACCGTATATACTCGAGTATAAGCCGAGTTTTTCAGCACATTTTTTGTGCTGAAAGTGCCCCCCCGGCTTATACTGGAGTCAAGCACTTTTCTGCAGCAGAGAATGACATTTTCCGACCCGACTTTGGGGCCCCATATCTCGGGGCCACTTGGTGCTAGGAACCCCAAAATTGTAGCACTACAATATATCCAAATTGGGGTTCATAGCACCAAGTGACCCCAGAGATACAGGGCCCAAAAATCGATCAACTGTGTCCATTTGCAGCAATGTTATTTCGGGACCCTTTGGGTCCAAATTTTGGCTGCAATGGGCACAGTGAGGCTGCAAATGGGCATTGTTGACCCTCTTTTACACTTACAGTAGCTGCACATTTCTCACCCTAGGCTTATACTCGAGTCAATAAGTTTTCCAATTTTTTTGTGGTAAAATTAGGTGCCTCGCCTTATATTCGGGTCGGCTTATACTCGAGTATATACAGTATATTGAAAATATAGCATTCTTCTGTAAAAACTGCAACACTTTTGGAATCTACCTGGACCAACAAATATATGAAACAAATGCTGAAAATACAAATAGAGTTTAAGAAAATGAATCAAGTCAACATAACGAATATGACAAAACTAAATTCTGTAATAGTAATAAAGGTGCAGCTCCTTAATATAGCAACAGCAAATTAAATAATGAAGTAAATGAATAAGTTAAGGCATCCACTATAAATCATGTGCATAAAAAACTTGAAAGTGGAAACCACACACAAAAAAATGCATAAATAAACTAAAAAAAGCACTTTAACTCCAGAAATGCCTGTTTATTGCTTCCAACATCCAAAAAAAGGGGACACAACGTGTAACTGAAACTTCACTTCACTCTATGGACATCCAGCTCCATCCATCCACCTGAGGTCCTCTGTAGCAGCAGCAGCTCACCAGTAGGGGAGATTTAGAAAAGCCCACAAGGCCACTATATGGAAAAAGAGTGCTCGGGCAAGGAGCCAAATGCCAAAGTGGGCAAGATATAGGGGGTTATTTACTAAAGGAAAATCCACTTTGCACTGAAAGTGCACTTGGAAGTAAAGTCGCTGTAGATCCGAGGGGGACATGAAAGGAAAATAAAAAACAGCATTTAAGCTTGCACATGATTGGATGATAAAATCAGCAGAGCTTCCACTCATTTCAGATCTACCCCTTAGATTTAGAGCGACTGAACTTCCAAGTGCACTTGCAGTGCAAAGTGGAGTTTCCTTTAGTAAATAGCCCCCATAGTGTAGTAATTTATAACTGATGCATAAGAATCACATAAAAAAACATTGAGATGCCAAGTAGTAAAAAAATGTACAGCAGTGCACCGACTCCAAAACCGTAAGTGGCAGCATGACGTCAGTGTATAGCTCCGTGGCTTTGGGGCATTTATTTTTTGTGTGTGGTTTTCACTTTCTTGTTTTATGCACATGATTTATAGTGGATGTTTTAAATTATCCATTTGCTTGATTACCGGTACTTAATTTACTGTTACTGTTAGATGCGCTGCATCTTTTATTAATGTTATATTTAGTTTTTTTGTATGCTTACCTATTGCTTGTAGCCTTCTATTTATTATTATTATTTAAGTGTTGACTTATTACATTTATCTTAAAATTATTTAATGAATAAATGCATCTGAAACTAAACAAACATTTCTGGCGTGTACATTCTCTATTCTATTCGTCTATTCTCCAGTGCCAGTAACAGTGATCATCACTAGTAATGGGAATTTCACGCATAGAGACCCAGACAGGAATAAATACTTGACAGAGTTTGTAATTCTCCACCATTCTATAAAAAGATAATAAAGGGAAATCCACTAAAACTGGTGCACTGTGCATGGTAGCCAATCAGCTTCTAACTTCAGGTTGTTCAATTATCATGCCGATATACGTCGGCAGAATGGCACCTGTATGCCAGTCCGCAAAAGCAGGATAGCGGGGGGCCCGCAATCATGGCGGGGAGAGGCAGAAGGAGGAAATGCCTAAGTAAGCAAGCCATTTCCCTGTTCTGCCTAGTAACATAACAGAGATCTTCTGTTCCCTGTCATCGGGAACAGTGATCTCTGTCATGTCAGTGGTAGCCCATCCCCCCTACTTAGAACACGCTGAGGGAACACACTTAACCCCTTGATCGCCCCCTAGTGTTTAACCCCTTTCCCTGCCAGTGACATTTATACAGTAATCAGTGGCTAATTTTGAGGCTCTGATTACTGTATAAATGTTAATGGTACCAAAATAGTGTCAAAAGTATCCAATCTGTCTGCCACAATGTCACAGTCCTGATAAAAATTGCAGCTCACTGCCATTACTACAAAAAAAAAAAAAAAAACGTATAATAAAAATGCCAAAAATTTATCACCTATTTTGTAGACGCTATAACTTTGCGCAAACCAATCAATATACACTTATTGCGATTTTGTTCAACCAAAAATATGTAGAAGAATACATAAACTGAGGAAGAAATTGTTTTTTTTTAAATATATTTTTGAGGGATATTTATTACTGTATAGCAAAAAGTAAAAAATATTGATTTTTTTTTTCAAAATTGTCGTCCTTTTTTTGTTTACAGAGAAAAAAATAAAGACTGCAGAGGTGATAAAATACCACCAAAAGAAAGCTCTATTTGTGGGGAAAACAAGATGTCAATTTAGTTTGGGTACAGCTTTTCACGACCGCGCAATTGTCAGTTAAAGCGACGCAGTGCCAAATCGCAAAAAATTCTCTGGTCATTAAGGGGGTAAAATCTTCCGGGGCTGAAGTAGTTAAAGGGAAAGTCCACTTTTGTGGGGGAAAAATAAGCATATTAAGAAAAAATAGTATAACATATATAATTGTAACACAAGACATATTGTAATTGAATGTTATTAAAAATTCCCTTTCCTTTGCAATCTGGAGCTCTGTAACTTTCTGTAAAGTGCAACGCAATAAGGCAACCTGGAGGTGTTCTGTACACAGAATGTGTACAGAACACTCCCCAGAAACATAATTTCCTGCTTGTGTGATTGGCTCACCAATTTTACCAGAAGTCTGCCTAAGATACAAATCAGATTTCAGGCATCCCCTGGAACAAAAATGTTATTTTGGTGAGATACTTCCAATAGGAACACGTCTAAAGGGATGCAGGCCCAGCAGCTTTCCTGATTAGTGATCTTCAGCTGCACAGCTGATAGATAATTATGAAATCACTCACATTAGACCCACTAAGCACAGAGACAAAGAGCAACAAACAGGGATTTCTTTAGAACAACAAAAGGTAGGAATCTGCAACAAAGTTTGCTATAATCCTTCCAATGTACATAGACCACCCAGAGGGTTTTTTTTCGCAACTAAAGTGGAGTTACGCTTTAAGCTTTGGCAACAAAACCTGGAAGCTGACTGGTTTCTGGGCAGAGTTGCACCTGATTTTGCACTCTTCAGCTTTAGTAAATAACCTGCAATGCAGGAAATACCCAAATGTGTCTCCTTCCCCATTCTATCTAAACTTATAAAAAAGTTTTCAAATGAAGTTACACTATAAAGTAGAACTCTAGATATGCAGCTGAATACTTTCTTGTTAAGTGTCTCTATTGGTAAAAGATTTTTATTTCTGTTCAACCAGTCATGAGATCTAGACCATATAGCCAGGTCTATAACCATTGCACTGTAGCAATTTGGCATCTAGCCCTTGAACTCCAGTCTAGCAGCCTAAATCCTCCTTTACACTATTTTTATCCAAAATGATGGCCACTGATCTTTATCACAATGTATGCTGTCTTGGATTACAGAAAATCTGTCTCCGTGTAACATGTGGCCACAATGCCACATGACAGAACATGCATTCCTCCCATCTTTAGGGATAATGCCTTTCACTGCTAAATGATGGATTAGGGTGAACACCTAAGAAGGTGAACAAATAAATGTCCATCTTTGGGGTTCTAGTACAGCAATCTGGCTTATATCCATCAGCATTAGTGGTTCTAAATAGTGCTTCAAATTACTCCTACCTTGATGATAATGATGAGGACACATTTACAATTACAGTATTTCTATAAAAAGAAATGCCAAGCATGCTTAACATTTAAAAAAATATATAAGAACAACATGCTCATACAGGAAAAATTAACATATCAGCACAGAAATGTCCCCCATAAATTTTACTCTCTGTGGCAATTATGGCTAGATGTGCCAAGACTATCATCGCACCAGCTGGTAGGACAGACTTCTCCAAGGATAGGGCTCCGCTGGGGGGCTATGGGGATTTTGTGGTTGGCTCACTCAATTGTTGACGCTCTATTATATTTTCTGTTTCGGATTATATATTCATCCTTCTTTTTTCTCTTTTTCAGATTTTTATTTTTTTAATTTTATCATAAGATCCTGGCTTTGTTTTCTTTAAGATATTTTAGGTATGGTTGCCTATCATATATTAATATCACTTGCATAAATACATATTTAATTACACAAATACACTCTGTTGAGGATTCATATTCACTGCAATATATATTTGTATGTTTCTGCTATGTACCAGTATTTCATACTTTACTTAATGTATGTACAATTCCTGAAATGTATCTGCTGGTTTATACAATAAACCAATTTTTTCTGACAAAAAAAAAAAAATATATATATATATATAAAAACTAACAAAGTAGTTTCTAAAGATGTTATTTTTAAAAAGTTAAAATTGTCATATTAATATTAATTGAATAGATAAAATGATGCCCTGAACCTACCAGATTCATGCCTGGAGGTGCCTATACCACTTGGTGAGAAATGAGTTGAAAGCAAAATCTACCTTGAAAAAGTGTAATAAATATACACATTTTTGCAGGAAAAAATTTACATTTATTATTTTTTTTTTCACAGAAACTTGCAAAGCATTGCCCCCACGATCAATTGATTGTGAGTGCATTGCCAGGCTCCTGCAGACTCTTGCTTTAGCTACCTGCCCATACAGAAGTACAGGTTTTTAGTTTGGAGAGCTAAAGGAAGTGTCAATGGACTATGAGTAAGATAAAGTCCACATGAATGAACTACAAGTCCATGGTGGCAGACAGGACTTGTAGTTCATTCAATCACAGATCTTAAACTTCAAAAGTGACAGTGGCTGCAGGAGAGAAGAACCCCCGAATGCTGTCCCAGGGGTGTTCTGGGGTTTGGGATTTAATGGCCTCTTAGCACCATGTTACATGCTACACACTGAATAGTAATGTAGCATGGTGTAAAAGATGGAGTTACATTTTAAGTCTTCAGTTGAATTCATAATAGATTGTAGAGGTTAAATCCTTCCAACAAAGAAAAGTCAGGAGGTGGATTCAGTAGTTAAATTCTGAAATTAGGAGGTCAGGGGCTGTAAGTATAAGGGCGAATTCAAAAGTTATACCAGGGTACAAAGTTTACAATGTAAATAAATGGCAGTGCCATTTATGTTTAGATTTATCCAAGGATATACAGTATGCCCTGGGTCTTCTATTGAGTGCCCTAAGTATTCTTTGCAATAATTGTTGCAGTATTTTAAGTACAACAAACATACTTCAAACTTTGCTCCTCTTTGGTTGTGATTTATTTATTTTTTTACATTCAGGTGTCCTGGGTATTTTATGCCACTAGCAATGCTCGGATTTGTCAGTGCAAGATAATTATCTCTGTTATTTCTAGGTCAGGTTAATTTAGACCCCTTTCAAACCAAGCTGCCTAGGGTGTCAGCGGTAAAGCAGCGCTATTTTTAGCGCCGCTTTACCGTTGTTTTAGCGTCGCTATTCGGCCACTAGCGGGGCAGTTTTAGCCCCCCACAAGGGCCGAAAAGGGGTTAAATCTGCCCGCAAAACGCCACCGGATCTGCGATTTGCCAGCAGTATCACAGCGCTGCACCACTGATTTCAATAGGGAGCGGCGGTGGAGGAGCGGTGAGTTCACTGCTCCTTCACCGCTCCAAAAGGGCTCCAAAGGGCTTTCACACTTTCACACTGGAGTGCATGGAGCAGCTGTTTTGGGGAGGTTTGCAGGCGCTAATTTTACGCTATAGCGCTTGCAAAAGGCCCGCAGTGTGAAAGGGGTCTTACTACTAAGACCTCCAGGTGGAGATGACTGATAACACAGTTTTAAATGATAGCTGGAAATACTAAGACCCCTTTCACACTGCCGAGCTTTTTTCAGGCACTACAGTGCTAAAAATAGCATCTGCATAGCGCCTGAAAAAGGGCCCGGGGGCTTTCACAGTGGAGCGGTGCACTGGCAGGGCATCAGAAAAAGTCCTGCCAGCAGCTTCCTTGGAGAAGTGAAGGAGCGGTGAACTCACCGATCCTCCACCGCTGCTCCCCATTGAAATCAATGGGACAGCGCTGCGATACCACCGGCAAAACGCCGCCTCATGGCATTTTGCAGGCAGATTTAACCCCTTTTCAAATAGCACCGCTAAAACGATGGTAAAGCGGTGCTAAACATAGCGCCGCTTTAATGCTGACGCCCTAGGCGGCTTGGTGTGAAAGGGGCCTTAAGGTCAATTCATCTGTCTAAAAGTCTAACGCATTGTTTAGGCCAGTTCAACACACATGTGGTGCATTAACACACACATGTTAACACATGTTACGTCTTGCATTAACGTGCTGTGTGTTAGGCCAACCCATTCATTTTTATTGACCAATTAATTTTGAATGGGTCACCAATGCATAGGAGACTGCAACTTATGCTTTTTGTGTTAGTGAGTTGCAAAGCATGTGCATTGCTGTAGTGGGATATTGTGGCAAATAGTGCTATTTGTTGCGTTAACACACAAGTTATCTCAACCCAAAGGCTTGAAGTCAGTCTTTGTGCAGATGCATTTTTTTTATTATTAAAGTTGTTGTACAGTACAGTTTTTTTTTAACCTTAATGCATTCTCTGCATTTAGGTAAAAAACATTCTAAGATTAGCTCCCCCCCAGCCCTCCTAAATACACCCCTGAGCCTGAACTTAATCCAGTGATGTGCCCGAGAGCATCATTGCTGTTCTGTTTCTCTCTACTCACTTGACATGGAGGCAACAGTAAAGCCCCATACACACGCGCGGATTATCCGTGGACCAGGTCCGTCGGATCATGTCCGTCGTACTTTGTCCGATGTTGGTTTTGCGTACACACGGTCAGACAAAGTTGTCGGAAAATCCGATCATTCTGAACGTGGTGACGTTTGTTGCGTACGACGGGACTACGTAGAGGCTAGTAGCCAATAGCTTTGGTCTTGTAATGTGATCTGAGCATGCGTGGCACTTTCGATACACACGATCGGATTTGGTGTGATCGGACTTTGTTGTCGAAAAATCTATCCAGCAGGAGATAGGACTTTGTCCGTTGGACAATCCGATGGAAACTGTCCAATGGTGCCTACACACGGTCGGATTTTCCGACAACATTGTCCGATAGGACAGAATCCATGGGAAAATCCGACCGTGTGTATGGGGCTTAAGAGTCATTGGCTTTTGCTACTGTCAATCAAATGCTGTGAGGAGGGAGCAGAGGGTGGGACTGAGCCACACTGTATGTACTGTAGACACACAGCGCCCAGCTAAGGAGCAATCCCCCACACATTTGCCACCATAGCAAGTGCGTGCTGTGCGGGCAGACCCTGAAGGGGAGGAGTGGACAGCGATGGTGGGAGACCTGAGAAGAGGATGTTTGGGGCTGCTCTGTGCAATACCATTGCACAGAGCAGGTAAGTATAATGCCGCGTACACACGATGGGACAATCCGACGGACTTTGCAGCTGAGGTCTGCCGGACTTTCAAGCAAACTTGGCCACACACGATCACTCCAAAAGTCTGCTGGATTCGAACGTGATGACCTAGAATAAGGACGTTCATAGCCAGTAGCCAATAGCTGCCCTAGAGTCGGATTTAGTCCATCGGACTAGCACACAGATGACCAGACTTTTCGTCCGGACTCGAGTCTGGCGGACAATTTTGAAGCCAGTCTTATTTCTAGGTCCGCCGGACTTTTAGGAAGAAAAAGTCCGCTGAAGCCCACACACGATCAATTGTCCGACGAACTCTGGTCCGCCGGAAAGTCTGATCGTGTGTACGCGGCATAAAAAAGCCTTTAGTAACGCTTTAACCTAATATGCTTATCCAGTGTATGAGAAGATTATGATCTGTCATCCTGCATACTTACTCCTGGATAATCCTGGATGCAGTTACAGTACTATACATATTTAATGTCTATAAAGAAAATCAAATGGTTTCTTTATGCTTAAAAAACAGTTCATGTTGTTGATAGTATTTATGTTATAGCTGTATTATTAAAGTTACCCTAAACAATATCCTATTTCTTCCAAACTAACCCATACACATCCACTAGTTAACAGCCCTGTAATCATTTTTTTCATTAAATTATTTCTTACTGCCTTTTTCTGCCTCCTCTTAACCACTTTCAGACCGGACCAATTTGCAGCCAAAGGACCAGGCCCCTTTTTGCGATTCGGCACTGCGTCGCTTTAACTGACAATTGCGCGGTCGTGCGACGTGGCTCCCAAACAAAATTGACGTCCTTTTTTTCCCACAAATAGAGCTTTCTTTTGGTGGTATTTGATCGCCCCTGCGGTTTTTATTTTTTGCGCTATAAACAAAAATAGAGCGACAATTTTGAAAAAAATGCATTATTTTTTATTTTTTGCTATAATAAATATCCCCCAAAAATATATAAAAAAAACATTTTTTTTTCCTCAGTTTAGGCCGATACGTATTCTTCTACATATTTTTGGTAAAAAAAATCGCAATAAGCGATTATTGATTGGTTTGCGCAGAAGTTATAGCGTTTACAAGATAGGGGATAGTTTTATAGCATTTTTATTAATAATTTTTTTTTTATTATTAATGGCGGAGATCTGCGATTTTTTTTGTGACTGCGACATTATGGCGGACACATCGGACATTTTTGACACATTTTTGGGACCATTGTCATTTTTACAGCAATTAATGCATTTAAATGCATTGATTTCTGTATAAATGACACTGGCAGTTTAGGAGTTAACCACAAGGTGGCAGTGTAGGGGTTAAGTAGGCCTAGGGGTGTTTTTTTTACTGTGGGGGGGTGTGGCTGTCAGCTAGTGAATGCTGATCTCTGCTCCAATCACAGGGAGCAGAGATCGGCGTCACTAGTTGCTAGGCAGAACGGGGAGATGCTGTTTATCTCGGCATCTCCCCGTTCAGCCGCTCCGTGAGACGATCGCGGGAGTCCCCGCGGCGATCGAGTCCGCGGGGACCGCGGCCGGACTCACGGGGGTCCCGACCGGCGCGGGAGCGCGCCGCTCCCGGCGCGCTCCCGATGGCACGGACAGGCTAAAGGAGGGACGTATATATACGCCCTCCTGCCTGTACGTGCCATTCTGTCGACGTATATCGTCGTGCGCCGGTCGGCAAGTGGTTAACATCCTTTATGAGCTCCCAAACTCTCCTTCCCCTCCTTACTTCCATTGTTTGTAATGAGCAGTGAACATTAGACATTACACAATGCACACTACACATACCATAGTCCCTAGTCCACCTCAGAAGCAGGTGGATACATTCTTACATATAGTGGGACCATTGAGGATGAACTTAGCCACCCCCTAACAGGAAATCAGATCACAGCAGGAATTTGGAGGAGGCTGCAAAAGAGCGATAGAAGTTACTGCTTTGAGTAAAGAATGCATACTGGAATAGAATTTTATCTTATTAAACACTTCCGGATCGCCGCCATTACTAGTAAAAAAAAAAAAAATAATAAAAAAATGCTATAAATCTATCCCCTATTTTGCAGGTGCTATAACTTTTGCCCAAACCAATTTAATATACGCTTATTGCGATTTTTTTTTACCAAAAATATGTAGATGAATACATGACGAATGTAGACGAATACATATCGGCCTAAACTGAGGAAAAACATTTTTTTTTATATATTTTTGAGGGATATTTATTATAGCAAAAAGTAAAAAATAATGTGTTTTTTTTTTAATTGTCGCTCTTTTTTTGTTTATAGCACAAAAAAACACAGAGGCGATCAAATACCACCAAAAGAAAGCTCTATTTGTGGGAAAAAGAGGAAGTCAATTTTGTTTGGGTACAACGTCGCACGACCGCGCAATTGTCAGTTAAAGCGACGCAGTGCCGATTCGCAAAAATTGCTCCGGTCAGGAAGGGGGTAAATTCTTCTGGGGCTGAAGTGATTAAACCAGATTTAGGGTCACTTAGCAAAGTTTTAATCCAAATAACTCTATAAAAGCTGTAAAAATGTACTCAATCTGATACCCTATTTTGGCAGAAGCTAATTTACCCACCATTATGGATGGTATGCTAGAGGAAGCCCACACAAAAACAGATAGTACATGCAAACTCTTTGCAATTTTAGGAGATATTATCAGTACCTATAGGTAAGCCTTATTGTAGGCTTACTTATAGGTAAAAGTCAGAAATGGGAGTTTACTCCCACTTTAATGTCTATAGGAAATTGATATATTTATACATATTATACACTCAAACATACACTTATTTTTATTTTTTATTTTTTGTTGGTTTTATTTGGAAGTTCTATAGTCAAGTGAAAGTAATACAAATATATATGAGACAAGTGCCATATTATAGAAAATTAGGATCCACTGACCTAGATAAAGATCTACTGTCATCTAAGCTGGGGGAGAAAGATGACAGCTGTCACTTTGCAGTTCTCTCTATGTACAATGCTCATACATGTTTCCCACCTGTCACTGAATTCCTGATACAGAATAAGATTTTTAAAAAGATGCTAGAATCCAAAAGAGAAAAAAAATCATATTAACATTATAGTTTTGCTTCTCTCCAAAAACGTTTTAATATGAATGATATTAAAGGCGTATTTGTTTATTTTTATAGCGGCATGTGGCTGCTTTGACTTTCACCATTGTTTTTAATGTTTTGTTTCCTCCTGATCTGTCTCACTTATGGCCAGTTTATGTATGTAGAGAAAACAAAAATCAGAAAATGATACATTGCATTCTGTTTTCTCTGATTTATTTATATACCTTTATAATAGACACCTTAAAGTGGTTGTAAAGTTTCACATTTTAAAAAATAAAAATAACAAACATGTCATATTTACCTGCTCTGTGCAAGGGTTTTGCATAGAGCAAGAAAAAATGGGGCAAGAAACTGCGCTATAGGTCAAATAAATGCGGATAAACCACAAGATCCTAAACAGGTTGAATTACAACCAATGGGGCTGCAGCAACTATACCGTATATGTAAACAGTGGAGTCAAATTGAAAAAGTAAAAAAGCTGCGCATGCCAATAAAACTAAAATAACCAAGTTAATGAAACTGACTCTTAACTAAAAATCACAGTGTATGGTGCATATTTGCATAGAGCAACCCTGATCCTCCTCTTCTGGGGTGCCCCGTTGGCGTTCCTTGCTTCTCCTCTTCATTGGGCGCCCCTGCTGAGAGACGCTTTCCATGGGGGCATCCATGTGTGCTCCCGAGTCCTGCTGCTGCATCCATTGACATAGACAGCAGGACTCGGCCCCGCCCCCTGGTTCCTGTGTCACTGGATTCCATTAACACAACTGATAAGGGCTTTTAATTGACAAAATATTATTAATTAACATATCAATGTCTTGTTGCATTTAACAACATGGTGTGCTTATTCTACAATGTAATAAAAAAAGGGGGGATATGTTCAGGCCTATATAGGTCTAGTTGAGATATAGACAGATGGCGGTGTTGCTTTTCACCCTTGATGAAGCCTGATGAAAAGACATTGCTGTTAGCCATTTTACATAAATCTACTTGTTAGCAACAGCCATTACACACCCTCTATCTATTGTCAGGCGGAAAATGCAACTTTAATTGTCAATAAATCCAAGGGAAGCAAACACTGGACACACCTAAATGAATCCGACTGATTGATGCAGTAGAAAATTACTTCACCCCATAAATGTGTCAATATTGGCAACTTGATTTATACTTCCTGATCAATGTCCATGCTGTGCCGTTAGTTTGCTTCCCCAATGTTGTACAAAAGTACTGTGCTTTTCAAGCACAATGAGGCAAGGAGGATGCAGAGAGCGTGCTATGTCTGTTCAGCAGATTGGCATATAAAATAAAATGCAGCCCTGTGGTACCTACATATTGTAGAAGGAAAGGTCCAATTTTTTCACATATCCTTGCAAACCTCTTCCAATAAACACATTTTTATTGCTTAGTTACTTTTTTACCCCTGTTTGATTTTTTTCATGTAAGTAGTATCTCAATCTTCCAATAATATTTTATTTTCAAGCTAATAATTTGTATAAAAGCCACCACATATCATGTTTAATTGAAGGAATATATAACATGGTTGTGTTGGGCATAGGACCTTTATGTAAGATAATGAAGAAAATTTCCAACAGCTATGTTCAAATTATATCAACACTTATAGACCCACTGGGTCATCCAGATCTTTTATTTTTTACGCTATCAACAAAAATAGAGCGACCATTTTGAAAAAAGAAAACACATTATTTTTTACTTTTTGCTATAATAAATATCCTCCAAAAAATATTAAAAAAAAAATGTGTTTTTCCTCAGTTTAGGCCGATACGTATTCTTCTACATTTTTTTGGTAAAAAAAAAATCGCAATAAGCGTTTATTGATTGGTTTGCGCAAAAGTTATAGCGTCTACAAAATAGGGGTTAGTTTTATGGCATTTTTATTAATAATCTTTTTTTTACTAGCAATGGCGGCGGTCTGTGATTTTTATCGTGACTGTGACATTATGGCGGACACATCGGACAATTTTGACAAATTTTTGGGACCATTGTCATTTTTACAGCGATCAGTGCTATAAAATTGCACTGATTACTGTAAAAAATACACTGGCAGTGAAGGGGTTAACTGCTAGGGGCTAGAAAGGGGTTAAGTGTGACCTAGGGAGTGATTCTAACTGTTAGGGGGCGTGGCTACGTGTGACACATCACTGATCATAGCTCTGATCAGTGACAGTGTCACTAGGCAGAACGGGGGGAAGCTTGTTTACATTAGCATCTCCCCGTTCTTCAGATCTGTGAGACGATCGAGGGTATCCCCACAGACATCGAGTCCGCAGGACCCGCGATTCCCACTAACGAAGCTCCCGGCAGGGTTGCGTGGGCAGTGACCACACGGCAGCAAATTCAAAGGGACGTACCTGTATGCCCATTTGCCCAGCCATGGCATTCTTCCAACGTAAATGTACATGCGGCGGTCGGCAAGTGGTTAAAGTGCTACTAAACCCGCAACAGTAAAATCATACTGTATATGCAGTAAAGCATGCTTGTTATACTCACTGTAAACCCTAAGGGGTTAATCTTGCGCATTGTGTAAAAAGGCTGTTTGATCCTATCTTCTCTGATCCTCCCCTTCTTCCACTGTCCCCAATCAATCTACTGATAGACAGGAACCTTGGGGGCACTCAGCACATGCTCAGTTTGGTGTGTATTGCTAGAGAGTATTTTTTTCTTCGAAGATTGCATGTGATCAGCACAGGGACAATCAGCACTGTTCAGACAGAGGGACAGCAGCCTCACAGGACAATCAGAGGAGAATGCAAACTCCTTCTACAAGCTTTACCCAGACACTAAGAGAAGTCACACGACTGCTATATACTGCTGATGAGAACAAGTATTTTTCTGTTTATATTTACAAAAATTATTGCATTTCTATGTTCTGTGTACTGTGGGAGACCAGATATAGTCAATGCAGGGTACTGGGTTTAGTAAAACCTTAAAGCGTTTGTTACCCAAATAAAAAAATAAAAAATAAATTAATCCTGTTCCTTTAATGCATTAATAACAGCACTGTACTTGTGTGGTGTAATTTAGCCCCTTGTAACACCTGAAATACCTGGCTGATCCTGCCTGGTTCTGCCCTCCCCTTTGTAAACTGACCACGGTTTATCATGGCACCTCCACACACTTTGCTAACATATGCACACCAAAACCCATGGTAACAATGTACCATGCATTTTTTGTGCGGCATTATTTTTAAAAGGGTCATGCACTTCTTCTGTGTGATATTTGTGCGTAGGGAAGCCAATTTATTTCAATTAATTAAGCATGATGTGTGAATTTGCAAAAAGGCACAAAAATGTGTGTGCACCTTCACACCTGTAATGTGACAGAAAGCAAGGGAAAATCTCTCCCTTTCACACTGATGGACCAATCCTGTCCGCCTATCAGCTTTTCAGGCTGACCCGATCGGACCATCCATACCTCTCATGTGTCCGCTGACACCCACCGGCATCTGATCTAATCCTGTCCTCTAAAAACAGATCGATGGTGATGTTCCCCATCCGCCTGGTGGATCAGATCGGGTGACAGTTGGATGGAAATTGACAGGTGGTCCTTTTCCATCCGGCCACCCATAGAGAACAGCGGGCTGTGTCAGTGTCCACACTGCATAGCAGAGCAGACACAGACCTGTCATCCGCCTGCTCAGCGGGATCAGTGGAGAGAGCCTGAGCAGGCTGATCTGCTTGATGGAGTCACATTCATACAGCGATCCGTGCTATAAAAATGCATTGATTACTGTATAAATGTGACTGACAGGGAAGGGGTTAACACTAGGGGGTGATCGAGGGGTTAAATGTGTGTCCTAAGGATTGATTCTAACTGTGGGGGGAGGTAACCGATCGGTGTCCCTATGTACAAGGGACACACCATCGGTCTCCTTTCCTCTGACAGGACGGGGATCTGTGTGATTACCAACACAGATCCACGGTCCTGCTCAGTTACTGGGCAATCGTGGGTGCCAGGTGGACATCGCAGCCGCTGGGCATGCACATCGTGACCCCAGTGGCGGGGCGCGCCCCCTAGTGGCCCGGGAAGAGATCACGTCATATGACGGCGGCCCAGAACGAGAGCTGCCTCGTCCCGCCATCATGTGACAGTGGGCGGGCAGCTAGTGGTTAATGTATTTTTTTTAACTGAAATTTAGCTCTTGATAAACAGTTGCGCTAATATTATGTGATATATTTGCTTTCAGAATATATTTAATATTTGGGGGGGTTTTAAGTAATCTTCAGGCCTAAGATGACTAAACATGGCCTAAACAGGTGCAAAAAAGGCAAAAACTTCAGAAAAAGGGTAAAGTTGCACTAAAGGCAAATTTTTTTTTATAGTATAGAGCAGGGATCCTCAAACTACGGCCCTACAGCTGTTGCGGAACTACACATCCCAGGAGGCCTTGTAAAACTCTGACATTCACAGGCATGACTAGGCATGATGGGAATTGTAGTTCTTGAACAACTGGAGGGCCATAGTTTGACGACCCCTGGTATAGAGTATAAAGAAGTAGTCACCGAGGTCACTTTTGGAAGATTTCCCCTCTATTTCTGGTCTGGTGACCACTCAAAATTTTGGATTATCCTTTACATTCTTCAAGACGGTTAACAGAACAAATAGCGTGGGGGAATATCCTTAACCTGGGCACAGACAGCAATGAAAACTGGTGTTTTAATCCATTTCCATGCTGTCCAAAATAAAAAAAAGGTTTGCCTTCCGTTATACTGTAACCCTTTACAGTTCCAAGCAATTCCAATGGGAGATTTCTCTGTCTTAACAGAAGTCCTGGCTTAGAAACAGAGCTGGATATACGTACAAGAACAGCAGCTGCAGAAGAGGGGAAACAGAGCACAATTTATAAGACTCAGGATGACAAATATGAAGCCATTTGTCAAATCTCTTTTGATGGGTCTATGAGCATGTATCATCCAGTCTGAAAATGTATACAACTGATGGATGTCAGTTTGTAGATGCTGGTTCAGTTCATGTTGGTAGAGACTGGCTTCCAGACATTAAAACAGACAGAACGGGAGTAGGAATGAGATTCCTAGGCCACTGGTTACACATTTTTATCTGCCCTGCGGGCTCTTATCATTTTCTCATTTTTTTTTTTGTTTTATAAACACTTATTGCCAGTGTGCCACCATTTTTTGGCAACGCTTTCTTGTTGGCGTTTCTTTTTTTATTGAGTTATTTTTTTTTTCTATCCACCTCAGCAACAATCCTTAGGGGACTGAATCAGTAGCGCCCTCAACAGCGTACCTATTTGTCTTAACATCATTGTGGAGATTGCTTCGTTTTTTTTTTTTTGTTTTTTTTTTTTTTTTTGTTTTTTTTTTCCATATTCACGACCTTAACAAAACCTGTGGGAGCTTTTCCATTAATTCTTGCTTGAGCTCGCTCAATTACCAATAGAATTCAAAATCATTAAATAACCCAACACCCTCCCCCCCCCCCCCCCCCCCCTGCCCAACCCCTCCCCCCCTTCCCTTCCCCCCCCTGCCGCCGGAGTCTCCCCTTAGTGGCTTGAATGATTTAAATCTAATTTGGATTTGCTGGCTTTTAGTTAGATCAAATGTCTACCTACTATCTCTCATCCTACTTTCTTAAGGCTTCGGCATAGCTCCAGGCCTTTTAAAACTTTCTCCAGCCCTCCCATTTAGTTCTCGTGCCCTCCCTTTCCTCTATCCCACTGTTTGCTAGACACTCCAGGGTGTATGTTTTTTCCACTGCGTCGACCCATTCCCAGATAGGCGGGGTCTCTTGGTCCCTCCACCTTCTTGGGATCACTCGTTTCGCTGCGTTGAGCAAATGAGGAACCAAGGTTCCTTTGTATTGCCTGGTTCCTTCCTCTGTGGCGTGCATCAGTACAACCCAGGGGTCGTTTCTTACTACGACTTGGGTTATTTCCTCTATATTCTTGAGGATAGAGCTCCAAAATATTTTGATCTTTGGGCAATCCCACCAGAGGTGGCCCATGGTTCCCCTCTTTTTACAGCCTCTCCAGCAGTCTGCTGAGGCTTCTGGCTGGAATCTATTTATTTTGTCGGGGGTTAGATACCAGCCAGATAAGCACTTATAGTTGGTTTCTGCGGTTCTAACATCGACTGCTGAGCTATGGGTATGTTGAAATATTTTTTTAATTAACCCCGTGTGTATTAGTGTACCTAATTCTCCCTCCCATTTCTTGAGGAACGGCGGCCCCTCCGGTCTGTCCTTCGACAGCAAGAATTTATAGATTTTTGTGATTTTTTTTTTTTGTGTTTTCCGCTGTAAAGATGCGTTCCATCGCCGTAAGGTCTTCCCGTCCTCTCAAAGGAGGAGGGATCGAACCTATGAAGTGACATAACTGCCGGTACCGCCATTCATCAATTGTGAATAAATCATTTTTTTTTTGTAGATCTTGGATAGCCAAGATTTTCCCCCTGCTTATTAAATCTCCTAACCGTGAATTTTCGTTTTTTAACCAATCCCCTCCCAGTTCTCTTCTTCCTGGGGGAAAGAGGTCATTTTCTTTTAGTGCAATTAAAGGTGAATTAAATTTCAATTTCAATTTTTTGTGAATTTTATCCCAAACTTTAAAAGTGTTTTTAGTGATTGAATGTGTTTTTTCCCCTAACCTTCTATATTTCGGGGGATTCCAAATAGCTTTTCCTAGTTGTGCTTCACTCAGTGCTTCTTCTAAGCTTACCCATCTTTTTACGCTCTGTGTCTTCCCCCATTCTGGAATTCTTAATAGCACGGCTGCATAGTAATAATTAATAATATCGTGTACCGCTAGGCCCCCCTGACCTTTGTCCATTTTCAAAATTTGAAGTGAGATTCTATGTTTTTTCTGTTGCCACACAAAGTCCATGATAATTGTTTTTAATTTCCTCAGATATTGTTCTGGTAAAGAGATTGGGACCATTTGAAACTTGTAGGTTATTAGCGGAAGTATCATCATTTTAATCGCATTGATGCGGCCGAGCCAGGAGATGGGTCTATTCTTAAACTCTTGGCATTTCTTTTTTACTTCGTCTAGGAGAGGGATATAATTAGCCCTGTATATTTTCCCTATGGTGTTGGTCAGTGTAATTCCTAGATAATTAATATGTTTTTTCCATGAGAAGTTATATAGTTTCATGAGGTCCTGTTTCTCTGCCTTGTTTATATTGATACTAAGTATGAAGGTTTTTGCTTGGTTGATCTTAAAATTTGAGATTTCCCCGAACGTGCTGATCGTTTTCAAAATATTTGGCAAGGATTTCTGCGGAGAGCTTACATAAAAAAGGACATCGTCTGCAAATGCCGCAAGTTTATGATCTTCACCTCCCGCCACGCAGCCTTCAATACCCGAGTTTAATCTTATTGATGCCAACAGGGGTTCCAGCGAGAGTATAAACAAGAGAGGGGACAGGGGGCAACCCTGTCTTGTCCCATTGTGCATTTCAAAGAGGGAGGAGATGGTTCCATTCACTTTAATATTAGCTTTTGGCTGGCTATACAGGACTCTTATTTTCTGAATTATTTTGGGTCCAAAACCCATGACCTCCAAGGTCCTAAACAAGAACCCCCAGTCTACCCGGTCAAACGCTTTTTCTGCATCGATAGACATTAGTAGACTGGGGGTTCGTGCAACCCTCATTGCTTGCATCACTAGTAGAGTTCGGACACTATTGTCCCTGCCCTCTCTTCCCGGCGTAAAGCCCACTTGATCCGGGTGAATCAACCCATCTAAGCAGCCCTTTATACGTTCCGCTAAAATCTTCGCGTAGAGCTTTGTCTCGAAATTTAGCAGAGATATCGGCCTAAACCCCGCACACGTCGAGTCGTCTTTCCCTTCCTTGCGCAGAACCGTAATTGTAGCTGACAGCGAGGCTTCGCTCATGCGAAACTCGGAGCCAAGGCCGTTCATGTAGCTAAGAAGTCTGGGTACTAGAATCTCACTGTAGGTTTTGTAATAAAGAGCCGTGAACCCGTCAGGGCCTGGGCTCTTGCCCATTGGCGAGTTGTTCAAGGCTCTTGAGATTTCCTCCGCGGTAATTGGACTTTCCAGCGTTTCCCTATCCTCTAACCCTAGAGACTGCAGTTTAGCCCCTCTCAAAAACTTATCGATTTTATCTCTATTCCCACCCTTTTTTCCATCCCCCTTTTGCCCCACGGAGTAGAGTTCCTCATAGAAATCCCTGAACGTCGACGCGATATCTTTTGAGAGAAACTTTACCTCTCCTTTTTTATTTTTTTTTTTTTCTATAAAATTTTTGGTCTTATTTTTTTGGAGCATCCTTGCAAGTACTTTGCCTGACTTGTTGCCCCATAAATAGCGATCTTTGGTGACTTTGTTGAAAACTTGTTTGGCTTCCTGTTCTGTCCATTCTTTTAGCTCTTCCCTCTTATGGATTATCTCTTGGAGTATTGCGGGATGCTGGTTGGGGTCCCCCTTATGTTTTTGTTCTAAAGTTTTTATGTCGTTCGTCAGGTTGTGTATTTTTCTCGTTCTGTCTCTTTTTTTCCACGACGCCTTTGATATCAGGACCCCCCTAATGAAGGCCTTATGGGAATCCCATAAACTTGACCCCATTACCTCCCCATTGTCGTTCGTTTTAAAGAACCATTCAAGCTCTTTTCCCACGCTTTCCCTAATCTCTTTGTCCATTAATAGCTCTTCATTCAGCTTCCACCCACAGCTTGGCGGTTTATGTTCTGGGATATTTAAATTCATGCTGACCGGTGCATGGTCTGAAAGTGTTACAATCTCGACCTTAGTGTCTGTCACCCTCTCTAATAATCCATGGTCCACCCAGATGTAGTCTAGTCTCGAGTACGTCCCGTGCACAGGGGAAAAAAAGGTATAGTCTCTGATCTGAGGATGCTGTACTCTCCACACATCCACCAGTTGTTCGGAGCTCATCCTTTTCTTTAATAATTTCAGTTGGGCACTTCCCGTCCCCTGTGCACCGGACGAACTATCCACCTCCGGGTCTAAAACTAGGTTTAAATCTCCCATCAATATCAAGTAGCCCTTTCTAAAGGATCTTAGCTTAGCTAGGATCGCGACCATATATTCCGGGGATCTCGTATTTGGGGCGTATATGTTTGCGAGGGTGTAGGGTGTCCCGTAGAGGGTGCCCCTTAAAAAGAGGAACCTTCCCTCCGGGTCCGTCTGCCTGTCTTCTATATTAAATTGCAAGTCTCCTGCCAACCCTATAGCCACCCCTCTCGTCCTACTGGAGACTGTGTCGCTATAGTACCAAATGGGGTGGTTTTTGGAGAACAATTTGGTATTGGATGAGAGAGAGAGGTGAGTCTCCTGCAAAAAGACCAGGTCCGCGCCATATCTCTTCAGTTCGTCCAGGACCCTATGCCTCTTGCTTGGAGCATTCAACCCTCTCACATTATAGGTCAGACATTTAATTTCAGGCATCCTATTTTTGTTACCATAACCTCAGCCACTCTGAAGCGACCCCCGGCGGCAGGGTCCCCCTCCCGTGCTCCTTTCTCCCTCCCGACTATCCCCTTACCCATTCCTACCCCCTCCCACCCCCCCCCTCTTCCCATCCCAGCCCCCTCCCCCTCTTCCCCCTTCCTCTCCCCACTCCCCCATCCCCACACCCCCCTCTAATCCACCCCCCTCTATCCCCACTTGCCCAACTCTGGGTCTCTGAACCCGAGGGTGCCAACTCCTCTTGGCCTCCCCTGAGCTCATGATCTCCGGAGAGGGAAGATTTTGTGCCCGTCCCTACAGATCCGCCCCCCGCCCAGATGTAAAAGGGCTTGGGGTGCGGGGTACCAGGCTAAACCGAGCGTACCCGAGCGGGATTGGTCCCCCGTTGTTGACCCGGCCACCTCCCGACCCCCCCCCCCAGAGCCCCCCCGCTCCCCCCCACCCCCCCCACGCACCGACCCCCAGCCTAAAATTTAACTCATTTCTGCCCAGCCCGGAAGGTCAGGGACCGAGATCTCTAATTTCCTGCAGAACTCTGTCAATTCCTCGGGGTGTCTCAGTACAGCCGATCGGCCCTCTTTTGAGCCTACCAGGCATGCCGGGAACCCCCAGTTATATTTAATGTTATTATTACGGAGGGACTCTAAGAGGGGTCTCTGCATCCTCCTCCTCTCAAGGGTCCTGGCTGACAGATCGGCATAGATCTGGATTTCAGTTTCTTCAAACTTGAGAGGTGTCTTTCCTCTGATCTTTTGCCATATTTCCTCCCTGTCTTTAAAAAAACTGAATCGAATTATGACGTCCCGGGTTCTGCCAGTCTCTACTCGATCTGCTCTGCCGATCCGGTGTACTCTTTCGATTTTGGGGAACTGGTCTTCCCCTGTTCCAATTATAGGGGCAAAAATCTTCCTCATGATTAACTCCAGGTCCTCCCCCCTTCGTTCGGGGATAGCTCTGACCCTCAGATTTTGCCTTCTATCACGGTTCTCCCGATCTTCCATTTTATAGGAAATATCTCTCTGGTGGGTCTGGATTTTCTTGAGTTGTAGCTTTAATTCTAGGATTTCTTGGTCGGTGTTGTCAGCCCTCCTCTCCGTCCCCTCCACCCTAGTTAACAGCTGGCCCATATCATCTCTTAGTTTGCTGACTTCACTTTTGAACACGTTTTCCAGCCTCAGCATCATCTCCTCCATTTCCCTTTTGGACGGGGGTTGCGAGCCCAATGGCAGCTCCTCCATCCTGCTCGCGTCCCCCTCACTTTCTATTGGAGATTCCGTCCTCGAGTGGTCTTGGGCTATGTCTGATTTACGGGATTTATCTTTTCCCTTTCCCTTGTCCTTAGGGGCCTTTGGGGAGTGGTCAAGTCCAGAAGTTGTCGGGCTGGCTCCCTGTCTGAGATAGTGCTTTATGGAGCTTGAGTCACTTTTTTGTGCTTTTGAGGCCCCTTTCTTAGGCAATTTGTTGGGCTCTTTGCTCATGGTGTTTCTTTTTGTTCCTCTTATTCTTTTCCCCAGCTTAGCAAATGTATCATTCCAGTCGCCTATAGTTATTCCTCTCTCCTTCTTACTCTCCTTCCTTCTCCTTCCCCCTCCTCCTCCCTTCCCTTTCTAATTGGGTATGTCTGTACTGCTCTGAGGGGGGCCCTCCTGCACTACGCTTCAGAGATTACCCTCCAGAGGGTTATGGCAGGATGACACTTGGCTTAGGCTAAGCTGGGTTTACTGGATTAGCTGGGTTTGGCCTCGTGCGTTCAGGGGGGCTCGCAGGGACAGAAATAAGCTATTCCAAGGGAGACTGGAGCCGCGACCGGCCTTCTTCTGTGTTCCTAATCTGGCTAGAATATTATAATCCCCTCAATGATTAAGCCACCCTCCAGGGACCCTGTCTCAAGCTACGGTGTACACCGATATGAGTCAATGTCCGTTCCGTGATAACAGGCTCCCTGCTCTAGTAGGTTGAGGGCTCTTATTATGGCCGGTCAGATCACCGTCGACCCGGCCCAAGTCGGGTGCAGGGGTCGTTTAAGTTGTTTTGCTCTATTTGGACCGGCCCATATGGCTCAAGCAAGAGATACGTCTCACTGCTTGTTTGGAATATCGGTTTCACCTACTGCCGTCACAATTTAAGGTGACGTCCATCCCCTTCGTTCGCCTCGGGGGGGGGGGGGTGGTGTACCCCTCAAGGGGCGTTCAAAAGTTCGTCACTCGAGTCTCTGAGTGTTTATAATGTCCGTGACATGGGTTTGGTGCCTCAAGGGGGGGTATACCACTCAAGGGGCGTTCAGAGGTTCGTCAATCGGGTCTCTGGGTGTTTATAATGCCCGTAGTAGGGATTCAGTGCAAGGGGGGTCATAGGGGGACACAGCCTCACATATTCCGTCCCACCTACTGTTACTCCTTGCTCCGCCCGTAAAGCATTTATTTCAGTTTGAAAGACACTTATCTGGTTTACAAGCAAGCAAAGAGAAAAGTTCAGAAGTACACGGGGGGTCGTAGGGGGGCACAGCCTCTCGTATTCCGTCACGCCGACAAATACTCCTAGTTCCACCCATAAATCATTTACTTCAGTTTAAAAGGCATTTTTCTGGTTTACAAACAAGTACAGGAAAACGTTCAAAAGTTCATCAATCTGGTCTCTACACATTTATAGGGTCTGTAATAAGGGTTGGCGCATGGGGGGTCATGGGGGGGGGGCACTGCCTCACATATTCCGTGCAGTCGGCTAAAACTCCTTGTTCCGCCCATAAAGCATTATTCAATTTAAGAGGCCCTAGTTTGATTTACAAGTCCCTGGATGATTGTAATGCGATAGTAGGGATTGGCACAAGGGGGGTCATGAGGGGGCACAGCCGACTAATACTCCTTGTTCCGCCCGCACAACATTATTCAGTTCAATTTGAAAAAGTATTGATCTGATTTGCATACAGGACCTCCAAGCATAGGGGCTCCCCCTCTGCCCGGGGAAATAGACAGACACTATACATTATCGCCAGAGATCTTCAGGAGAGTGTTCAGATTATTTAGTTGCTTCTGCTGTCTTACCTCCACTTTTAGGCATGCCCTTAACCTTGGTTCTGTTTCCAGACCATGTACTCACGGACCGAGATGGGCGTTCCCATGGGTGGAGGCTCCGTCTGTTGTTTCCTCTTCCTTTGCTGTAACCTGCTGAAGCCGGTCGGCGTGCGGGGGTGAACGACGGGCGGGGGGGAGGCAGGGGAGAGGGTGATCAGGCCACACTCGCCGGGGATTGGGGCCGCATCGAAAGCGACTTCGTGCGCTCCTCACGTCCTCCGGCGGGGCCGCGATGTTCTCTGCTTCTCGGGCGGCGCATACGTCATCCACGAGCTCACACTCGCTCAACGAGGTGCCGGCGTTCTCCTCCGCCTCGCTCCTGTCCTGCCTGGCTGACGGGCTCAAGCCCCTCCCTCCATGCTGATCGCGCTACGTCAGCACGTCCATCCCTCTGATTTGCAAAAAGTTTTAACAGAATGTTAACAAAAAAAAAAAAACACAATAAGACAGAAGGAGAGCTATAGACTGGGTGGTGGGGATGATAGTCACTAGGGATGGGCCCGGTGTTCGATTCCAACCTACGTTCGAATCAAACATCGGGCCTTCGCCCGCTCGGCAAACCCACAACTATTTGGGCCGTTCGCATCACGTTCGTGTGATGCGAGCGGCCCTCAATGCACTGCGCCAGTCGCAGTGCATTGCTGGCTGATGATTGGCCAAACATGCACTGTGACCCCACATGCTTGGCCAATCACAGCGCCGGCAGCGAGGAGAGCTATAATTGGCTACAGGCAGGATGCCTGTAGCCAATTATAGCTCAGGGGGTTTAGTACACGCCCCACTCTATAAAAGGCCGCCGCTCTGGCGGTCTAGTGTACTGTGTTCCGGTGGTAGTGACTGGTAGTGAGTGGTAGTCAGTCACATTAGCTGCTGTCTGTGATACATTCTACATTGCTGATGCGGAATGCTGATCATTTGATATTGTGTTCATTCTGCTAATTGCACTGCTGCTGACAGTATCTGCAGTGCTGTGTTATACATTCTGCTGTGCTGAGTGGTGACATTATCTGCTGAGTGCTGAGTCTAACTTTATCTGCTGTGATTCTGGGGATTAGTCTAGTGTGTGCGTGCTGTTAGTACAGCATTGCAGTATCACATTACCTTTATCCTTTTGGCCTGTTGTGATCTAAGGCAGCCAGCCAGGCATTTGCAGGAGCTAGCGTGTGTGTGTGTGTGCTGTGTGAGTACAGCACAGCACACACAATAAACCAACTCAGCCTCTATCTGCCGTAAGGCCCTGTTGTTGTCATCTAAGGCAGCCAGGCATTTCCAGGAGCTAGCGTGTGCGCTGTGTTAGTACAGCACACAATAAACCACCTCAGCCTCTATCTGTCATAAGGCCCTGTTGTTGTCATCTAAGGCAGCCACCACCTCAGCCTCTATCTGCCGTAAGGCCCTGTTGTTGTCATCTAAGGCAGCCAGGCATTTTCAGGAGCTAGCGTGTGTGTGTGTGCTGTGTTAGTACAGCACACAATAAACCACCTCAGCCTCTATCTGTCATAAGGCCCTGTTGTTGTCATTGAAGGCAGCCACCCCCTCAGCCTCTATCTGCCGTAAGGCCCTGTTGTTGTCATCTAAGGCAGCCAGGCATTTGCAGGAGCTAGCGTGTGTGTGCTGTGTTAGTACAGCACACAATAAACCACCTCAGCCTCTATCTGCCGTAAGGCCCTGTTGTTGTCATCTAAGGCAGCCATATACTAAGGAGAGAAACAGAGGGACATTGCTACAAATCAGGGACAGTCCCTCGATATCAGGGACAGTTGGGAGCTATGACCACACTGTCACATGGAGTGAGTCACATGTTCCTTCATACTTGAAAGTACTGGGTAGTTTTTCTTCTGATGAAGGGTGTAGGCAAGTGAAGGAAGTGTGAGCATGTGGTGCTGGGGGGGATTAAAGCAAATCTGTTGTTTTATCCTCAAAAGCAGAAGTTTGCTTTACAATATATAAAACAAAGAAAATGATATACTTCGATTTTTAATCAGACTAAATCTCCTTAACAACGGAATCCTCAATTTTTCATAGGAAAAGATAGCATGGGTTTGAATGTTCCAAGGGTTTTCCTCATGCGTTAAGCCTTTGGAAGAAATAAAGAATAATGGTAAACTACATAACAAATCCAAACCTGTTTTTTATGGAATTCATTTGAAATTTGAATTACATTATATATTATTCAAGATGTCATAAAAGTTTATAAATATACAGCACTCTTAAAAGTCCTTCTATGCAAACGTCTATACGTTGACAGATTGTATTTTATGCACTGGCAGGTATTTTTGAGTGTTACTGTATTGCCAGCCTTTCTTCAGCTTTACGGAACATGAACAATAAGAGGAACACTAGAACATAAACAAATGACTACAATAAACTTTATATAATAGTGTTGCTATAGAAATAAGCAAGTTGCAAACACCTTCTATGAATTTAGTGTGTTATTTACTCCTAAAGATAATTAGGTGAAAAATTGTACATTAAAGGCTAATTCACTCCTAATGCTGAACTTAAGGCAGAAAACTTTCAATTAAACATATTCCGCAATAACCACAAAATATATACAGTACATCTACTTTCTGTTTACCAGATGCTGTTTCAAACCATATTATTACCCGGTAAAAGTATCAGTGACATCATCACTGTGTTGTACAACAGCCAGGCACCACCCTCTACATGCTCCATGTAGAGAGGGCTACTACAGGAGGGGGCGGATAAAAGATCATTAACTGTGTACAAGCAAAGATAGCAACAGTGACTTTATTACAGGAAGCTTCTGCACAGGATTAAAGTTTCACAATGGATTATTGTATAGATTTGGGAAAAATACACAAAGCACACCAAAGATCCAAGAAAGAATACACATTACTCTTGTATTCAGACATTCTTTGCTTATCTTGGAGTTCAGCTGTAAAGTGTCATATGTAGCCCGATGCTGGGCTACGGCAACATTGAAAAGGGTGTAATGCCCTCTATTGCTCTACTTTCTACTGTAATGTTGATCTTGTGCTGCGTTATTCCCTCCAACCAGCAGGGGTAGAGAAAGGTCAAATCAGCCCTTAGACTCCTATGTAGAGAGTTTTGAATTATGGGAGTTGTAGTCCAAAGCAGCAGCCATGCTATGGGCTGGTGAACTCTTTACACTACAGTTCCCAAAATGCACAGAGAAACAAGTGGAGGGGAAAGATGTTTTTTTACTAGACTGCCCAGGAAAATTCTTAGCACAAGGGACTCAGGGAGCACACATCTGCATCCAGGGTTGGCTGCTGCCAGGCTGGATAAGGAGAGTTTGGTTGGGGACCCTAGGAGTAAAGAGAAGGAGACACCCCTGTTGCACAATACTGTGTTTAAACCGTAGGACTTAAGGATGGGAGAGACATCTCACCTGCAGCTTCCCACCACAAGTCTTAGTTGGCATCAGAGAGAGGGCGGGGTGCCCTATCTCTACTACAAGCATCCAGCTGAATTGCAGGGAACAGTAAGAGGGCTCATCGACCACTATATGCCCTACCACATTGCATCTGTGCCCTACCTACTACTACTAATTCTATACCCCCCTCTCCTCTTTGGACACTGCATCTTTACCTTACCTGTTGCATCTTTACTATACAATACTGCATGCTGGCCTACATGGGGCTACTAATAAGTGCACCAATGATTCTTAAAGGGCCCCGATGATAGGCCGCAGAAGAACCCTTTCAAAAACTGCCCACCCATTAAATCACCTTATACATCCCTCTTTTCCCCTTCTGATACCACTCATTTATGCATCATGAATACCAGTCAGTGTAAGGTCCTCTGTTTCAGCCCCTCCGCATCAGCCCCTCTTTATCTCAATTGGACTTTGGCGGTCAATGGAAAATAACCCTGTCTGTCCGGACAGATAATCAGACACCATACACCGTATGAGGTTTGAAAAAAGATGCCTTTACTTCCGTTTAACAGAGCATATACAATACAAAAAAGGGGGAAGAACGCAATTGAACAACTAATCACATTCAAGCATTTAAGCATTCTGTTATACAATTCAATATTGATCTGCAAGATTCATAATATTTCTTCTTTCGGACTCAACATCATATTTACTCTAAAAATGTCTCATGCAATATATGTGCTTGATAAGATTCTTGGTATGTTTTGATAATATAGCCTACTTGTTATGGGAAGCAGACCCGTTACTAGAAGCCATGAGAACTGAAACTTGTTATGGAAATATGTGAGTGTGAGATAAACAGAATTTACAGTGAGTTTCTACAGAGAAACAGAAAAACATCTTTGTTACAATACTATTAAATCTTAAAGGGTAACTCTACACTTCCCACGTTTCCTTACAATCCCTCCTTTGATCATAGGAGACTTTAAGAAGTCTCCGCTGATCACTCATTGTACCACCTATATCCTGCCTTGAACATGGTCATGGCTGTTTCAGACTTATCAACTAGGTTCTTTGATTTTGCTACTTTACTTATCAGGCAGAACACTAATTTTATTGTCACATAAACGACCAGAGCTAAAATAAGTAATCTTGAAGAGTATCATACCCGCTTTCTTAAAGTAATTCATAATGTTTTCACAAATATAACCGAACCATCCTCCTGCACCTGAAAAGGGATTCCATGAGTGCATTAACATCCCAAATCCATCTACCTTTGTGAGGGCATTGTATACGCCCACCCCACCGAAGGATGCAAACATTTTGTCCCACCAAGTGGTTAATTCCCTCTTGTGTCTGCCAAATTCAAGGTGACTGTGGGCAGGTTTCATAGACACAAGTGTGTCTGACCCTGTGGTCCCCATTAGAGGGATCATTTCCACAATAGTACACCAACCTGAAGTTTTTTCTGTCCATAGGGTAAGGGACGGTGGTATGGCACCATAGTCCACAACAGACCATCCATCCGTGGGGAACATGAGGGGTTTGAACCACTTTGGGGGGGCTAAGTCTTGACCTTAATCCCACTAAACACATCCAATCCCCCAAAGAGGGAATCTCCATCTCCACCTTGCCTTATCCAGGGGCTGTCCATGTGTGTGCTATTTATCCATTCAGTAACCCGTGGATTGTTGGATCCCCTTACACATTTACATATGTCATATAGGGACCTGTTACCTATCCTTTCATCAGGGTCCAGGATATTAAAAGTAGCTAACCCGTGGGAGTGGTGTTTATAACAGGGACTTCCTGGGTGGTATTTAGTAACTGCTCTAGGGTGATAGGCCTTCCAACCATAGGGACTAAATGTGGGCCTGTGGATAAGTATGACTCCTTTCCATGTATGTTGCTCTGGCATTCACTACAACAGTACCCTCCCCCATCCCGCACGAGGAGTTTAGCCAACACCCAAAAAAAAATAAGAGTAAGAACACAGTGATGGTCATTTCAATTGAAAAAAGAAAGACTGTCCAGGTGGTGCATCTTCTTGGCTCACGGGGAAAGTCTATGGTAAGAATGGTTTGGGGGTTTTGTGAGAGGGGGCATGGGACGGTAGTGGCTGAGTCTCTTCTTGTGGGGCTCCTCCATTTCCTTCCCTGTCTCCTTTATTTGTGGGCTATTCTTCAACCTTGATGCATGGATCCATTGCAGGCTTTGATCCGTCAGTATTGCTGTCCTGGAGACATTGAGGACTTCAAATGGACCTTGGAAGACGGGGGCCTGGTTGTTTGCGGACTGCAAGTTGTTTGATCAGTACTTCATCCCCCGGGACGAAAGGATGTGTTGGTTCTGTGGAAAGAGGAAGAAAGGTGACAGCAACCTTGTCATAAGTTTCAGCAGGGCTACTTACCAGATATTTCACGTACTCTTCCTGTAAGGAATATAAGTTAGATTCCTCGCCTATCTTAGGGGCTTTTTGAGCGGGTCTTCCCACCTTTCTTCCTCTTTCCACAGAACCAACACATCCTTTCGTCCCGGGGGATGAAGTACTGATCAAACAACTTGCAGTCCGCAAACAACCAGGCCCCCGTCTTCCAAGGTCCATTTGAAGTCCTCAATGTCTCCAGGACAGCAATACTGACGGATCAAAGCCTGCAATGGATCCATGCATCAAGGTTGAAGAATAGCCCACAAATAAAGGAGACAGGGAAGGAAATGGAGGAGCCCCACAAGAAGAGACTCAGCCACTACCGTCCCATGCCCCCTCTCACAAAACCCCCAAACCATTCTTACCATAGACTTTCCCCGTGAGCCAAGAAGATGCACCACCTGGACAGTCTTTCTTTTTTCAATTGAAATGACCATCACTGTGTTCTTACTCTTATTTTTTTTTGGGTGTTGGCTAAACTCCTCGTGCGGGATGGGGGAGGGTACTGTTGTAGTGAATGCCAGAGCAACATACATGGAAAGGAGTCATACTTATCCACAGGCCCACATTTAGTCCCTATGGTTGGAAGGCCTATCACCCTAGAGCAGTTACTAAATACCACCCAGGAAGTCCCTGTTATAAACACCACTCCCACGGGTTAGCTACTTTTAATATCCTGGACCCTGATGAAAGGATAGGTAACAGGTCCCTATATGACATATGTAAATGTGTAAGGGGATCCAACAATCCACGGGTTACTGAATGGATAAATAGCACACACATGGACAGCCCCTGGATAAGGCAAGGTGGAGATGGAGATTCCCTCTTTGGGGGATTGGATGTGTTTAGTGGGATTAAGGTCAAGACTTAGCCCCCCCAAAGTGGTTCAAACCCCTCATGTTCCCCACGGATGGATGGTCTGTTGTGGACTATGGTGCCATACCACCGTCCCTTACCCTATGGACAGAAAAAACTTCAGGTTGGTGTACTATTGTGGAAATGATCCCTCTAATGGGGACCACAGGGTCAGACACACTTGTGTCCATGAAACCTGCCCACAGTCACCTTGAATTTGGCAGACACAAGAGGGAATTAACCACTTGGTGGGACAAAATTTTTGCATCCTTCGGTGGGGTGGGCGTATACAATGCCCTCACAAAGGTAGATGGATTTGGGATGTTAATGCACTCATGGAATCCCTTTTCAGGTGCAGGAGGATGGTTCGGTTATATTTGTGAAAACATTATGAATTACTTTAAGAAAGCGGGTATGATACTCTTCAAGATTACTTATTTTAGCTCTGGTCGTTTATGTGACAATAAAATTAGTGTTCTGCCTGATAAGTAAAGTAGCAAAATCAAAGAACCTAGTTGATAAGTCTGAAACAGCCATGACCATGTTCAAGGCAGGATATAGGTGGTACAATGAGTGATCAGCGGAGACTTCTTAAAGTCTCCTATGATCAAAGGAGGGATTGTAAGGAAACGTGGGAAGTGTAGAGTTACCCTTTAAGATTTAATAGTATTGTAACAAAGATGTTTTTCTGTTTCTCTGTAGAAACTCACTGTAAATTCTGTTTATCTCACACTCACATATTTCCATAACAAGTTTCAGTTCTCATGGCTTCTAGTAACGGGTCTGCTTCCCATAACAAGTAGGCTATATTATCAAAACATACCAAGAATCTTATCAAGCACATATATTGCATGAGACATTTTTAGAGTAAATATGATGTTGAGTCCGAAAGAAGAAATATTATGAATCTTGCAGATCAATATTGAATTGTATAACAGAATGCTTAAATGCTTGAATGTGATTAGTTGTTCAATTGCGTTCTTCCCCCTTTTTTGTATTGTATATGCTCTGTGAAACGGAAGTAAAGGCATCTTTTTTCAAACCTCATACGGTGTATGGTGTCTGATTATCTGTCCGGACAGACAGGGTTATTTTCCATTGACCGCCAAAGTCCAATTGAGAGGGGCTGTTGCGGAGGGGCTGATTCAGAGGACATTACAGTAGGTTACATGTCATCACTGCCCACTGCTGCAGCTACGATGGTGCTGCTACTGTTTATGCTGTTCTGTAAAATGCACCTTCTATTGCCTCCTCCAAATATCAAAATTAATTTATTTTTGCTGCTGTGATTTGACTGCCAGTTAGTCGATGGCCACATTCATTGTCCATGATCCCACAGTATGTAGGAATGTAGCTACACAAGATGAACTATGGACTATGGGATGTGTAGTGTGCATAGAGCGGTGTACATGACTGCAACTAATGTGTTCTGCTTGTGCCAAACAAACAGTAAGGGGAAGGGGGAAGAGAGGTTTCAGAGCTCATGAAGGACATTACAAGGAAGTAAAAAAAGCACAGCGACAAAAAATTTAATGAAAAAGAGATTACAGGGCCATTAAATAGTAAATGTTTTTGGATTATTTTTGGAGAATAAGAATATCATTTAGCATCATTTTAAGTTCCAGGGCATCCAAATACAGAGCAAGCATGCAAAGTGTCCTCTAACGGTGACTGCTAAAAATTAAGCGAACCACAGCAATGGCCTTTAGGCCTTAATAGAGACCCACCCTATACAGATATGCTGCAGTGACATTAAGCTCATTAAGCTCCACCTTCTCCCTTAAGGCCTCAAGCACACTGGATGTTATAAAAATGACAGTAGCTTTAGCTGTAGAACGCCATGTTAAAAACATGAGTTTTGCTGTTTTTTTGCAGCGTTTTTCCATTAGCGTTTTTTTTTAGCAAAACTATACTCCCACAAAAGCTTATGGCTCAAAAACGCTCATAAACGCCGAATAGTCAAGTTTTTCATGGTTTTTCAGAGTTAGAGCATTTGTGCAACTGAAAAACTTCCCTTCAAACTCACTAGTTCTGGGTTTTTTTTCCAGCCAGAAAGCGCCCCTGACAAAAAACACTGATAAAAGTATGTGTGCATGGACACATAGGATAACATGCTAGGGAGTTCGCTGGCTGCAGAGAAAAACACCTGAAGCCAAAAACAGCAGCTGTAAAAATGTTCAGTTGCAACAGGGAGAAATTGCACAGATAACATGCAGCATGTCCGGTGTCTCCACTCGTGCTCCGTCTCCTATTGCCTCACTCACCAGAAATCTCTCCCCTCAAGGGTGTAGCCAGCATTCACAGTACCACCTGGCTGTATACGAACATCCTGGATCAGAACAAACATGTCTCTCCTTTTTCTTACTTCCACTGTCCCAGCAGTCTCATGCGTATATGGAAATATCAAAGAACATTCTCCAAAGGTGTGAATCCATAATCCAAAGTTTAATAAGAAAAATAGTATTGCACTTACATGAGTTTAAAAGTTCAACAGCAATAAAAATAGGAAGTCCGGGGTGCAATGCGCTCCACGGACCTGAAACCGGAAGTGATGAAATGACACTGTAGCTTACCTCTACGCGTTTTATCACAACAACGTCATCAGGAGTGGCCTTGTCATTGTGACGAAACACATAGGGTGGAGCTACAGTGTCATTGCATCACTTCTGGCTTTCGGTCTGTGGAGCGCATCGCATCCCAGACTTCCTATTTGTAATGCTGTTGAACTTTTAAACTCATGTAAGTGCAATACTGTTTTTCTTAATAAACTTTGGATTACGGATTTACAGTATGGAGAATGTTCTTTGATATTTCCATAAACGATTGAGACTGCTGGGACAGTGGAAGTAAGGAAAAGGAGAGACACGTTTGGGCTGATCCAGGATGTTCGTATACAGACAGGTGGTGCTGTGAATGCTCGCTACCCCCTTGAGGGGATAGATTTCTGATGTGCAAGGCCACATGTGATCTGTGGAATTTCTCCCTGTTGCAACGCCAGAAACAGCGTTTTCACAGGCAGCACTTTATGCTATGGACACATGTTTTTTCTTGATTGATTTTTGATTGATTGATTTGTGGAAAATTAGGACACTTTTTGTAACCATTGTCACTTTACATATAATTGTAATCACTTAATGGTTTCATATTGGAGCACCAGTCACTTTTTTAAGCTACTTTTGCACCAATCACTCCTGTTTGGAGTCACTATTAACTTAATGTATTAATCATGTTTATTTGAATATGGTTTGTATACAGTGTTGCATTAAGGCACAAATTATAGCAGTGCCGCATCCACTTTTTAAAACACCCCATTCATACTTTGACACTACTTTGGTAGTCAGAGTAGAGGCAGCAGCTACATACCTATCACTATATTAATATCTGACCATAGCGCGGAATCACTTCACATCTTACCATAATAAATCAGTATGCAAGCAGAAGTAACCCCTATCAGCCAATCAGAGCTCATCTTTTGCACTCTGAATGGTACACTAAAATTTGCTTTGCATAGCTTACTACTTTGTGCCTGCCATTGCTTTATCTACTTAAAACCAAACTCTGAAGTTCGGATTGAACTTTTTAAATTATACCAATTTAAAATGGATTTCAGGATCTCATAGACTCTTAGGATGAGGAAACACATAAGACTTGAGCAGCAAATTTACTTTAATAAAAATAGGAGAAATGTATTCCTCTGTAGCTAAACTATAATAATAAAAAAAAGTGTAATAGCTTTTCAAATGTAGCTGTGACTCCAAGCACACATGCATAATACATATAATTTTTATTACAGGCTAGTTAAGGTTTCATACATAATAAATGAACTGATTTGCACTAGCAATTAAAATGTATCTAGGGGCCCAGCCATAAAGACGGGATTCAGAATGAAAACAACATTTTTTTTTATATCTGAATATTTCCAGCAGATATGTTTATTGTAGGATCATTGTGATACATGCAATTTGGCTATGTGTTTTACATCATCCCTATAAATGGCCATCAACAGTGTTTATTAACCCTGTGTACGAGAACTGGTGTTCTAGGAAGTGATTCTTGAGTAAAGGCAAACTGGTAAAAGGTTAAAGGTGAACTACAGCCAAACTGGTAAATTTACAGATAAAATGGGAGCTGATTTATCTGCCAAAAGAATAATATTTGTATCCAACTAGTCCTAAGATTTACACGACCATACTAAACAGCACAGCAAATCTTGTAATTTAAAGGGTAAGTTCACCTCCTCACCCCCCCCCCCCAGTCCCGCTGACCTGGAGTGCGATGATCACCCACACTGACACATCGGGTCGCCGCCTCACCACCCGGGGCTTAGAAATCCCATGCAGCCTAATCTCCAAAATGTACCTCATCAGGAGATATGTTTAGGAGCATTCTAATTGGTCGGCAGCCGTCACATGGGCGGCGCAGATCAATCAGAAGCCACGTAGCCCGGACAGACTTATACATTTATTTTCTACTCTCTCTCTCCCCCTGTGTGTACCTTGACACATACAGTAACTGTCTCCAATTACTGTCCTTCCCTCTCCCAATCTTAGTACTGCTGTACAAGAAATTGTAAGTCACTAACATTAAAATAGAGCTTTCCCACCTTTTACTAAAATTAACACACATCTCTCTGCATGCTGATGTGAAATCATCTAACACTGACTTTTATTTATTTTTTAATGCTTTTTGACTCTACTTACTAGGGTTGCACCGATACCGGTATTGGTGCTGATACTAAGCATTTGCCCAAGTATTAGTACTCAGGCTGAATTCTTTCAACTGTCATTGGGTAATCTGAAATGACAGCTGAAATGTAAACAACAAAAAAAAAAAGCCGAAAATTACTGGTTGTTAAGGAGAGAGGCCGTCGCGTCCTTAACAACCGATGACGGTGGAGTTACCCCATGACAGCTGAAGTCTAAACAAAGTCTCGGCAATTGGAGCTATCAAAAAAAAAAAAAAGCAGCCGGACATTGTTTATCAGCAACATTGATCAGGCGCTAAGAGAGAAATATAAGAAACATTGTTTAATTTTGTATCCTTCTGTTTATCTGTTTATTTAGGGATGAACTTCAATCTGCAGATGAAGTCAGTTTAAAGCAACCTCAAGTAAAAGCTTTTTTATTTTTTTTGTATTATATTAAATGTTCCTCAGTTAATCTAATCAGCCCTAATTAACTCCTTATTCACCTTCTCCATTTAATTATATATTTCCTGCAGATTTTTTTTTTGTTGTTTACTTATATTTTAAAAATAAACTATCAATAATTACAACTTTTTTTTGTTTGCTTTGTTCGTTAATATTTTCACACCTTTAACATATATTTACACATTTCACATTGAAAAAAAGCACAACATTTAAAAAAAAAAATTGTTTCCTTTGTAAATAACTTTTGTTTTGTACCATTGCTGACAGCTGAAATGTAAGAAAAACAGTTACCGCCAGGTATCAATAATTCGTGTCAGCGATTCCTAAAAAAATATTGTATTGTACTCGGTGTAAAAATAATAGTATCGGTGCATCCCTACTACTTACCATTTTTGCATCCACGTCCTTGTTCCCCTGAAGGCACTAGTAACGTAGCCCTGGCCACCATGTCTTTAGGTTGTGCTGCAAGATCTCGCAGTATTCTCATACTGCGCATGCATGAGACAAAGTGCATAACATCATGTACTCCATCTTGTTTAATGCCATATGGCACATGCACAAGTTTATTGTTTATTTGTTAAGAAAAGCAATCTTTTCCTCTACACAGATGAATGTAATGTCATATGGGGCATACACAAGACAAGGCGCATGACTTTATGCACTCCATGGCTATAATAGGGAGTCTTGAACAGAAATTGTGTCACTTTTTTTTAAAGTTTTAATGTCGAACCTTGAAAGGTAGGGGAGAGGGTTAGGGGTCTCAGATACCACAGCAGATCACTTACAGACTCCTTGGATCCAGAACAAAGTACAGCTTCACGGTACCATAACCTTTAAGCAAACACAGCAATACTGCAAGCACCTTTTCAGATCTAGAACAAAGTCCAGCTTCACAGTGTCAGAACCTTTAAGCCAACCCGGCAACACTGCAAGCATGTTTTCAGATTCTGGTGTGTCCTTCAAACGAGTCACCAAGCCCTTCTGAGAGACCAGCCTAAATCCTGGCTCTCTCACTTTGGCTGGCCTCCTCCACACCAAGCAGGACAGCCTTAGGACCACCTCAGCATAGATAGGCCCAAGATAGGCTTCTGGGCTGTGTCACGGAGCTCTCTTCAATAGCACCTTCTCAGGCCTCAATGTGAGGCGAGAGAGCAAGCACACGGCCCACCCCAAATATATATCCTCTCACAGAATGCACCAGTGGCCATGAACCTCCTACTGAGCTGGCTGAAAGAAATTTAAGTATTCATACCTCAGTCTAGTTGTACTATGACCCGTGGTATCAGTGGCACCTGCTGGCAACAGTGAGAAATGCACAACCCAACTGAGCTTAGAGAAAGGCCAATTACAAACTATGCAATCAGTCTGAGCTGCCTACAGCCGAGCCAAAAACTAGATTTACATAGTAGCCCACAGTGTTGGTCATCTTACTTTAAAAAAGTAATTAGTTAAGTTACAAATTACTTCTCCCAAAAAGTAATTGCATTAGTAACTCAGTTACTACATTGGAAAAGTAATTAGTTACACAGAAAAGTAACTGACTTTTTTAAAATATTCTATAGTGTAACTAAGGGACGGGCCTAGTATTACTGTAAGCAAGGGGCGCATTTATTATTATTGTTATATATCGTGTAACCAAGGGGCTGCTCTATTATTACTCTAACCAAGGGGCAGATCTGTTATAGCGTGTAAGCAAGGGGCGGGTCTATTATTATTATATTGTGTAAGGGGCGGATGGCTACAGAAGAGGGCGAATGTTAAATTAATGGGCAGAGCTCGATATATAACAATAATAATAAATGCGCCCCTTGGTTACAGTAATACTAGACCCGCCCCTTAGTTACACGATAGATGCTCCTTGCAGAGTAGCACGAGCATCGGGAGCGTGTGGCATCGCCTCGTACAATTACATGTTAACTGTGCTTGTTTGGTGTAGAGTTCACTCAGAGCTGTTTAGGTTCGGCAATTTTCGTAAGCTCTGTAGTCCTTCGTACTGCGCAAGCACTGCTCCTGCGCAGTACAGGGGGTCCTTATCTGGCGGGGGAACTTTTTCGGCAGGACACTGGAATTACACTACTGCCATCTAGTGGCGGTAGAAGTAATTGAGGTAACGCCGCCCAAGTAATGGGAACTGAGTTACCATGAGGGGAAAAGTAATCAGTTAGATTACTCGTTACCCTCTAAAGTAACTGCGTTATGTAACTCCGTTTATTTTAACTCAGTTACTTACATCACTGGTAACCCATGCCACGAATGGGAGGATAGACATTTTCAAAATATACAATAAAATCTAATTTTGTCATAAATTTAGGCCAAAATGTATTCTGCTACATGTCTTTGGTAAAAAAAAAAAAAAAATCCCAATACGTGTACATGTATGGGTTTGTGTGAAAGTTATAGTGTTTACAAACTATGATATATATATATATATTGGAATTTACGCAGCTTTTACTTTCTAATTGCTTATCACATCCTGAGGTGCTAAAATGCCAGGGCAGTACAAATATCTCCCAAATGACCCCTTTTGGAAAGTATTTGCTAAGAGGCATCTTGGGTGCATGGAAGATTTAGAAAATGTTTAAAACTATTTTTGCACAGTTATCAGTGCATGTAAATATATATTACAAAAAATGTGTATAAAATGCCAATAATTATAAAGTGCATAAGTGGTTGTCTGTGTCAGATCCACATACATTTTGTACAACTGTACGACTATCACATTTTCAATAAAGTGTTGCAAGTCTATATGTGACCAAGTTTATATGTGACCAAGTTTATATGTGACCAATCTTATTTAAAGTACAGAAATTAAAATATTAAAGAAGATCTACCTCCACCTAAATGCACTCCAACCTCTTTTGGGGATCGACTCATCAAATAGAAGATCCCTTATGTTAATACGTAGATCTAACCAAGCTTGTGTGTCCTTGAATATTACACAGAGAACTTTGTCTTATCTCTGTTTTTCCAATTTGTGTAGTGATATAAGTGGTTGTCCATGTCAGATCTGCATAAATGTCACACACGGACAACAATATCAAAACTTCAATATATTGTAGCAAGTCTATATGTGACCAAACTTCAGTGCAGCAAGTGTTTGCCCAGCACTAAATGTGGGAGTATAAGTTCATGCAGGGTAGTGCATACCACAGTCTTCTTATGTGCACTTCCATACATGATGATGTCACTATGCTGTGTCTCTTCCCAATGCATTTCATCGCACTGACTTCAAGAGTGGCCAGAGAACTACAAGGAGGAGTTGGACACAAGACCAGTCACCAAACTTTATTATAGCAAGCTCCTGCACAGAGAAGGAGTTTCACACTGTATTACTGCACAGATCTGGAAGAAATACACAAAGGCCACAAGAATACACATGACTCCTGTTTTTAGACAATATTTTCTTATTCCAGGGTTTAGTTTTTAGAGTAATTACAGCTTGATTTCACACATAATACCAATATGATGCCAAAATAAATAAACGGGTACATATACAGGTATGTCATTTTATAAGATATAGGTTTCAGTTTTATGTACATGTAGCGCACTACTCCCTTGGGAGCTGCTAGGTAGTTCATTACAGTACTGCTGGTTTAACCCCCGCTTCTTCCAACCCACTTGAGTAACAACAGACACATTTAAACAGTTGAACAATGAACATTTATTTTTCTTACTGCGGTCCATGGTGTTGTCAGTAGTGCAGGAAAGTATGAGCTACCTCTTCTTGTTTCATTTGAGTAGCTAAGACCCTTTCCCTTAGCGAACTGGCCGATGCCCCTCTGAAAGACACCTTGGTACTTTGGAATGCTGGAAGTCCCTCTCACCTCCTGCAAATCCTTCCCAGGCCAGTTCAGGAAAGTCCAGGCGCCCCCGGTCTACTCCACCCGCTTTGCAGCAACTTCACGATTCTTGTGCAATGGTCTATCCCAGCCGGGATGCCTGGTTTCTTTCCCCAGGGTTTTTAGTGCAACTTGTAAGCTTGAACCATCCAGCACTGAGGTCTCTGAACCCTCAGGACTTCCGGTTAGGTTCCTGCTCTCCGGCGCTGGGTTCTCGGAACCCCCAGGTCTTTGAGCCTGTTCCTTCAGGTCACATTGTGTTCCTCTGGACCTAGTCTCTTCCCATCTCTCCCAGGAAGCATGTGACCTCAGTGTATATATATATATATATGTCCCGCCCCTGCCCATACAAATTAATGATTGGGACAGGGCCATATATACTGCCTGCTCTTCAGTCCCTGGCCCGCCTTCTTTCCAGAAGATTACCCTGGAGAAGCAAGGGAGGTTTTCCAGGGTGAAGTACAGGTGGTCACACCCCCTCTATTCTACTGCTCCTCCCCAAACCCAAATAAACAACCAGGCCTAAACAAAGAAACAGTAAGGCACTAGCAATTTCTCATAACTTCTATCTATTAGCACCCACCTAAAGGTGGTGGGCGCTACATACAATAGGCAAAAGATTTGAAAGCCAAAGACTTTAAAGAGGAAGTAAACCCTGATGGGTTTACTTCCTCTTTGTTTCCCTGCAAAGGTAAAGCAGAAATATCACAGCTGTCCCCTCTTATACGGAGCCTCCATCTTCTTTCTGTGTATCGCGGCTCCAGCGCTGTTACTGGCCGGAGCCGCAATGACGTCAATCCCACGCATGGGAACGGGAGCCGCCACTAGCAGCATATCGCCGTTAGCAGCAGCGTGCTCAGTGCGCCTGCTCGCCGCTGTCTACGGCGCATGCACCGTAGACAGCGGTGCCTGTCTTTTTGCAAATATCTCCTAAACCATGTAGGTTTAGGAGATATTTCTTGGACCTACAGGTAAGCCTTAATCTAGGCTTACATGTAGGTCAAAGTGGTCTGTAAGGGTTTACAACCACTTTAACACCTTCTTTTTAGCTCCACAATCCTCCCCCATTTCACTTCACTTGTCAAACAGCAAGCCAGTTGATTACATTAAAAATATTCTGAGCTGACTTAGGACAAACACCTCAAACTGTGGTATGTTTGGGTCCACTATTCAGCCTCAGATAGATTATTACACAGATTATCCAGAGGATGAGCTGAGAGAAGTTTTAGGTGTTCAATCCTGGAGTATCACTGGGGAATGTGGTCCCCGTGAGTTGACAACCACGCTCCAGTGAACGGCTTTCCAATCATTTTGTTTCAGATATATTGAGAACAAATTATAGCCAGCACACTGTATATGTATATTTATGCCTTCCCCCATGCCCCATTGTCCCCCTTCTTCTCTTCTCCCCTTCCTGTCTCCCTTTCCCTGTTTTCACGGATATACATGTCCAACTGCGTGGACAACTGTGAACGGCTTTGCAATCATTTTGTTTCAGATATATACTAATTATAGCAGACACTACTGTATATATATTTATGCCTTCCCCCATACCCCATATTTCCCCCCTTCTTCACTTCTCCCCCTTCCCGCCTCCCTTTCCCTGTTTTCACGGATATAAATGGACACGCAGAATGTTTATGATGCTGATTGCAGCTTTTGAACATTGTTATTTGTACTTACATAAATTAATGTTATGTACCGATTATTTGGTGGTATTTGTTTACCACCGCTCCCCCCCCCCCCCCCTCTTTTTTCCCCTCTATTGCTCTACTTGAAAAATGTTTAATAAAAATATATTCAACCTTAAAAATATTCTGAGCTGGACAGGTTTCTGTGGGCCACACAGAGAAATATTAGATACTGTTATAGATGAGGCTGATTGTAAACACTGTAGGAATATGGATGTCGCCCATAGTACCAGTTAAGTTTCATCTTTCTTGCTGACATCTGTTCTGGAGGATTGAAATATGAAATATGAAATAATATTGGAGGCAGCAGATGATGTTTTCTTTACTACAGGAAATATGAATGAAGAAGACACAACTTAAGAATATGTAGTCTCACTGCTGATTTTTGATCTCACCAGAATTCCTCAAAAGAAAATATTTTGACCTTGTAATCTATATTGTTTACTCGTACTGATAGGACATACTGTGTAAGGCTGTGTTTAAGGCTATGTTTAACCACTTCAGCCTCAGAAGATTTGGCTGCTCAATGACCAGAGGACTTTTTGCGATACGGCACTGTGTCGCTTTAACTGACAATTGCGCGGTCGTGTGTATCCAAACAAAATTGGCGTCCTTTTTTCCCCACAAATAGAGCTTTCTTTTGGTGGTATTTGATCATCTCTGCGTTTTTTATTCTTTGCGCTATAAACAAAAAAAGAGCGACAATTTGGAAAAAAACACAATATTTTCAATCAAGGGGTGACTGTGTTCCCTGACTGTGTGTTCTAACTGTAGAGGGAGGGGACTGACTATAGGAGATGACAGATCATGGTTCCTAGCTGTTAGGAACTCACGATCTGCATCTCCTCTCAGAACAGAACAGGGATTTGTGTGTTTACACACACTCATCCCTGTTCTGCCTCTCGTGCCCACGATCGTTCGTGGTCGGCGGTCATCGCGACCGCCAGTCACGATCATTGGCAACACCGCAGTGCAGCATGCACATGCGCACACCTCCGGTGACACACACGCACGCCTGCTATCATGCTTAAAGGAGCTACCATATAGCTACGACGGCTCGTGGGATCGTGCTGACCTGCCGAAGTATAATGACAGCGTCTGGTCGGCAAGTGGTTAAGACTGCACATCTTTTCTTTGTGAATATATTAATGTGTCAAGGGTATGTAGCCAGTAGGGATGAGCTGAACACCCCCCCTGGTTTGGTTCGCAGCAGAACTTGCTAACAGGCAAAGAATCTGTGCGAACACCGTTAAAGTCTATGGAACGCAAACGTGAAAAATCTAAAGTGCTGCCATAAAAAGTGTTTGGGGACCTGGGTCCTGCCCCCAACATTTAAAAAAAAAATGGTGTGGGGGTCACCCAGGCCCCCAGGTACTATATACTCTGAACAGCAATATATATACTATACGGCCTGCTCTATATACTCTGCAGAAAACACTGTAAGCCCTCACAGTTACTCTTTTTGGGTGCAGGAATGGGCCCTGCTGTGAAATATTATATAAAAAATTGTAATTACATGCCCCTGTTAAACGGGGCAGAAAAATTGGGCATTTGGTTTTGGTGGTGCCAGAACACTGTAAGCCCTCACAGTTACTCTTATTGGGCGCAGGAACAGGCCATGCTTAACTATTATTTCAAAAATAGTAATTACGTGCCACTGTTAAACAGGGGCAGAAAAATTGGGCCTTGGGTGGTGGTGCAACAACACTGTAACCCCTCACAGATACTCTTGTTGGGCGCAGGAATGGGCCCTGCTGTAAAATATTAGATCAAAAATTGTAATTACATGCCCCTGTTAAACAGGTACAGAAAAATTGGGCCTTGGGTGGTGGTGGTGGTGCCCTAAACCAAAAAGGTAATGTCCCTGGCCATGCCTGCTGGACCATGAGTCAGCAGTAATATGAACCTTACTGCTGACTGCGCTGTCCAACAAGGGGAAAACATTGCCTTCCACACGCCGGTAGAGAGCCAGAATGGCCTTCCGTGAGAAGAAATGGTGTTTTGGAACCTGCCACTGAGGTACAGCACGTTCCAAAAATTCACGAAAGGGGGCAGAATCTACCAGCTAAAAAGGCAGCAGTTTCAGTGCTAGTAATTTGGCCAAGCTAGCATTTAGACGCTGAGCATGTGGATTGCTGGGACCAAATTTCTTTTTACAGTTCAGCAACTGGGGTAGGGAAATTTGCCTGCTAAAATCAGTTGTTGGTGTACTGCTAGAAGATTGGCTGCAAGTATCTGGGACACCTATTGTTATTGTTATACCTTCATTCCTCTCATTTCTCAGAGGACTGGAGGTATAGTAGGGTTGGAGACCCCAGATGAGGAGCAAAGAGAAGTTCGACTTTTTCTTTGATCTGGATCTTTCAAGTGCGGTTGCCAATGGACTGCATGGCAGGTCGTCATATGTCTCGTCAAGCATGTGGTGCCCAAGCGGCTGCTGTTCTGGCCACGCTTGATCCACTTCAGACATAGGTTGCAAACAGCAACGGTGCGATCTGCTGCACACGTGTCGAAAAAGGCCCACACCAAGAAACTTTTAAAAGTCAGCAGGGAGTCAGCAGCGCCTGCGGAGCTCTGCAGTGTGATGCAATAGGGTGGTGGCCATTAAGCTGCCCCCTAGAGGACATCCTGCCTCATTGGAGTTGTGCCTCCCTCTCTCTTCCCTCCTCTCTTCTCTCAGGCACCCAAGTACAGTCAGTGACCTCATCATCCCCTCCCTCCTTGTCACTGGAGCAAACTTGGCAGTATGCTGCAGCTGGGGAAACATGACTGCCAGTTTCTTGTCCTTCTGTGGCACCCCCTCTCTATAGGCTCACGTTACTCCTTTCCTCAACCTGGGAACCAACATTGGAGCCTTCAAATCGCTGCACATTCTCCAGCAGCATGTACCCGACACTGTGGTCGAATAATTCTGGGGACTCCTCCGTGGATGATGGTGGGGATACGGAAGGAGTGACTGTGGACAAGGATCCGGTGGAATAGGCCTCTTTGGCAGCTGCGTTGGAAGGCAAACTACTCTGAACCTGGGTGACAGAGGATGAGGAGGATGAGGACGGCTTTGTTATCAACTCCACCAACTCTTCTGCATGTTGTGGCTCAATAACAGGGCCAGCAGCAGGAAAAAGAAGGACAAGCGTGCCCCACGGCCACCTGCAGAGGATGCACCATGTACACGACCAGCACTGTTGACTGTAGACACAGAGGCTGCTTTCCCTTTTTTAGTGGCCTGTGAGCGTCTGCCTCTCCTTGGTGGCCTTCCGGACATGTATTTTTTGACATGGGGACACATTAGACACCTTCAGCCATCAATGTGTGGAGTGCCCTATCACCTTTAAGAAGGAAATGGCTCCATCCAGGCATACCTACCCTCAATTTATACATTGCTATATATGCTCCAATATGGAAACTCTCACAAATTAGATTTAGAAGTACGTTATAGGTCAAAGGGCCTTGATAAATCAGTGTGGCTTCCACATATTTTTACAAATGTTGTACAACTAAAACCTTTTTTTTGTTAAACACAAATTGTTAGACAGTGTAAATTAGACAGCTGGCTAACTGGTAAGTGTGCTAGCTGTGAAAACTTTATTTTATTTGTTCTAACAAATATTTAGGCTCCAATTTGGCTTTAAAAATTTGTTTTGCAATTACAGTCTAACTTTGGCTCGGTTATCCCTACCCAGTATCTTCCCCTCCCCCAGGGAACCCCCAGGGAACCTTTTTTTGTTTGCCTTTTCTCCAGGTTGGGCAGTCCTAGATCTAGAGAGTGGTGCTGACATAATGATGTAGGCACAACTCTGTTTCATTACAACAGTGAATGTTTAGTGCCATGATGACCTCCCCTCAGGCAGAAGGTCCATTATGCCGCACATTTACGGTATGTCCCCAGTCTTCCACATTGAGTGACACTGGGTGACATCTGAAGACATCTTGTGGTACTGGGGGAATTAGCTCTAGTTTGAAAATGAGTTTTGCAGATAATTCTGATTTTTTTTCAAAAACAGGCTGGTGGACATTTGTATGTTAAAAAAAGCCCAAAAATTGATTGGACTTTAAAGGTTTTATGAGCTTCCAGTGAAAGACAGGTCAGTAATGAGTTTATACTTCTGTATATTCTCCCCTTGTTTCCCTTAGGTTTCCTCCATATGCTTCCTGTCACATCTATTTTACATAGTTTGCTTTACACCCAAATCCTAACGTATGAAATGTATCTGTACCAATCATTATAATGTACAACATTGTAGAAATGAAATAGTTTTTTGTTTTCCTTATTATTTTTGTTTAATATGAGTAACTTGTATAGTTTTCATTTTATATCTTCTCAGTGTACAACAAACAGACTGTATCTGACAATACTAGTTAGTGATAGAGGCTCAGTCGGCAGTGCAACAGCTGTAGAGTTAATTTAACAATGCGAAAATTAGATCCAAAGTCATTCAACAGAACTGTCATGAAGATATTGCATAAAAGAGATTGTGATCTCAGGTTGGAGCTCCAGGATATGAGCCTATAGGTTATAGGCTATCTGCACACATCTTGTCTCCTATGATCTGTGTCACTGTGAAGTGCCACCAAGTGAACTGGTTAAAGATTGTTTGGGTTCATGGATGGGCTCTCCTTTCCAGAACTGGGAAAGACATAATTGTTTTAGTAAAGTAGAATTAAGCAAAAATTATTTAAAGATAGGTAATTAAAGCGGAGTTCCAAAAAATTATAGCAATTTTTTTTTTTTTAAATCCATCTGTTATCATCATAGTATACTAATGTGGCACTCATTAGGCTGATAAATTGCACCGCTATAGTTCATGTTTTATCTAAAAAGTAACCTTATATTCCTCCTTGTTGGGAGTTCCCATCTTGCTTGTGGGCAGACGAAGCCCACAAGGATAAACTTCAGGGATACGGTGCTGCTAAATAACCAGCATGCATCACACGTTCTCGTGCATGCGCAGTAGGTACACCTCGCAGCGCAGGAAACTTCTCAAGTTGCCATCACAACGGGTGGACGGGTCGGAAGTGTCCTCCCCGTTGTAATGGCAACCAAGAGAAGAGAGCAGCGCTGTGCTGAGGTGAGATTTCCTTGTATGCCCCAAACCATCTTATATTTTACTTCTTTTATTGTATATCGAGATATATATCTATATAGGTATAGATAAATATAGATATATATCTCTCTATATCTCTCTCTCTCTCGCTCTCTCTCTATATTTATATTTATGGTTGTGGCCCTATGACCGAGAGAGATGTGGATTGTGGATCACATAAACACGCAACAAGACTTACAACATAAATAGACCTGAAGTGTGCCTTGGTGGTCTGGTCAGTATGCCAAGAAAAGGGGGAATACCCAAGGTAAGTAATGGGTAGTTTATTAAGAAGGATGTGCTGAGAAGTGCCCTGAAAAAGGGAAGGGCGGGAGGGTATCACGCACTGGAACCGACAAAGAGCATGGGCGAGTGGGCTGCCTAAATGGGCTCCTCCCATAAATTCAGGCCACCATACTGGCCTTCTTATTTATGGTCGTGGCCCTATGACCGAGAGAGATGTGGATCACATAAACACGCGACAAGACTTACAACATTAATAGACCTGAAGTGTGCCTTGGTGGTCTGGACGGTATGCCAAGAAAAGGGGGCAAACGACTCAGATAGGGGAATAACTCTTTATTGATTCTTGTGGTTATTGAGCCAGCTTGGTGAAGGCTTGTGCCATTTCTTCCTGAGGATTTGGGATGTATGTGGCAAAACAAGCGCACTTCCATCAGCCTAGTTTCTTGATTACGTGGTCTGATACTCCATGCTGGGAGGCAGCTGAGGCTGCTCCAATCCGGAAGAAATGTCCAGAGAACTGACTGGGGTTGAAGCCAAAGTTGCTTAGGAGGATTCGGACAAGCTTGATAAACTGTCTGCCACTCAGGGGGCTGGTTAGAAAGGGTAGCAACAAGCTACTATCAGATTGGATGGGTAGATGGGACAGTAGTCGGTCGAGCTCCGTCACTGGGCACCAGGCGTTGTTAGTCTAAAACAGGTTGATGTCAACCCGGGGCTGGTTTGTTGCGTTTTGCAGACTGTGAGATGAAGGGTGTAATGGTTCGGAAAGCGAGTCAGGTCTGACTGCCGGAGCCGCTGATGGTAAATTCACCAGGTCGTGCACATCAGCCGGTGCACATCAGTGCGCATTGGTGCATACCGGTGCACATTGGCGCACATTGGAACATACTGGTTTGCATCAGCGTGCATTGGCGAATACGGGTGCGCATCGACGCACACGCACGCGCAATAATGGCGCACACTGGCGTGACAGACTTTGATGCCAGTGGCCCTATTTAAGCCAGCCTGTAACCACAGGCCAGCGCTGGATTATATCCTCGGCTCCCTTGTGTACCTTGACCTTGCTTCCTGATCTGAGATACCAGTTGTGACCCAGCCTGCCTTGACCTTGCTTCCTGATCTCCTAGCCCAACCCTTGGCCTGCTCCTGGACTCTGTTTCTGCTTCCTGATCTTCCGGCTTGACCTACGGCTTGTACCTGGACCCTGCCTGTGTTTGACCTCGGCTCGCCCCTGTGTATTCTCTGGACTGATCTACCTGTGTATGATCCTTGGCCTGGCTTCTGGTTTCTCCATTTATCTGAACACAGCAAGTTCTGCTCCGCCTACTCCGGCCATTCCTCAGCAGCCGAGCTCATCGAACTGCAAGCAAGCACCCGGCCATCCGTGCTTCTTTGGGCACCATGCTCCTGTTCCCAAATTCAGGAACGCGATGCACTTAGCCGCAAGGGGAGCCCTCTTAGCAACTCGATCTCCGTACCCGCACCTAACAAGGACACTAGTGATAGGTAGGCGTTTGCCACTGACTACGGGTTGGTGCTTCAGAATGCCCCGTAGGAGGGACTTGACTGCATGGGCCGAGAATACTGACAGTTTACTGGGGTCCTGTAAGGACAAGAAATTCTGGACGCCGGCTAGGTATAGCCTGATAGTAGAGCTGCACGATTCTGGCTAAAAGGAGAATCGCAATTTTTTGCTTAGAATAAAGATCACGATTCTCTCCCGATTATTGCTGTAACATCTATTTTCACATTATACAAAAAAATTGGGCTAATTTTACTGTTTATTTATTTCTTTTTTTATAATTAAAGTGTATTTTTTCAAAACAAATTGGGTTTTAATATAAATAGTGCAACAACCACCATTTTATTCACTGGGGTCCTTGCTAAAAAATCTATCATGTTTGGGTGCTCCAAGTAATTTTCTAGCAGAAAATAATGATTTTTACTTGTAAGTAGGAATGGGCCGAACACCCCCCTGTTGCACTGCACTACTTATTTTATGCTAATTACACATCTAGCAGTTATATTCATAATAATGCCTGCAGTTAGAGTGTAATTCACACTGGGGAAGGGTTAGTGCAGGAAATAAGATATCTATCATTGTGACCACTAAACCTGAGGTTTCGGGTTTGCCACTACTGTGGGTTTGAGGTTAATCTTGCAGATTTGGGATTCTGGCAAACTTATGTTCAAATATGGGATTTCTTTCAAAAAAGCATGATGGTGTTTAAAATCATAATAAATGAACTGTAACCCTTAGGTTTAGAAGGGCCAATAAGGGGACTTTCGGATAAGCCAGCCCCCTCACTTAAAAAATGGGGCACAGAATACATTTTACTTTACTGCCCCCTCATTAGAAATGTCTAGCTGCTGGCCAATTATACACTGCTTTGTAATCTGTGGTCTCTTAACTCTTAAGGAGAGTTTTATAGAAATTGGCCAGTGGCGGGATAGTTTTGTATCAGAGAAAATAGGGACAGCCTTGACAATTTAAATCTGCCAATCAAAGAGTTCCTGTAACCACTTGATGAAAAAGCATGCATTGCTGCTACAACTACCTGAAAAAAAAACTGTATTTGGACAAAGGTCATTTTCAAATGATAAACAATTAATATCCACAGCCAAATATGCTCTGTATTAGCGTATGCTCTTTCTGTCCATGAGAATCATACTGTTCTGTAACATCATGCACTACTATAAGGCAAACCCCCAAGCATAGTATTTAAATTGGTACAGGTTCCCCACGGTAGTGCATAGCTTCCCATGCCTTGTTTGACAGTAGTTTGCCTATTAGCCCTAAAAATTGCCAGTATTTACTAACAGGATTCTTCCCCCAGAGCCTTAATGGGATTCATCATTAAGTTCAGGTTCACAAAATTTTAAGCAGTATTCACTAAACCCTTAGTGACTCAATTCTGGGCGAATTTGCTCATCACTAGGGACCACTAGGGACCACTATCACTAGGACAAAACTTGAAGGGAAACTTATTTTCATTCAATGAGTTCAAATTCATTTTCATAGTTAGCAAAGTTATATCTAACAAGCACAATAGTACCATAATAAAATAATAATATGCTCACATGAGCAACCGTGTCAATAAAGAATTGACATTGAACCAGAGCTGTAAAAAACAAAAGTAAAGTAAAAAAAAAAAAAACATAACAAAATGTGGTACCCAGGTAGAAGGTGTGCCCCTGTTCTAGAAGATAATGAAAGTAATATATTATATAACTCATGGAAAAAAAGGAAGCTTGGATATCAGCCTCTCCATCCAAGTCCGAATTCTCCTCACCACCCCCAAAAATGAACTGACAAGGAAAAAGATTGAGTGAAGAATAGGGGATGATAAGAAGGAAAACAATTGGAATGGGGGAGAGAGGGAAAAGAGAAAAAAATGAGGGTTGAGAGGGAAAATAGTGCCTCAAGACCCTCTCACCTCACTCTTCCAACCCCTAGAGAAGCAATGATTCTGGATCAAAGGAGGGCAGCATGAAAGATTCAATCCATGGTCCCCAGATTTTATAAAATTTACCCATCTTGTCGTTTTGTCCGGCAGTCATTTTTTCAAAAATCATCACTTGAAGGACTCGTTGCTTGACTTCAACAAAAGGAATGGTTGGGTTTTTTCCAAAGGAAAACCTTTTAAACAGGGATGCATACAGTAGATAGAAGCTGGTAGAGGCTTTATTCCTTCTCTACCATATCCAAAACGAAATAACTACATAAAACTGTATTTTATTGTTTCATGTTCTAATACATCTCCTGAGACAGGATAGGAGAGGGAAAACAATAAAATAAGGAAGAAAGTGTGCATGTGTATGCTTTTTTTATGTATTTTTTTTTTTTTGTATGCTGAACTGAAAAAACATATTTGCGTCATCTACCACTAACCTAAATGTCATGCGATTTCTATTCCTCAAAGCTGGACCACCTTTTTATCACCAAACATACACTGTGTATGTAACACTTTGAGTGATGTGCCACTCTTTATCTGCAAGAAGAAGAATCTAAATATTTGAACATGAAGCCAACATAAAGTGAGTTAAATGTGCAGTACAATTTTTTTCCCCAGTTGGTTTCATTGATGACTCATTGACTAACTTCTAAAGGCTGGCAGCAAAAGCAAACATCTCTGAACTTAGGCTATAAATCCCCCTAGGCATGCACTTTTGAACTACAGGCGAAAAACATGAAGAATGACAAGACAGAATCCAAGAGGGATTTGATATGTCTTCCAAGTCTGCCAAAAGCCAAAATCAAACTATGAAAAGGTTAAGGATAATTGTCAAATGAAGGGAATAAAGGTATAAAGGAAGTCTGCAGCATTCCAAGCCATGTTCTAATATCTGGGTTAGAACTTGGTCCCCTAGAAGTTTACCAAGCTTGTAATGAAAATGGGCAAACACAAGAGCTGACAAAATCTAGCTATTCAACAAATATTCTGATGATAATAACATGACTGTACTGCAACCTTTGCATTTATTAAATGTCATTTCCTAAAATGTTACTTTTATATTAAGAACTTTCTTAACAGCAATGTAACTTGATACATTTTTTTCCTAAATGTCACTTGTAAAAGCAGCCAAATGTTAAAAATGAATCCCTTGTACTTTCAGCAGTGTTCTTTGCAGTTAAACATGCCAGACTTGTGTAAAGGGCAAAAATTATTCTACTGAAATTCTACTGAAATTATCACCAACAATCCTTTGGCAGAACAGACATGAGTCATTGCTTAGTGACTGTTCTTGGAAAAGAGAATGGTCGTCCTGCAGAATGCACTGCTTGAAATATCTAAATCCCAGAAAATATTTTGAGACAGACCTCTAAACCACAAAAATGTAAATTGCAACTGGAGCACACAGTAGAAAGACTAAAATGTACCAGCCTTGTGTAAAAAGATACTTTAAATAGGCATAGAGGTTAAGCATCAATTCTGACAATACTTCTAGAGAGGAACCCAGTCTGGCCTGTTCAACCTTTTATCCTAATGAAAGATGACGCTAAACAAGGATGGTGTGAGGGCCCCTTATGCAGCAATGACAGAATGTCCCTGTTGCAGATCTGATGGTCTTCACCGGCAGTCGGATCTCATTAACTATATCCAATAAGGTTTAGTAACAGAGTGGTAGTGTATCTTATGATGACTATAGCTAAATATGCCTATGTACAGTGTTCGAATAGAAAAGCAGTGAAGTGTTCCCAAGGTAAAGCTGTCTGTACACAGTGTTGTGTAAAACAACCAAGGAAAGACTTGCAAAGCTGGGCAATTGCCCTCTCACCAACGACCAGGCTGATTCAACGCCTTGTAGACAGTGATCCTTAGATAGACGTCCTTGCTGCAGACTCGCTTGTGATGATTCCCCAATTGCGAAAACACAGAGCGTGGGTTACTCTACGGTCAAGTTGGTGCTGGTCAGGTGTCCGATGAGCACCAGGCATCGGTGGACCCCTTCTCAGGTGGGTAGGAATGGTGTACACCCGCGAGGTAGGCTGTGACCCCACTCTCCCTGCGCGGAGAGATCCATCACACACGTGGCTCAGAAAGAACAGAGCCTAGGGTGGGTCTTTGGTTTCTTTTATAGCTCTTCCCAGCAATCTCCCAGGTGGTAGCAAAGATCCCTGGGATATGTAGTCTGAATGTATATTCATTCAAGGGAACAGCCATCTGGTGAAACTACAACCCCACATTCCCCTTGGTTAGGCTCACAAATATGATGTCAGTTTAATAACACTGGGCACTAGAGGGATAATATGATATACAGATAGAGCAGGGAATAGCGGTTCGTTGCAATCATGGTCCATATTGCTACAAGTAGATCAGCTCTTGTACAATTATTCATAGTAATTACAGTGCCTTGAAAAAGTATTCATACCTTCATACCCCTACAACCAAAAACGTAAATGTGTTTTAATGGGATTTTATGTGATAGACCAACACAAAGTGGCACATCATTGTGAAGTGGAAAGAAAAGTGATAAATGGTTTTCAAATTTAATTACAAATAAATATGTGAAAAATGTGGCGTGCATTTGTATTTAGCCCCCCTGAGTTAATACTTTGTAGAACCCCCTTTTGTGGCAATTACAGCTACAAGTCTTTTAAGGTATGTCTCTACCAGCTTTGCACGTCTAGAGAGTGACATTTTTGTCCATTCTTCTTTGCAAAATAGCTCAAGCTCTGTCAGATTGCATGGAGAGCATCTGTGAACATCTGTGAACAGCAATTTTCAAGTCTTGCCACAGATTCTCAATTGGATTTAGGTCTGGATTTTGACTGGGCCTTCCTAACACATGAATATGCTTAATCTAAGCCATTCCGACCACAAAATCTGTCAGATTTTTTTCCAACGAATTTTGGCCAAAACTTGTCTTGCATACACACGGTCGCACAAAGTTGTGGAAAAATCCGATCGTTCGGAACAAGGTGACATACAAAAAGTACGATGGGACTACATAGAGGCCAGTAGCCAATAGCTTTCGTCTCCAAATTTTTTCTGAGCATGTGTGGCACTTTGTGCGTTGGAATTCTCTACACACGATCGGAAAAAGTCTGATTGGATCTTGTTGTTGTAAAATTTTAGATCCAGCTCTTAAACTTTTCCCGTTTTGAAATTCTGACGGAAAAAGTCAGATTGAGCCCACACACGATCGGATTTTCCGACAACATAATCTGATCATACTTTTTCCATTGGAATGTCCGACCGTGTATACAGTGGTGTGAAAAAGTGTTTGCCCCCTTCCTCATTTCCTGTTCCTTTGCATGTTTGTCACACTTAAGTGTTTCGGAACATCAAACCAATTTAAACAATAGTCAAGGACAACACAAGTAAACACAAAATGCAATTTGTAAATGAAGGTGTTTATTATTAAAGGTGAAAAAAAATCCAAACCATCATGGCCCTGTGTGAAAAAGTGATTGCCCCCCTTGTTAAAACATACTATAACTGTGGTTGTCCACACCTGAGTTCAATTTCTCTAGCCACACCCAGGCCTGATTATTGCCACACCTGTTCACAATCAAGGCATCACTTAAATAGGAGCTGCTTGACACAGTAAGGTCCACCAGAAGATCCTTAAAAGCTACAAATCATGCCGAGACCCAAAGAAATTCAGGAACAATTGAGAAAGAAAGTAATTGAGATCTATCAGTCTGGAAAGGGTTATAAAGCCATTTCCAAAGCTTTGGGAATCCAGCGAACCACAGTGAGAGCCATTATCCACAAATGGCGAAGACATGGAACAGTGGTGAACCTTCCCAGGAGTGGCCGGCCGCCCAAAATTACCCCAAGAGCGCAGCGACGACTCATCCAAGAGGTCACAAAAGACCCCACAATAACGTCCAAGGAACTGCAGGCCTCACTTGCCTCAGTTAAGGTCAGCGTTCATGCCTCCACCATCAGGAAAAGACTGGGCAAAAATGGCCTGCATGGCAGAGTTCCAAGGAGAAAACCACTGCTGAGCAAAAAGAACATCAAAGCTCGTCTCAATTTCTCCACAACACATCTTGATGATCCCCAAGACTTTTGGGACAACATTCTGTGGACCGATGAGACAAAAGTGGAACTCTTTGGAAGGTGTGTGTCCAAGTATATCTGGCGTAGAAGGAACACTGCATTTCAGAAAAAGAACATTATACCAACAGTAAAATATGGTGGTGGTAGTGTGATGGTCTGGGGCAGTTTTGCTGCTTCAGGACCTGGAAGACTTGCCGTGATAAAAGGAACTATGAATTCTGCTGTCTACCAAGAGATCCTGAAGGAGAATGTCCGACCATCTGTTCGTGTACTCAAGCTGAAACGAACTTGGGTTCTGCAGCAGGACAATGATCCTAAACACACCAGCAAGTCCACCACCGAATGGCTGAAGAAAAACAAAATGAAGACTTTGGAGTGGCCTAGCCAAAGTCCTGACCTGAATCCTATTGAGATGTTGTGGTATGACCTTAAAAAGGCCGTTCATGCTCGAAAACCCTCTAATGTAACTGAATTAGGACAATTCTGCAAAGATGAGTGGGCCAAAATTCCTCCAGGACGCTGTAAAAGCCTCATTGCCCGTTATCGCAAATGCTTGGTTGCAGTTGTTGCTGCTAAGGGTGGCCCAACCAGTTATTAGGTTTAGGGGGCAATCACTTTTTCACACAGGGCCATGATGGTTTGGATTTTTTTTCACCTTTAATAATAAACACCTTCATTTACAAATTGCATTTTGTGTTTACTTGTGTTGTCCTTGACTATTGTTTAAATTGGTTTGATGTTCCGAAACACTTAAGTGTGACAAACATGCAAAGGAACAGGAAATGAGGAAGGGGGCAAACACTTTTTCACACCACTGTACGGGGCATAACAGGTTTTCTTCTAAGATTGCCCTGTATTTGGCTCAATCTATCTTCCCATCAACTATGACCAGCTTCCCTGTCCCTGCTGACGAAAAGCATCCTCATAACATGATGCTGCCACCACCATGTTTCTCGTGGGGATGGTGTGTTTAGGGCTATGTGCAGTGTTAGTTTTCCGCCAAACATACCGTTTTGCTTTTAGGCCATAAAGTTCAAGTATGGTCTCATTTGACCAGAGCACATTCTTCCACATGTTGTAAAGTAAGAATGCATTCAAATATATATATTTCAAAATGTATGTCAACGAATGTCAGTGTGTTAAAATGTACATGCATTTTCCATACATTTTTGCGCAAGTTAGTGTGAATTGGCCCTAGATCTGCAGCTTTAATAATAGGATATCTAAACCTAAAAACAAAAATATACTATACTGCAGCTTAACAGTTTTTAGCTGTGGGAGCTGCATTCGTTTTTTTTTTCTTTAGGCTGCAAGCACAGAAAATACTTGTTTATCTTGCCAGATTGCCAGTGTTCGTGTAACTTCCTGTAAACTAAAATGCAATATCTAACAATATCTAACAAATTTTATTTTTGGAAGCGGATTTCTCTACAACCAATTCGCATGACAGGCAAGTGTGACCGGCTCTCAATGGAGCCGGTTCACACAAGTCCAGGGAGGCCATGGTCTGGATTGCAGAAGGGTCCTGTCTGTCTTTGGGTCTGGTTCAGATGCGAATTCAGGAAAAAATTTGGACTCGAAACGCACCTGAACCGGTCTACAGAAACACACCAGACCCCATTCTGTGAACCGCAGCTGCACATATGTGAAGCCTGGCCTAAATCAAGAAAGCAGCCTAGAGACAACCATGGCTCCTTCCATAGATACAGTACCATGAGTGAGTGTAGCCACCCGGGAACAGGAAGTGTGTTATTTGTAGCAAATTCAGGTACCACATATAAAAACTGATAAGCTGCAATACATTACATTTTTGTTTTCTGGTTTAGATACACTTTAAAATAAAATCGGATAGATGCTGCAGGAAATATGAAACACTGAGATTCAAAGAGGGATCAATACAGGTGAAAACAGAATTGTATGAAAAAAATATATTATTGATGATAGACAGGGTTTTAGCAAACTAAATGTCATTAATTCCTGTTGTCAGAGCATCAAATAATACCACGAACACTGGGATCTTTTTCTCTTTTTGAAACTTGAAGTTTCATTTTAATACAAACAGAAATTTCATGCCAACATGACTGTGACCTGGGGGACAAAAAGTCGTTTTCAACAGGCGGTTTCAATTTTTTTTTTCCTGCATTCACACTTGAGCTGAGCATCTTTTGGCATTTTTGCAAGCTTTGTACAATTGTTTTTTGGGACATGTGAGGCTTGAGCATTTGTTATTTTTAGCCAATGGAAGGCTAGTTAATAGGGAAATGCATGATATGTGTGTTTTGTAGCTCAAAAGTAGCTTTTATACTTTTTTGAGCTACAAGTTTTAAGCGACACTAGGCACAGGTGCTTAGAGGCACAATTGAAAGCCATGAAATTTTGGATGTTGAGCATTTTGGAGCTTCCATCTACAAAATGCTCAGGTGTGAATGGGGCCTTAGTGTGTGATAATGAGAGTTCTTTTTTGTCTTATATATTACATATTTACTTTATGTTCTATCTCTATTTCTATATCAAATCAAGTACAAAATGTGTGACATTGATATTGAAGGTATTTTATCAACACATTAGCTGTTAAGGCTGTCGTTTTCTTCCCATAAGAAAATAAATTGTCACCGTTAGAACGCAGTAGTTTAGACATAATTGCATTATCTTTCACATGTGCTGGCTGTAAATAGAAAAGGGACTGTGGGTAATAGCAGCTAAGGCAAGGTGCCTGTCTTTAATACCCCCTGTGATACAATGTTCTCTTCTCATATCTACTAAATCTAAACTGTTCATAGCAAGATGAAAGAGCACATTCTAAACTATCTTAAAGTATATCTAAAGCCATTTGTTTTTTAGTTTTACATTAAATAGGGAATAGATAAAAGCCTTGTAATGCATTGTTGCTATCTGTGCCCTATTAGGGACATTTGTCTTCACTTGGAGACACAAAAAATCTAAAATCTATTCCTGTTCTGATGTCAACTCAAACATTTGTATTTCCCCCTCACTTTAGGTCCCTATGAGGGTAAATCTTCCCAGTGTGGACACAGACAGCAATAAAACCTGACAGGGGTTCTTACCCTTCTCTACTTCATCCTACATAAAAAAAATATGGCTTTAAATACAATTTAAGATCATGTAGAATTATCTCTTTTGATTTCTTTAGATCAACTCTATTTTTATTTTTTTTCGTTTCATTATTTAAAAAATTTAATTTTCAAATATTTTAGCATATAAATACTGAATGTCAGTGTGTAGTTAACCAATGGATCAATCAGAAAACAGGACTTGCTGGCTCCTCTTTATAGATAGACTGCAGGCCTTGCTGCCTTCGTCAGATTGGGAAGATCCTTGGAATTAAAGAATAAAGCAACAAGAAGAATGTGCCAGGCTTGTGTATTACTTTTGGCATCATTTATTAATGAAAGAATAAAAAAATACACAAAAAAGACATGCATTCATAAGATAATAACATTACTTAACCATCAGGCCTGTAAACAGCTTAAAGGGGAAGTAAACTCTGCCCCTTGAGTGCTCCTTCTCAGTGAAGCCAGTATAATAAAGCTTTCCCTTACATTCTGCCTATTTAGTGATCCCTTCAGATGTTTCTTACTGTTATTTGGTGTGTTTTTTATTTTCTTCCTTCATGTCTGAAGCTGGCGCCATCTTGTATATTGTCTTCCGAGACAGCAGCGGTGTTGGCTTCCACCCTTACTGTTTGTGCCTGCTATAATCTTGCACATGCCCAGTGAGTTTTTAGCCAATACTTGTTTTCATTCAGGATTACCATGGCAATCCTGTCAGGTGAGCTCCTTGCTGCTGTCCCATACTATGCACAGATAATTACAATGCAAGTCACATGGGGGTATAAATAAAAAACTTTGAATGGGTCTTTACTCTCGTGGGATTGAAGAGCAATGATGCAGAGAGGACGGAGCCACAGCATTTTACTGAAAGGACTAATGGCACAACAAGCATGCCACAAACAGGGGACATTGCGCATGCGCCAGTGACGTCATAGAACCAAACAGATATGTATTGCAGGAAAAGTAAGCAGATTTATAGAGAATGTGCTGAATATTTAAATAGGGAAATTTGTACTGGGAGAGTTTACTATGACTTTAAGAACTTGGATGTTGAATAGCAGGACCTAGAAGACACTCTTTAACGCAACAAGAGCTGGTATGTTTCAAGGGGTATATTCTCTTCATCAGAACTAACTTGTCAACCAACAATTCAGTGTTTAAGTAGTGAAAATGCACCAAACGCTAATGACAAATGCCTCATATCAGTTACTATTAGGAAGGAGATATGAAAAGACAGACAAGTAATTAAACCATTTAGGAGCCGCAGTCAAACACCACAAGCTGGTTGTGGTGTTTATCTGCTGCTCCTAAATTATTAATTGGTTATTTGTCTGTTCAAGTTTCATTTCTAATATTAATTGCTAGGAGGGGTTTGCCATTAGCTCTTAGAGCGTTGATACTATTTAAACATTGCATTTTTGGTTGACAAGTTACCTCTGGTAAAAAGGGTACATCCCTCAAAACGCATTAGCTCTTGTCATGTTAAATTATGTCCTCCAGGTCCTGTTATTCAACATCCAAGTGCAGGTTGTGGTATTTGACTTCTGCTTCTAAATGGTTAATCGGTTGTCTGCCTTTTCACATCTCCTTCCTAAGGTCTCATGTACACAGGGTGTTTGGCCAGCCTTTCCCCCTGACACCCTAATTTTGGCAGAAAAGAGGCTTGACACATGTAAACCTGCTTAACATGTTTAGGCGTGTCAAGCACTTTGGTGTTAACTCATTTCATTGGCCAGAATAACGAATCAACGCTCAAGCACTTGATGCACCTACTAGTGTTCAAGTCATTTGCACGTGTTTACATGTGTCGGGCATTTTTTTCTGCCAAAAAGCTGCTGCTCCTGGATACACTGGCAGTGAGGGTTTTTCTGCCCTGTGTAAAAGCCCCTGCCTCTAAACGCCTCTAAATACCTATGTGTGTATGGACACATAGGTAAACATTGAGGGGCGGAAAAAAAATGCCAGACGCCTCTAAAAGCAGTGTTTTTCATGCTCAGTGTGCATGAGGCCTAATAACAACTGGTATGCAGAGTTTGCCATTCGTTTTTTGTGCATTTGCACTATTTAAACATTGAATTTTTGGTTGACAAGTTCGCTCTGATGAAGAGGGTATATCACTTGAAACACGTTAGCTCTTGTCAAGTTAAAGAGTGTATTCAAGGTCCTGTTGTTCAACATCCAAGTTCTTAAGCCATTCACAGGGCTGCTGGTTCAGAGATTTTTACTTAGATTTTTACTTAGAGATGAATGCATGACATTTGTGAGTATTATTTTATTCTTTTACAATAAATGGGGCCTAAAGTATTACATAAGAGAGGAAAAAGGGAAGTCTGGATGGCCGCACTTCAGCAAAAACGTCTTTATTAGGCAAAAGATAAAATCCAAAGTAGTGACATCTCATGCGATACAGCAAAACAGCAACAGTAGCTTACGCGTTTCACGCCTCAAAGGCGCTTAGTCATAGCTAAAGATAGAATGCAAAAAACAAAACATATATAGCTAAAGTCAGGTGACCAACATTGACTAAACAGCCAATCAGGGCACTACAGCTTGATCATTCTGGTGATTGCATTCAAAAGATCTCACCTGGCTGCAGCAGCCCACACCCAAATCCCAAAAGAAAAAAACATTGGAATAAAGGTATGGGTGGGACAGCCAGGATAAAGACCAACAACAAATTACATGCCAATAAAATGTATATAAATGTGTGGTTAGTACAAAAATACAGAAAAAATACATACAAAGAGAATAAGTATGTGTACAAAAACGTAGGTGTCAACATTGTGGTCCACTGTATAAAGGCTGCAAAAACAAGGGTATATGCACAATTCAAAAAAAAGAAAAACATAATTAAATCTGAAGAATATGTACATAACATCCAAGATGGGAATGGGTAAAAGATGATACAAAAGAGACCGGCACAAACTTCCAATATGAAAAAACGGGATACCGTATACAATGAAGAACAACCCACGTAGATGTTTGAGGTAAAACCAAAAATGGCAAAATTCCAAAATGCAGCACAACACAAAATCGCATTAGGAGTGTAAAAGAAAGAACCCACATCTGTCACCGCAATAAGATTTAAAATGGCGGTAGATGAGGATCTATATAACCATTCAGGCTGTGCTGTGGCATATGGAACATAGCATGTAAAAAGTAAAAAATATATGTAAGAATATATACACGCATAGAATATATATAAAAATACATATATATAGGTACCCTGAAGGAATTCAAAATATGATAATAACACTACATTAATTTGAATTGAAACCCCAAATAAACCTATATAATGAAACCTGCGAGTCTGTATGGATGAACTGTGTATATGACACAGAATGCAATGAATGTAATAAAAAGGAACGGGATGTACATACAGCGATTCAATGTGAATCGCAAGCAAATATGTGACCAAAAAATATATATGTATATGATCAGGAAATATATGTATATAAGGAGTTCCCGTGTTATTAGCGACACATGAATGTAAAAAATGCAAAAAAATGCAAAAGATGCAAAAAAATGCAAAAAACGCAAAAAATGCAAGAAATCTGAGCAAATAGAAACCCCGTGTTTATGGCACTGAAATGAAACCTAAAGAGAGAAAGTCCAATGTAAAATATACTGTGTAATAAAGTATATAATATATAGAAGTCTACAGAATAGACCTCCATTTATAATATAAAATCAGTAAAGCCCAATAGTAAATGGAGGAAATGGATGTCAAAGCTGGACTATAGAACAGCAGTAGAGCCTTATTAATACTATAAATCTAGAACAGATCACAAGATCGTGGTCCATAGATGTATATAGCTTGTGTAGCTAAACATTTTTATATTAATCTCTCTCTTCGGTGGGATGCATGGCGAACCGTTAAAGTACCTATTGAATCAACGGTGATGTCATGTGACATGCGACATGCAACATGCGACTAAAGAAAGGTGTTTTTACTGGAAGGATAATAATGACAAGTGCTAATTGCAAAAAATGTCATTATGATTGTCAGTGCCAACAAGGAAGGAAACAGAAAGAAGAAAGAAAGAAAGAATAGTAGTGAAGGGGAAAAATAAATAAATAAATAATAAAAAGAAAAAAAAAAAAAAAAATGAATAAAGAAAATGCAGTGATAGGAAGCAAGGAAAGTTGTTACATAAAAAGATATAGTGGGCAGAGGGCCCCCAAAAGAATTGGTGCTATTCGTAAAAGTGGGAAACATCCCACTCAAAGTTCATTCCTGCAGGCTGTCTAGTGTTTAAATTAAAAATCCATTTAACCTCTTGCTTACACAAGAGCCCAAATTTGTCCCCTCCTCTAGGTGGTTGTATGATTTTATCAACGCCCTGAATGCGCAAACTAGATGTGTCACCTGAATGAAACTCATTCCAATGTCGGGCTACATTGGTACCGTGTTCTTTGTCAATGTCATAAAGATGATCATATAAGCGGTCCTTTAATCTACGGATAGTTCTGCCAACATATTGAGTTGAACATGTAAGACAGGTAATCACATAAATGAGATAGCGTGTATTACAATTAATAAAGGATCCAATTTTAAAGGTTTTGCCTGTAGAGGAGGAGGTGACGGTGTCACCACCCTTAATAAAGGGACAGTATACACAGGAATTGCCTCCACATCTAAAGGTACCCTTAAAATGCATCCAATGGGAAGGGGGATTTTTGCTGCAAAAGTAGCTAGGGGACAAAAGACTGCCTAAGGACGGTGCTCTCCTAGAGACCGTACGTATGCCTTTAGTGAGGATTTTAGAATAAATTGGGTCATTGGACAAAATTGGAAGGTATTTAGTTACAATTCTACCTATTTTTTGAAATTCCAAACTATATGGGGTAGAAAAAGTAGGGATGGATTGAGATTTATTCTTACTGTTACATAAAACCGGTTTGTCAGCCAAAAGCCCCGCCCTGGATGCCTGACTGGCAATGCGAGAAGCACGATCGATAATGGACTTGGAATATCCTCTAGCTAGAAACCTCTCTGTCATTAGGCGAGCCTCCCGGACATATACATCCTGTCTAGTGCATAAACGGCGAAGCCGTAAAAATTGGCCTACCGGTATGCTTTTAATGGTGTGTGGCGGATGGCTAGAACTGGCAGACAATAGAGTATTCCCAGCTGTGGGTTTTCTATATAAGCTACTCACGATCTCATGGTTATCTCCCAAGAGCCTCACATCCAAAAAATCAATGGTGACAGGATCATGATGTCCCGTAAATTTTAGATTCAATTGGTTGTCATTCATGTAAATTAACCATTGTTCCAAAGTGATGTGAGGGTCAGAGACGACAAACAGGAGGTCGTCAATGTAACGACAATAAAACTCTGTGTCTGCTCGACGGGGACTTTCAGGTCCAAAAATGCGGGACCTCTCCCACCATCCCATGTATAGGTTGGCTAGGGAGGGTGAAAATTTGGCTCCCATAGAGGCCCCGCATTTCTGGAGGTAAAAGTCCCCATCGAACATAAAAAAAATATGTGTTAAAAGATACTCCAAACATAAAACGATGAATTCCTGTGTAGCTAGGGAAAATCTGCCCGACTTTTTAAGAAAAAAGGAAACTGCTCGTAGACCTAGATGGTGAGGTATGGAAGAATACAAACTAGACACATCACAAGTAATCCAGCTGTAACCCTCTCCCCAAGCCATGCCATCAAGTCTGGACAACAAATGTTTAGTGTCACGTAGGTATCCGGGTAGCTCCACCACCAAGGGTTGTAATTGTTGGTCAACCCATTGTCCCAGTCTTTCATTAAGAGAATTAATGCCAGCCACAATGGGTCTACCAGTAAGGGGTGTGAGGCCCTTATGGAGTTTAGGCAAATGGTGAAAGACTGGGACAACGGGAAAAGAAGGTATAAACATATCTTTCTCTCTTTCAGTAAAGAGACCCATACAAACTGCACGATCCAACAAAGAGGACAGTTCAGCTTTAAAGGTGGTGGTGGGATTCCCACTGAGTTTAATGTAAGTAAGGGGGTCGGAAAGTTGTCTAATAGCCTCATTGCGATAAGAGGTGGCGTCCATAACGACTACCGAACCCCCCTTATCAGCATTTTTTATGACTAATTCACGATCAGCCCGTAATTTTTGAATGGACAATTTTTCATCTGGAGACAAATTATTAGCCACTTTGTTGGAGGTGTTGCGTGCCAGCGTAGTGAGGTCTCTCTCTACCAAGGTTTGATACATATCCATGTTTTTACCTCGAGAATTAATAGGATAAAAATCAGACCTCATCTTAAATGATACTGTACTATGGCAAGCATCACCATCCTCCAAAACCGGATTGGACTCACTTGCCAAATCAACAAGGTCATTAAAGGCACAAACATCTTTGAATGATATGAGAGGGGAAAGGGAAGGGGAAGGTAAGGGGGAAGAAGGAAGAGACTGGGAGGGAGAAAATGGTTTCACATTCTCAGATAAAACATTAGTAATGTCATCCAAAAACGGACTGGCATGTAAATCAGACTCACACTCACCGCTAGAAGGATTGTCAATAGATGAAACAACATTTAAATCAACATCGGTGAAAAAGTGTTTTTGTAAGGTTAAAGTCCTTGCTAGCTTATTAACCACTTCAGCCCCGGACCAATTGTCAGCTTAAGGACCAGAGGTCTTTTTTCAATTTCGCACTGCACTACTTTAACTGGTAATTGTGCGGTCATGCAATTTTGTAACGAAACGAAATTTGCGTCCTTTTCTTCCCACAAATAGAGCTTTCTTTTGATGGTATTTGATTGCCTCTGTGATTTTTATTTTTTTGCGATATAAACGGAAAAAGAGCGAAAATTTTGAAAAAAAAAGAGATTTTCTACTTTTTGTTATAAAAAAAATCTAATAAACTCAATTTTAGTCAAACATTTGGGCCAAAATGTATTCAGCCACATGTCTTTAGTAAAAAAAATGCCAATAAGCGTATATTTATTGGTTTGCGCAAAAGTTATAGCGTCTACAAACTAGAGTACATTTTCTGGAATTTACACCGCTTTTAATTTATGACTGCCTATTTCATTTCTTGAGGTGCTAAAATGGCAGAGAAGTACAAAACCCCCCCAAATGACCCCATTTTGGAAAGTAGACACCCCAAGCTATTTGCTGAGAGGCATGTTGAGCCCATTGAATATTTTTTTTTTTAGTCCCAAGTGATTGAATAAAGACAAAAATAAAAAATAATTTTTTTTTTTTCTTCAAAAAGTTGTCACTAAATGATATATTGCTCACACATGCCATAGTTATATGTGGAATTGCACCCCAAAATACATTTTGCTGCTTCTCCTGAGTATGGGGATACCACATGTGTGGGACTTTTTGGGAGCCTAGCCGCGTACGGGGCCCCGAAACCCAAGCACCGCCTTCAGGATTTCTAAGGGTGCAAATTTTTGATTTCACTCCTCACTACCTATCACAGTTTCGAAGGCCATAAAATGCCAAAATAGCACAAAACCCCCCCAAATGACCCCATTTTGGAAAGTAGACACCCCAAGCTATTTGTTGAGAGGCATGGTGAGTATTTTACAGCTCTCATTTGTTTTTGAAAATGAAGAAAGTAAAGAAAAAAAATTTTTTTTTTTTTTTTTTTCAATTTTCAAAACTTTGTGACAAAAAGCGACATCTGCAAAATACTCACAATACCTCTCAGCAAATAGCTTGGGGTGTCTACTTTCCAAAATGGGGTCATTTTGGGGGGTTTTATGCCATCTGGGCATTCCATGGCCTCCGAAACTGTGATTGGCAGTGAGAAGTGAAATAAAAAAATTACTCCCTTAGAAAGCCTGAAGGCGGTGCTTGGTTTTTGGGGTTCCGTACGCAGCTAGGCTCCCAAAAAGTCCCACACATGTGGTATCCCCGTACTCAGGAGAAGCAACAGAATGTATTTTGGGGTGTATTTCCACATATGCCCATGACATGTTTGAGCAATATATCATTTAGTGACAACTTTTTGTAAAAAAAATATATATATTTTTTTTTTTTTTTCATTATTCAATCTCTTGGGACAAAAAAAAAAAAATATTTAATGGGCTCAACATTGCTCTCAGCAAATAGCTTGGGGTGTCTACTTTCCAAAATGGGGTCATTTGGGGGGGGTTTGAACTGTCCTGGCATTTTATGCACAACATTTAGAAGCCTATGTCACACGTCACCCACTCTTCTAACCACTTGAAGACAAAGCCCTTTCTGACACTTTTTGTTTACATGAAAACATATTTTTTTTTTGCAAGAAAATTACGTTGAACCCCCAAACACTATATATATTGTTAAAGCAAAGGCCCTACAGATTAAAATGGTGGGTGTTGCATTTTTTTTTTCCACACAGTATTTGCGCAGCGATTTTTCAAACGCATTTTTTGTGGAAAAAATACACTTTTTTTTATTTTAATGCACTAAAACACACTATATTGCTCAAATTTTTGATGAAATAAAAAATATGATCTTAGGCCGAGTACATGGATACCAAACACGACATGCTTTAAAATTGCGCACAAACACGCAGTGGCGACAAACTACATACATTTTTAAAAGCCTTTAAAAGCCTTTACATGATACCACATTAGATTCACGGAGGAGGTCTACTGCTAAAATTACTGCCCTCGATCTGACCTTCGCGGTGATACCTCACATGCATGCTGCAATTGCTGTTTACATATGACGCCAGACCAACGCTTGTGTACGCCTTTGCGCAAGAGAAGGGGGGGCAGGGGTGCTTTTTTTTTTTTTTTTTTTTAGTTTTTTTTTTATTTATTTAGCTTTTTTATTCTATTTTTAAACTGTTCCTTCCATTTTTTTTCTTTGTTATGATTTTTATTGTTATCTCAGGGAATGTAAATATCCCCTATGATAGCAATAGGCAGTGACAGGTACTCTTTTTTTGAAAAAATTGGGGTCTATTAGACCCTAGATCTTTCCTCTGCCCTCAAAGCATCTGACCACACCAAGATTGGTGTGATAAAATGCTTTCCCAATTTCCCAATGGCGCGGTTTATATCCGGGAGGGGGGACATTCCCTCCTACTGCTTGTAAAAGCAGTCTAGAGGCTAATTACCCGCTAGAATTGCTTTTACATGAAAGCCGATCACTGGCTGAAAAGAATGATACCAAGATGATACCTAAACCTGCAGGCATCATTCTGGTATAACCATTCAAAGTCCAGCAACATACTGGACATATATTGTAATCTTTTTTTTTTTTCATGCAGCCTCTTGGCTGAACGAAAAAAAGAGATTGATTGGTGGGTATGCCCACCATTAGAATACCTCCCTTCATCCACCCACTTCTAATGATGGGCATACATGCACCATTTATAAATGCCGATGCATGGGGGCATCCTCCCGCAAAAGTTATGCCGTGTACACACGGTCGGAATTTCGACCGTATGTACGTGGCATTAGGAGCCAATCGCTCCTCCCCGCCCCCTGCTGCCCCCATGCTTCGGCATATATGCTCTTTTTTTTTAACTGTGGTGGTGAAATCACCTCCTACAGCGTTGGAGTCGCGGCTTTATGTATCGTGGGAGCAAACGCTGTTGCTGTCAAGATAAATAAATCCGCGCTGCAACTGAATGGCGCACCTGAAAACAAAAAAATGCTTAACACTAAAACACAGTAAACAAAATTACATACCTGAAAAGCAAGCATGATAAAACATGATAAAACATAATAAAACATTGCAGAATAGAATGGAGTAAAAAAAGAGCAACAATAGAGAGAGAGAGAGAACAATAAAACGACAACTATTTTTGTTTTTTTTTTTTTTTTTTGAGATTCACAGGTAAAAAAGCTCCTGACTGTTAGCGACTGAATCAAAACGCTACCACAAAAAAAATGTTAGCGATCGCAGGGATCAGGCCTGACTCTGCGAACACTGCAGTTATGTGTGCTTAGTGTTTTGTAAGTGACAGTGATCGATCGATACTGCACTTGGGTGGGCTGGGCTGGGCGGAGGGGGAAAACGCAGGTGCTAGCAGGTATCTGGGCTGATCCCCGCTAACAATGCGTTTTTTTGGAACCCTAAACTGCTGGGACGCTAGTATAGATCTGATCAGATCAGATATTGATCTGTTCAGATACTATACCACTAAGGGAGGTGTATGCTTTGCGCGTGGGTGTTTGCGGTACTGGCACTAACCTGGGGCGACGCAGACCTTATTTGACCCTAAAACCTAATTGATATCACCCGCCGGGCGATCAGGGGGTTAAACCGTTATTGGGTAATAAATGGCGGGTGCCCTGACAGTATAAAAAACAAGCTAACTAACCAGCGTCACCCGTAACAGTAATACAAAAAAAAACTGGTTACCTAGCGACACTAATGCAGGGATCAGAAAAACGATCGCTTAGTGACACTGGCAAAAGGGGGTGAAAGGGTTAACTAGGGGCAATCAGGGGGTTAAACCTTTATTAGGTAATATATGGGGGTACCTGACGCTATATAAAAACCTGACGGGGAACCTAAATAACGAAATAACTAACTGGCTAACCAGCGTCACCAGTGACATTTTATACGGTGATCACTGGTGAAAGGGTTAACTCTAGGGGCAATCAGGGGGTTAAAACCTTTATTTAGGTTGTAATATGGGGGTACCTGACCTATAAACCTATTTATGAACCTATATAAACATGGCGGTTAACCTAAAAAAAAACTGGTTACCTAGCGACACTAATGCAGCGATCAGAAAAACGATCGCTTAGTGACACTGGCAAAAGGGGGTGAAAGGGTTAACTAGGGGCAATCAGGGGGTTAAACCTTTATTAGGTAATATATGGGGGTACCTGACGCTATATAAAAACCTGACGGGGAACCTAAATAACGAAATAACTAACTGGCTAACCAGCGTCACCAGTGACAGTTATACGGTGATTACTGGTGAAAGGGTTAACTCTAGGGGCAATCAGGGGGTTAAAACCTTTATTTAGGTTGTAATATGGGGGTACCTGACCTATAAAACTATTTATGAACCTATATAAAACATGGCGGTTAAAATAAAAAAAAAATGGTTACCTAGCGACACAATGCAGCGATCAGAAAAACGATCGCTTCGTGACACTGGCAAAAGGGGGTGAAGGGGTTAACTAGGGGCAATCAGGGGTTAAACCTTTATAAGGGGGGGGGTAGGGGGCTACCTAGGACCTAAAACTAACTGCCCTGACAGTTATTACAGTCACACTGACACTAAATGCAGTGATCAGTAAATAAATGATCACTGCAATTAGTGACACTGTGACTGGGGGGGGAGGGGGTGATCTGGGGGGTGATCAGGGGGTGACAGGGGGGTGTTTTGTGTGCCTAACTGTACTGGTGTCAGTGTAGTGTTGTGCACTAACCTTAACATGTTCGCCGCTCGGCGTCTCCGGTCACATAGACCGGCGCACCGAGCGTGACATCACTTCCGCCTTCCTGTCTATACAATAGACAGGAAGGGGAAGCTTTTCATTCGCCAGGAGCGATCGCGAGGGGGTGGCCAGAAACCACTGGCCGTCCCCTCGTCCCGGATCGCTCCTGAAGCGATGCCGACCGTCCCCGCCGGCGGAGGGGGGTCCGATCGGACCCCCCAACCGCCTAAAGAATGGCACGTACAGGTACGTGGTTCTGCCTGTACGTGCCATTCTGCCGACGTATATCTACATGGGGCGGTCGGCAAGTGGTTAACGTCCAAAATAGTATCAAACAAATTGAAATGATTAGTAGGACAAAAGTTCAAGCCTCTTGATAGTAGCGCAGTTTCAGATAGGGATAAAGATTTCTGCGATAGATTAACTACATTGAGGTTAGCGTTTATTTGCGATCCCGCAGCTGATAGCTACATGGGGCGGTCGGCAAAGTGTTTTTCCAGGTGTAAACCTGGTTGGTGTCATAATCAATTTGGTCGCGAAGTTTTTTATCTTTCTTAGTTGAAATAACATTGCGTTCTAGTTTATCCAATTTTTTATTTAGCAGTTCATCAAGCTCCACAAAACAAGGAGAATTTTGTGAATTAGTAAGCTCGTTTTGAATAAAAGACATCTCGCTTTGTATGCGATTTAACTCTTTGGTCCTTGATTCAATGATGATTTTCATGAGACTAAACGAACAGGTGGTAAGTGTGTTAGTCCATAGAAGTTTGGTTTCTTCATCTGGGAAATCAAAGGTGGGAAATTTCTTTATGCGGAGACCCCGTGGGATTTGCTCCAATGCTAAATATTCAGTGAGAGAATGAATATCCCAAAACACTTTGATCTCCTTTGCCATCAAACTCTCAAGTTTCCTAAAAGTCTTTTTTAGGATAAAGTCATTAGTATCTGCTTTAAGCAGAGAGGGAGTTTGCTGGCTTAGACGTAAGGGGTTGTGTGAAGGGTCCTTCAGGGTACGGCTGTAGCTTGTATCTTGGCTGAGAGAAGCAATACTATTTTCGGATGTAGTAGTCCCAGAAGCCATGACAGGTAAGAGGGTGACAGTGGTGTGAAATAAACCACTAGATAATAAACAAAAAAGCACAAGACGAGCAGGTATGATGAGAAGAGCAAAAATCCAGGTTTGAGAGATAAGAATATAAATACCGCTCTGAGTCTGGAGGCAAAGTGATGTCCACCCTGATTCGGTACAGCTGGTGCAGGCTCTGCTCACAACAGAGAGGAAAAAGGGAAGTCTGGATGGCCGCACTTCAGCAAAAACTTCTTTATTAGGCAAAAGATAAAATCCAAAGTAGTGACATCTCATGCGATACAGCAAAACAGCAACAGTAGCTTACGCGTTTCACGCCTCAAAGGCGCTTAGTCATAGCTAAAGATAGAATGCAAAAAACAAAACATATATAGCTAAAGTCAGGTGACCAACATTGACTAAACAGCCAATCAGGGCACTACAGCTTGATCATTCTGGTGATTGCATTCAAAAGATCTCACCTGGCTGCAGCAGCCCACACCCAAATCCCAAAAGAAAAAAACATTGGAATAAAGGTATGGGTGGGACAGCCAGGATAAAGACCAACAACAAATTACATGCCAATAAAATGTATATAAATGTGTGGTTAGTACAAAAATACAGAAAAAATACATACAAAGAGAATAAGTATGTGTACAAAAACGTAGGTGTCAACATTGTGGTCCACTGTATAAAGGCTGCAAAAACAAGGGTATATGCACAATTCAAAAAAAGAAAAAACATAATTAAATCTGAAGAATATGTACATAACATCCAAGATGGGAATGGGTAAAAGATGATACAAAAGAGACCGGCACAAACTTCCAATATGAAAAAACGGGATACCGTATACAATGAAGAACAACCCACGTAGATGTTTGAGGTAAAACCAAAAATGGCAAAATTCCAAAATGCAGCACAACACAAAATCGCATTAGGAGTGTAAAAGAAAGAACCCACATCTGTCACCGCAATAAGATTTAAAATGGCGGTAGATGAGGATCTATATAACCATTCAGGCTGTGCTGTGGCATATGGAACATAGCATGTAAAAAGTAAAAAATATATGTAAGAATATATACACGCATAGAATATATATAAAAATACATATATATAGGTACCCTGAAGGAATTCAAAATATGATAATAACACTACATTAATTTGAATTGAAACCCCAAATAAACCTATATAATGAAACCTGCGAGTCTGTATGGATGAACTGTGTATATGACACAGAATGCAATGAATGTAATAAAAAGGAACGGGATGTACATACAGCGATTCAATGTGAATCGCAAGCAAATATGTGACCAAAAAATATATATGTATATGATCAGGAAATATATGTATATAAGGAGTTCCCGTGTTATTAGCGACACATGAATGTAAAAAATGCAAAAAAATGCAAAAGATGCAAAAAAATGCAAAAAACGCAAAAAATGCAAGAAATCTGAGCAAATAGAAACCCCGTGTTTATGGCACTGAAATGAAACCTAAAGAGAGAAAGTCCAATGTAAAATATACTGTGTAATAAAGTATATAATATATAGAAGTCTACAGAATAGACCTCCATTTATAATATAAAATCAGTAAAGCCCAATAGTAAATGGAGGAAATGGATGTCAAAGCTGGACTATAGAACAGCAGTAGAGCCTTATTAATACTATAAATCTAGAACAGATCACAAGATCGTGGTCCATAGATGTAAAGTATTACATAAGGCTGGTGTGCCCTTCGTGTTGCTTTGTTGTTTATACAGTAAATACTGTATCAAAGCCACGTTATAGAAACCACTTGAAACACACACATTTGCTTGCTCTTATCTGAAAAGCAATTTCATTTTTTATTAGCTTTATCCTAGATGTTCTTTTCCCAAAGTTTAAGAAAACAATATATATATTTACTGGTTTTATGGAAGATAATATCCCCAAACTTGTTTTTCAAGGATACAGAACAATTTGTAAATTGTCTTCGTGATATAAACCAAACACATTTCTCTGTTGTCTTTTGGTATGACATGATGTAGATATTTTTCCAAGAAACATCTACAGGTTAACTAAATAAAATGTCCTGTTAGTTTATGTGCAATGAAAAAAAATGATAAATAAATATCAAAGTTGGAGATAGAAACACATATGGACTTTGAGAGCCCTATCCATCAAAGGTCAGATATAATTCACATTCAAGTGACATAAAAACACCTCTTATGTGTCATTTTGTGCAGAGAATCCATCAAATAAATGAAAAAAATTGTTGACACTTTAATGCAGAAAGCTGAAATAACATTCTATGTTTAGATGTTATTATTGAAAAATGCCTTATTTTCAGGAATTTCATTAGTAATTGCCACATAACAAGAACAATTTCCTATGAATTATAAAGTAACAGTACAACCAAGTAGATGCATAATAAGGCTTACAGCATAAACAAAAACAAAAATAAAAATCATGGAGCCCTAAGCAACTAAATTTAGTCTTGCTGGTTGGTGTTGCTCGAACCTGCTGCCAGTAGGTGTCACTGGTATCTCTGGCAATAGAGTGCCAGGTCACAAGGGCACTGGGTTGTAAATATTCTTGTTTACTCTGGCCAATCACTAAGGGCTCTTTTACACTTGCTTCGACTTCAACACAACTTAAAGCGCCTACCGCTTCAACATGCTTTTTTGATGTTTCTGTAACGCTTCGATGATGCTTCGGTGGTGATTTTTTTGAAGCTTTAATGAAGCTTGGCAGATGCCCTGTGTGTGTGTGTTGATATCTCATATCTGCAAAGCTAAAGCTGAATAAAAGCTGAAGGTGCTGTAAGCAAGCTTTCTCATAGACTTCTATGGAGGCTTTGAAGACACTTCGATGCACTTCTAAAGGGACATGGTATATCATTTTTGAAGCAAAGCAATCACTGTTGTGATACGGTGTCCTGTCGGATAGTGTCCCCCATCGATACTGTCCACTGTGTACTGCGCATGCGCAGTACAGATGAAAGTCAGATTCCGAAAATATATCCAAAGATGAATGGCGCCTGCGCCGTGAGTCCAGGTTCAAGCCCCACCATCCAAGTGGACATAGAGTTAGATTAAAAAAAAGCCCTAAGCGTGGCGAGCGAAGCGAGCCCGCGAGGGGCCCTCTAACTTTGCGCAGCCCTATGTTAACTTGGATGGTGGGGCTTGCACCTGGACTCACGGCACAGGCGCCGTTCATCTTCGGAGATTTTCCCAATCTCGTTGTCCTTCGTACTGCGCAAGCGCTGCGCCTGCGCAGTACGGGGCGGACAATTTTCTATAGGCGGACATTTCTTGACAGAACAACGGCACTATGTAAACAGGACTGTAAGGTAACCATTTTATTTAGTGACAGGTGCTTTGATTGACATTCAGAGTGCTCCAATGCCATTTTTTGAAGCAAGTGTAAACAAGCCCTAAAGGTTTATTAACCATGATGTATGCTGGGGAGGACATAAATACTTGGAAGCTGATCTTGTGAGCTTTTTTCCTCCCAGGGCTTCAGCCTAGGGGGGGTGTGCGTGTTTATTGTCCGTGATCCAATTAGGCCTGTGGCCTAGGAAGCCTTTGAATGTGCCCAGTGCAAAGCCTTGTATTTTTTAAATAGAAGCCTGCCTGTCTAGGGTCACCTTGCTGCTGGAGATCCTGGGTGGGCAGAGGCTTGCAGAGTATGGGTGTCTGGAAGTTGGAAGGTGATGCCTGGGATGAAGTACCAGAGGTTACTCAGCCTCTGGAGTTACTGGGGACAAGGAACTCACAAAGAGGCTGGAGGCTTATGAGAAGTATACCTGAGGCTGCTGCTATAAAAGGTACAAGATTCTGTTTTCAGCTTAAAAGCTCTATTTTGCAACTATCGGCCACAATGTCTATGGATGTGCTCTATTCTTACTTGTCTTTTACCCTAATCAATGTGATGCACAATTTCCCCTGCCAACATGAACCAATGGATGTGAGAGAAGAAAGGCCAGAGCTGGGCCACAGAAGCCGTGTTAGACAGCATAATAGAGCATAATATAGTTTTTGAGGACCTGTGAGTGATCTGGGCATGTCGGTGCCTCCCCTTATATCAATGTTACAAGGGAACCTAAGCCAAGAGACGTATGGCCCGTACACATGATCCGAAAATCGGATGAAAAATACCTCTTTCGAAGCAATCGTACGATAATCAGATCATTAGTACAGAGCTTTCAAGAGCCGATCACGACACTTCATCTGATATTATCCGATCAGACAAACGCAAATTTTTTTGTCATATGATACAAGATTGGACGATTTTCTTTTAATCAGTACAGTTGTCATCCAAAAATATAATAGAAATACACCACAACACATGACATCACTTTTGATTTTTTGACCTTGACCTACTGCCTCGTTCTTCTGCTTTTAGCATGAGTAATGTCTGACAGGTTTGTCTGCCACCAAGAGATAAAAGAGTGATGGGGAGGAGAGCTCCAGCACACAGCCTGTGGTTCATATTCTCAGCTCTGCATCATCCCTGTGTACTGTGAGGACGGCGGTGTAGGTGTATCCCTTCCCTCCAATTAGGGATCAGAGCTCTTTTTACTGATTTCATAATAAAGGAATGGAAAGGGAATTTAAACAAACTGTTGAATTAACTCACTATAAGTGAAAGTTTGGCCGTCCGGCTGCCTGTTTTCATCCTAGTATCATATTTCCCTTCCTCACTAGCACGGGTTTCTTCCCCACTGTCTTTACTATTCAGCCACCCCAGTGACTATTGATTCACCTCAATCACCCCTCACTTTCTCACAGAGATGCCTCATAGTCTCATGCCCACCCTGATTGATGCCTGCCTGGGCGCCTCTGTTGGGTTGTCTACCACGGCTCCCGGTTGGAGGTGTTCTCTGATGTTTGTGGCACCCCGCTATCACACCATTAACCGATGGACCTCAACTAGTAAGTACACACTTCAGTGTTACTTGGGGTTTTACCCCACCCCTCTATAAGTCTTCAATGATTGATTATCTTCATATTATTTTTATTTTAGACCACCACGTGCATTCTCCTGATGAGTGGCGTGTCAGCCACGAAATGCGTAGAGCTACCTGATGCCGTGTTTCCATTTACTTATATTCAGATCTTCAAACTATGATGCAATTTTTACCTCTAACAGGTTTTGTGAAGCCTTAGGTCCTGCAAGTATCATCTTGCAACTATTATTTTACCCAATTTTGTTTTGGTGGAACTATGGAATTTTATTATAGTCTTATTCATGACAATTTTGTTATTAACTAATTTATTGCTTTGTTACCATGTATAACCTTCTACCATTGACACCAGTTGTCACATTTTGAGACAATTGTGTTATCATTATGGGTATTGTTCTCACTGTGTTTACTATTTACCTTGATACCAACAGTATGTGTATGTTTATAAGTTATTCACATGAATAAAATTCCCTTGTTCAACTCAATTACCTTTTCGCTATCATCTGCTTCATATAAAGCTTATCTTCTCGATAAGTGAAAGTTTGCCATCTATTTCCTGGGGACCCAAATGACACCCATGGATCCAGAAATTTTGAAATTTTAAACAATTTGAACTGTTCACAGACCCTATCGGTGGGGGGTCTCATTTGCATAATGTTCTACGCTGTTTTGATGGAGAACCTTGTCCTTGAACCCCTAATAAATAATTATTTGTATTTATTTACCAAACAGGAAACATGGAAATTTGATTGATTTAGACACTTTTTTATGTAGGGCTCATCAATGGCATAAGGCATATGATTATGTCAGTGAATTAGATGCAGTGACATCACTTCAGTTAATGCAATGTCAATACATGTGCTTGGCTCCACAGCTGTCACCTTCATCTTCAGCTATGCTTAATTAGAATATATGTAAACGTAAATTTACTGATTTCAGCAGAAATTAAAATTCCTGTTTTGCAAGAATGCTTACATCAGCACTTTTATTTAACCATCTTAAGAGTTAAGCCAGTAATTCGACTAAAACCACACAGGACATAATAAAATGTAAATAAAAGATCTTTTTTGGCATAGTTTGGAAAAATCTATTGCCTAAATGACTAATGTGTCTAATTAGTGTTTTGTGCACACAAATGCCTTTCTAGCCTGCACAGGCTAAATCTAGATATATAGAACTTAAAGAGCAACTCTATCCCACTAAAGAAAATTATCAGTAAACTGCCAATGCTGGCAATGAAACATTGAAGCCATGCTAAAGTTAAAAAACCATTAAAGTGGATGTAAACCCTCACATATACCCAGTGAAGTGAACAGCCTCAGATGATACAGGGATGAAACAAATCTCCCTACATAAGTTTTACATGTATATCTGCTTTCTTCAGCTTTACATACTGTTTAGGAGATTTTCTCTTCCTGGTTAGCACTTCATTGAAGCCTGGGCATACAGCCAAGACAGCTGGTTGGAGGAAAGGCACACACCCCCTCTCCTCATAGGTAGAGACTTTCAGCTCTGATCATTTAATAGTTCAGGACTCTGCTAATCTATTTATAGCATCCTCCCCAACTCAAAACTCAGGCTGCTTTTATCATATGTGACTGAGAACTTGTCAGAAGTTATCAGGCTAATAACAGAAGAACGGAGCAAGAGACAACTACGGGACACAGTGCTTTGAAGAGAGATACCAAAACGCTGCAGATATATGTGCCCAGCTCAAATTCCATGACTTGAGTTTACATCCATTTTAAGCATAGTTTTCAGTAATTTACTGCAGCCTTATTCCAGAGTGCTGCTTACAGGTGGGTCTGCTTCTGAAATCTGTTCTATACAATTTTCTCTCATTCTGCTTGTTTTTACCAAATTTAAAGTGACTTTCTTTAAAATGAATATGAATCTGAGCAATTGACTGTTTCCTGCAAAGAAACCATTGCATACTCACCTTTATTGCTGCCCACACTGAACATCTCTGCAGTAGTGACGAGAATCAGTAAGATGAAGAGTCCGCAGAATCTGACTCTTCCAAGAGTGTCAATTTCCTGACCCCCCTCTCCCGGGCTGGACTTTAACGCTTTGTGGTTACGGATGGCTGCATGTTCTTCTGGGTTGTAATTTTTTTTCCAATCATGCAATATTTCTTATGTTTTATTGTACGAAACCAGTACACTTTACACAAAAAAAATTAAATTTCGTTCAGTAACAAGGAAAATTGTGCAGTTTGCTCCTTCAGTAAATTTCTTTTGGAAGGTCTGAATTGGCTCTTTAAATTTGTGTACACACTATATGAAAATCTTATGATCGTTCAGAAAAAAAAAAAATTCTCTCCGATTATCATATAATGTAAAGTGTAGGCCCCATTAGTGATGGCCAAATCTGTTACAGGGTAGACTAATCTATCTCTACTAAAAAATTTATGTAATGATTTGGCATGGGTTAGGGTTAATACTACTGCACTTTGTATACACTGAAATGAGAAGTACAGGAATTTTGTTTTGTGCAGAATCATAATTACCTAGGTGGATGCAGCATCAATCTGATCCCCCACCAGCTCTAAGGGTGAGAATCCAGCGATCAAACACTGCTAATCACTCGGTTCTCAAAGCTCCGTAAGCAGAGAGCTGATAACTGTCAGTCACCAGCTCTCTGCTCTGCCCTGCATGCTCACTGGAGCGTTGGAGTGTTGAGCCGACGCTTCAGGCTCTCAGAGGCTCACTGAGCTGGGCGCCAGACCAGGCATGTGGGCGGATCCCCATCATATGGTCTTTCCTGAGCCTGGACCGGCTCTATGACATCTGCCGACAGCGGGCTTCAGCCCGCTGTCTGCTGAAAATGGGACACAGGAGTGCAGAATGAACTACACTCCTGTGATCCACAGGAGAAGCACAGTCAAATGAGCTTTGGCTGCACTTCTCCCTTAAGCCAGCCATAGATGGTTCAAATCTCGTATAGGCAGGCTCGAGATTCGAACCCTGTATGGATAGTCTAAATGTACCCAAGTTGATCAATCAACGAACTCGTGTACAACCAAGCCTGACGGATTTTACATGTGATTATTGCAAGCAGCTGTTATATATATATATATATGGATCTACTGTGCATAAATTGTACCAAATATAAAATTGGAATCTATTGTACAGTACATATCCAACACATTGCCATTACCAGTAGTTAACGCATTGGATCTTCTTAAATGGCATGTATAGTATACAGATTTTAATGCTCCTGTTTTCCCCCATTCTATTCTGGCAGCATTGGATGACATGATTGTAATGACTATACTCCACTTAATTGTTATGTGTCTGAAGGTATCCAAAAAGATCTTTAATCACATGAGTTGCATGTTAGTACAGTAAAACCTTGGTTTGAGAGTAATTTGGTTTGAGAGAGTTTTGCAAGACAAGCACAATTTTTAACTAAATCTTGACTTGATATACAAGCGATGTCTTGATAGACAAGTAGTGTTATGTCACAGCTGAGTACAATAGCGAAGAGAGGTAGATCTAAGTGTAGCAATATGGTTACATTTAATGAAGACAACATTTAGCAACTCACATGGTTGATAAATAAAACAGGCACATCTAAGTATGCAGGCATCCTGGGTAAAGCTGTCCACATAAAACATCCTCCTCACCGCCATCGATGTCATCCCTTCCACTCTGCACTGCACGAGGGGTTCAAGCCACACTTTCAAATCACTCTACTGCAGGGAAGTCTTTCCGGTCACGATTGCAGACTGACAGTGGGGAGAGCCGGCGGTGTGGAGGATGGTCTATGTAAACAGCTTTACCCCAGATGCCTGCATACTTAGATGTGCCTCTTTTAATCAACAACCATGTGATTTGCTAAATGTTGTACCTTCATTAAATGTAACCATATTGCTACACTTAAAGGCGCCTCTCCTCTCTTTTATACTCTGTAGCTCCTGATGGATTTTGCTTCTAATCCCCTTGTGGATGGACATTTTATGGTTACACAACCTGATCGCATTGCTATAATCTTTTTATATGGACTATAAATTGAAGGACCTATGAATAAATGGTTGTGGAACAAATCATTTGAGTTTCCATTATTTCTTATGGGGAAATTTGCTTTGATATGGAAGTGCTTTGGATTACAAGCATGTTTCTGGAACTAATTATGCTTGCAATCCAAGGTTTTACTATAATAGTAATTACATTTTTATACAACGCATAAAGTTGCTGCCATAATTTCCAATAGAAGAATTTAGTGGAATTTCATGAATAGCATCAAAGTGTTTGGGGTCCAGCGCATGTTGATACCATGATAGTTTAACCATTTTTATAAATTATATTGATGACAACTTACCTATAATTTCATGTTCCATATTCTGTTAATAATGGAGCCTTTCATGTTGTGAAAACTTATTTTTATCTGATAAAATCACAAATATTTAAACAGTCTATGAACAATTAGTACCTAACTAATTTTTGGATATTCAGTTTGAATCGATTTCGATTAGAATCAAATTCAAATTCGTTTTTCCGAATATGGACAGAAAATTCTAATCAAATAAAAAAAAATAAAAAATGAAACAAAATGAATTACAAAACAAATGATTCTAACATAATAAATGTAACCCAAAAACTTTTTTAACTTAACAAATCCATCTGAACTAAAACAAAACAATTTGTTTTGTTCTTCACATGTCTACTACTGATTCGTTCCTCTCAAACAGGATTGTTGGAAAATTTTAATTCGATTGACAGACTGCAGCCAATTGGCTACATGACTGAACAGTGTATTCTGAAAATGGAGGAGTCCCTGCTGTCAAACTACAATAGCACATTGGGGAGGATTCCCTTATCAACATTGCTTGTGTGGATGGGGGCATCCATTTTTTTTTTGATCAGCCCACTGGTTGATCAAAAAAAATGAATCTATGGGCAGCCTTACTTTACCAACATAGTCGCTTTCACTTTCCAAGGCAGGTTTGAATTTGATGGCGTGTTGAAGGAATTCAATGAAACTTAGCACTAATAACTGGATACATCCGGTTTCATTGCCCTATGTAAATTGCTGTGGGTGTCAATACAAAGTTAATGACAACCCCAGATCAGTTTGCAGTGTGTAAACACCCATGTGATCCAATTCTTGAGCGGACCAATAAAAGGGTACTGCACGACTTTGGTCCGAATGCGATGCAAATTCAGCCATACAGTCTGTATGGCTGAATTCACATCGCACAGGCATCGCATGTGATTTGCACAGCAGTGCGGTGCGAATCACATGCAATGTCTGACATTGCACCAATGTGAACCAAGCCTAATGGAGAACAAGATAATTAGAGAGGGTGTGTTTAGAAATACCTCTCTAAAATTACATAATGGTAAGTAAAATGTTTTCCCAAATCAGGTAATCTACAAAATAGCTTGGGATGGATCGTTGGACTACCAATGCATAGATGAAAAAACTAAAACTCTAAGCATTTAGTATGTGTTTCCTGTGTTCACCTCAAAGCCTCATTTTCAATTTTGACTGGAGTAAAGTTGATTTAATTTGAGCTACCAATGCCCTCTTTTGACAGCACTGAGAGACTTTTTAAAGGGCTCATGCTTTTGGATCCTGTGTATCTTCCAAACAAATATAATGACTCGTGTGGTTTTATGATTATACCAAATGTGGTGCTGCGGTAATATGGATGCTCCTCAATATTGTGTCACAGATTGACTTTTTAAAGTCCAGCTCCCTATTGCATCCATTATATGACTACTGAATAAGTACTGTGACCTTGTGGTCTGTTTATTTGTTGTGCTTGTCACTTTATGTAAAAGACATACCTTCTAAGACCCAGTCTGTATGGCAACTTACTGACTGGACAGGATCCACAGGCAACATCAACTCAGCAAGAAGGTTTGAAAGTGAAATTCAGTGTAGTTACAAGGAATGTATTTCTAGATATTTCTTGCAGGTGAAACGACATTGCTATCACAAAGCCTGGATGCTCTCTAAAAGACATCTAACACAGTAAGTTAAAACTTGTTGACAACAAAACTTTAGGGAGACTGGGAGCTTCTAGCTAGGGTCCATACTAACTGACAAACAGAAGGGGATACACAGAACCATACTAAGTACAAAATATAACAAATACACTGGTTGACTGCTGTGGCAGCACATGTGTATATCTCTGTTCCACTACTATGATGTTTATCACATTTTTTTTTTATATTTCCACTTGTTTCAGTCACTTATGATTTTTTGATGTTATGTAACCTGATTTTTGATTAGTTCTGTTGATATTTGTGTGTATTCCTGCATTTGTGTCATATGTAAGCTACGGCTTTAAGAAATCATTATATTAGCCCAAAACACTGATGGCATCCTATATTGATATTTGAAAGACAAAATTTTTAATTTAAGAAGAACTTCTTCCATGCTGGCTTCTACCCTCTACCCGTGTATAGACAAAAGCAAGATAATTAATCATTCTATCTCAACTTTTATGGGGCTTGCAGTACTGTGTCTCCTGAGCATAGGATGGGATATGCAGACTCAGCAGGACATTCCTCTGTAATTGAAGGGGGCATTCATAATTCCCACCACTATTACATCACAAACAATGGAGAAACCTGCTTAGTAGGTTTCTACAATTTAAAATCCTATTACTTAGTAATACTACATGCCTGACATATGAAATGTCAGCTACAAAGTGTGTCCTGATGTCTTATTTCCCCAGGATAGGACCTTCTTGCTCTGCTGAGCTTCACAAAATCTCCCATCTTCATATCCTACAGGCTCTTTATAGATGCATGAAGGAAGCCTTTCTATATAGAATGGATGTACACTGCAGCTGTGGTCAAATCTACTGCTTAAGGTTTCAAAATTGAAATTACATGCATTTTAATTTGAGTTCAATAAACTGAAAAGTCTATTTACATTAACTGATTTTTTATTTTTATTTTTTATATATTAAGCTTTATTTTAAGCTTACTGCACAGATTTAATGTATTAACCTTTATTACAATGTATATTCATTATATATTCTCTATCAACAGCTATGAATATTTCTATTTATGCTTCTACCTCCAACATGTTTCTAATGCCCCATACACACAGTCGGATTTTCCGATGGAAAATGTCCTATCGGACAATGTTGTTGGAAATTCCGACCGCGTGTAGGCTCCATCTGACTTTTTCCGTCGGATTTTCCGACGGACAAAGTTCTATCTCCTGCTCTCAAATTTTCCGACAAGAAAGTCCGATCGGACTTTTTTCGATCGTGTGTAGCGAATTCCGACGGACAAAGTGCCACGCATGCTCGGATCACATTAGAAGACCAAAGCTATTGGCTACTAGCCTCTACGTAGTTCCGTCGTACGCAACGAACGTCACCACGTTCAGAATGATCGGATTTTCTGACAACTTTGTCTGACCGTGTGTATGCAACACCAGTGTCGGACAAAATCCGTCGGAAAAAATTCGACGGATTTTGTGGTCGGAATTTCCGACAGTGTGTACAGGGCATAATAAGCACTCAAAAGGTCTCACTTCCAAATTGATATTTTTCCAGATTTATATTTTGATGACCTCTAAATGTGCCAAAAAACAGTGATTGTCTACGGTTCTCCCTGTCCCATCATGGTCTGTACTACCTGAAAATCAATTTGTTTATGCAGGTTGTAACACTTTCTAATATTCTTTATACACTTCTTCCAGAGCCATTCATAATATATATATATATATGATAAATGCAGGACCTATGCAATCAAGAAATGTATCCATTGAGTTGCAAAACCCCCTCTTCCTCTTTCCAACCAGACACTCCATAGTAAAGAGCATTTTTATGGTTTGGAGGCAATGGGGTTGATTTACTAAAGGCAAATAGGATGATTACTTAGTGTGGTAAAACCTCACTTTGCAAAGAATACCCTCAGGTGCAAAGAAAATAATAAGTATCATAATGATAATATTAATAATAATAAACATAAAGGAAAATCCCTCTGCAAAATGAAAATTCCCTTGCAATGTGAATAACCTATCTGCCTTTAGTAAATTAACCCCAATGTGTTTGTATCCCGTTCCAACATTTTGTACATCTTTTGCTTGGATAACCAGGGCTTTAATTTGATAGCATATTTATGTGTTAATTAGGGTGTAAGGAAGGTGATTTATTTAGACATAAATATATTTTCCAGTAATATTTCCTTTTTAGGTTCAGGGATAGTAGATATGTAGTGCTACCCTTGCAGGACCCGCTTGGTAGATTGGATTCTCGGTTCTTCTGCCTTGACTCTGAGAACAACCTCAGCCCCACTGACACACCATGTTAAGCTAAAGGAGACTGCACTGCTACTGGGAGCACAAATATACTGTATATACCCTGCATACAACTAAAGTTTAGTATCAAAAAGCAAACATCAGACTGGTTAGTGGTAAATTAACCCAGTTCTGGGTTGCAGTAAACAGCAGTATGCACAAAAATTAGCAAGTAAAGGATTAGATCAGTCAGAGTTCACTACACAATACAATATGAATAACAGTAAAAGCAATGATAATCAATATTGTTCTATCTCCTCTGTAAACAAAAGGCTATTTCTACTTTAGAGTGCACTCTATATGAATGGCAGCGATTACATTTTAAACTCCCTAAAGGGATACCTCTTATGCACACAAGCAGAATTTCCGTCGGAAAAATCTTGGATGTTTTTTTCAACAAAATTCCGCTCAAGCTTGGGTTGCATACACACGGTCACGCTGTGACGTACAACACTATGACGAGCCTAGAAAATTAAGTTCAATGCTTCCGAGCATGCGTCAAATTGTTTCCGAGCATGCGTAGGAATTTTGTGCATCGGAATTGGTACAGACGATATAAATTTTCCGATGGAAAAGTCCGATGGAGCATGCACACTTTTTTTTGGACCAAAAGCTCTCATCGGACTTTTGCTGACGGAATTTCCGCTTGTGTGTATAACTCAGCAAATAAGTTCTTGTGAAGCAGCTATCTGAGTGAGCAGTCTTTAGTCCTAGTTCTTCAACTGGCTAGCATTGAGGCCCAGTCTTTACAGTGGTGCACATGAGTACAGTCCCAGTAAAGTCTGCATGCAGTAAATAATGCGCTAATTAAAATAGTGTCCTCTCACCAGTCTCAGCAATACAGCAACAAGGGTCCCACTGTTCAGATGTTAGCTCACTTCTGGATCGGGCTGTAGCAACTCTGGTCCTCAGCACATGGGCACAGACTATTTGCAGGTTTATGTGCACACAGTAGCAGTGATAGACCTCCGTCTTCTTGAAGCCAAAGAGGAAATTCCTAGGTAGTCAGCCTGTGAAAATACAGCTCTCCCACTCCTTGGAAGTTCTCACTCCTATTTGTAGTTCTATATTCCATTAACTCCCATAACATGATCCTTCCCCTGCACTACATCTCCCATGAGTCAGTGCTGCCAACCACATAGTCTCTTGAGCTCCTTCTGCTTGTCAGCCCCCCTGGTGGATGGAGGTGAGGTAGTGTTAACCCATTCAGCTGAAGTTCATTGGGAGCTTAGAGAGCACTGTAGCACAATGTCCTAAAGCACTCTCTGTCTTTATCTAAGCACCTGGCAACACATAGGTGTAATTCTTTATTAATGCTCTGGTAGAGTACATACTTCATGAAGAAAAATGTAATGTGAAACATCACAATTAATATAAGTTACCTTCAATGATTATCATGCTACGTCTGGATAGCTAATACTCACTGTAAAATTATAGTTACATTAATGCCAGATACTAAAGGCACTGCTCCTTTTCTGGCCCTGCAAATGATAGTTCCTGTTATAGCACAGTGCAAGGATTGTCTCATTCACTCTCCCCTTCTTCTTCCCTCGTTCAGTCACAAAAAGTCTTGCATTCTTTTCACAGAATGCAGTAGTATCCTGTATTATCTGACATTAATAAACATACCTGGGAACTTGCTAGAAATGATTTGTCAGTTTGGGAAGTTCCGGTCGCTGTCAGAATTGTTTACATTTCTGGAATTCTGTTAATGGAGATGTAAACAATGCAGTGTATGCTTGCTTTGCTCTACATTTACTGGGAGATCAGATGGAGTGAAAGAAAGGAGGAGGAGCTGCTGATGGGAGCAAAGTGGATCAGAAGGGCGAGCTGCCAGCAGCATAGCTTCTGCCACCCCCAGGCTTTCCCACTGGCAGGAACGGGGACAAGGGGAACTGAAGAGGCTAAAGAAATGGCCAGCCATGCCTCTAAAGAGGTAAGTGTTTGTATGGATGTCTATGTAGTGAGTATGTATGTGTATGCAGTGAGTATGTATTTGTATGTAGTATAAATGTGTATACATTGGGGGTTATTTACGAAAGGCAAATCCACTTTGCACTGAAAGTGCACTTGGAAGTGCAGTCGCTCTAAATCTAAGGGGTAGATCTGAAACGAGTGGAAGCTCTGCTGATTTTATCATCCAATCATGTGCAAACAAAAATGCTGTTTTTTATTTTCCTTGCATGTCCCCTTCAGATCTACAGCGACTTTAATTCCAAGTGCACTTTCCATGCACTTTGAAGTGCACTTGCAGTGCAAAGTGGATTTTCCTTTCGTAATTAACCGCCAGTGTGTATGTATGTGTTAAGTGATACTACTGCACTATGTATAAGAGCGTGAAGTCTGACTTTTGATCTGTGTACATTAGACACACCTGACCCCTGCACTATGCATGTTACTCACCAAAGAACCCTGCACTCCTACCACCTGCACTCTGTACATAATATACTCCTGTCACCTGCATGCTGTACATTACATACTAATGACCCCGACACTCTGTAAATAGGTTCACTGCAGTGTGATACTGGTACCACAATTATTTCTTGCGAGAAATAGGCTTGGACATTAATCTATAAAATAGAGGATTTTAGTCTTAGATGGTTATAGCTTTAAAGAAGGGGGTGACCCCCCCCAAAACACATAAGCTTATCCATCTGTTCTACTTTTTAGGCAGTGTGCTGTCACCCTTGTGTTGTATCAAGATTATGTGATGAAATATGCTTGATTCACATTACACTTGTGAGTATCTTGCAAGGTGTATTTTAAATAAAGTTTGTTTGCTAAGCGTTTGCGCTACCTTGTTTTGGTTTGTGACAGTTTTATGTCAAGATTCCCCTGTCTGCACCTCTGAAACATTATTATTCATAAGATTGATACCTTTCGGATTTCTATATCTCTGGAGTGCTGGATTGTTGCAGTATGTCACTGTTAATGGTAAAAGCCAAATTATACTTTAAAGCGTAATTCCACTTTTGTTGGGAAAAAAACATTCCCCTCTGAGTGATCTATGTACATTGCAAGGATTTTAACGAACTTTGTTGCAGATTCCTACCTTTTGTTATTCTGAAGAAATCACTGTGTGTTTGTCTGTGTCCATGTGGAAAGTGGATATAATGGGAGTGGTTTCATAATTAACAATCAGCTGCTGTACCTGCAGGGGACTAATGAGGAAAGCTGCTGGGCCTGCATCCCTTTAGCAGTGATTTCCTATTGGGAGTATCTAACCAAAAATGTAATTTTTGTTGCAGGAGGTGCCTGAAATCTGACTTGTATCTTAGTGCAGACTTCTGGGAAAATCAGTGAGCCAATCACACAAGCAGGAAATGATACAGCTGCAGATTAAAAAGGAAAGGTAATTTGTAATAACATTTAATTACAATTGTATATGCTATATTATTTTTTTTTTCTTTATTTGCTATTTTTTTTCCCCATGAAACTGAAGTTACCCTTTAAAATCAGTAACCTGGGAATTTTCCTACACGTCCCCATGTAATCATGACATTAGTCTTTTCTCTTTTCTGAAAGCTTTATTTACATACATTTTCAATATAATATACCCTGAAATCTCTATACTTATAGTAAAAGTTTAGCGCAGTCATAGCAACACTGTGGAAGATTTAGTTATAAATAGACTGATAGCATTTACAGAGGGTGCTTCTGTAGTTGTGAGCTAAGGGCTGGGAATCCTTTTTCATCAGACTCTTAACGTCTGTGGCCCAAAGCAGCTGCCGGGTTATATTGGTGTTAGTTCCATCAGTGCTTTTCACTCAGAATAAAAACTAAAAATAGTAAGTCAACTTTTTATCAGTTTTTTGCAAGGATGGCACTTAGATGTACCTGCACATATTAGCAGTAGCTCTCATTCCCTTCTGCTACAGACAAATAATGGACCATTCTGCATGGGCAAAGCTCCAGATATTTCTGACAGTGAGTGATCTTGCCTTGGCTCTCTTGCAATCTTGTCCTTTGATGTATTAGTTAACACTTGCATAACCTGCCTTCTGAAACAAGCTTTTAAGCAATACACCACAGATCAGTCTGTTCTGTTTATCTGAGCCCATTCAGGCTACATTTATACCATTCATTGTGTACTACTGTGTTGATCTCTGTGATTGGTCACATTAATCGCATGGCACAGATAGGGCCAATCACAGCCCATCTTTACCATGTGATTAGTTGTGGCCAATCACAGATAATCACAATAGTATACACTGAATGGATGGATTTCATTGATATCAGTAGGTAAAAAAAAAAAATCCTGATTACCTCCCCAGAGTATCACAGTAATTACAGTGCTGGCCACAATAAAAGGCCACTCTAAAATGTGCAGTTTTACTGTATTGGGGGGTCCGAAAACCGGTCAGTATCTGGTGTGACCACCATTTGCCTCACACAATACAGCACATCTTCTTCACATAGAGTTGATCAGGTTGTTGATTGTGGCATGTAGAATGTTGGTCCATTCCTCTTCAATGGCTGTGCAAAGTTACTGGATATTGTCAGGAACTGGAACATGCTGTTGTATACTCAGTGGGGGACATGCCCGGTTCGTTTCACAGCAGAACATGCAAACAGGCAAAAAAGTGGTGCGAACGTGCGGACTCTGTTAAAGTCTATGGGACGTGAATGTGAAAAATCAAAGGTGCTAATTTTAAAGGCTTATTATATGCAAGTTATTGCCATAAATAGTGTTTGGGGACCTGGGTCCTGCCCCAGGGGACATGTATTAATGCACAAAAAAGTTTTAAAAGCTGATTTTTTTTTTCAGGAGCAGTGATTTTAATAATGCTTAAAGTGAAACAATAAAAATAAATATTCCTTTTAAGATAGTGCATGGGGGGTCTCCTTAGTCTGCCTGTAAAATAGTGCATCTTTCCCATGTTTATAACAATACCACAGCAAAATTAAATTTCTAAAGTAAAAAATTTAATTTAAAACTGCTCGTGGCTGTAATGTATTGTCGGATCCCGGCAATATAGATAAAAAACGGCGTGAGACCTCCCTCTTTTAAGACTTCTTCATTGCCCATTATTCTCTCCGGGCTGCGATAACCCGGCCCAATTTTCCTGGTGGACCGCAAATGGCTTCCCAGATATCCATTCCCTGTTTACTTTACTCCCACTAGGATCCTAACTTTTGATGCCCTATGCTCCTTTCACAATATCCCTTTGCGAGAACATTACAGCTATCTTCAACTTAGACATTTTCTTCAGCTGCTTATTAAATCTTGCCCTACTTCATATACTCTGACTCCTTTTGAGAGAATATGCAGAGCTAGACCTCACTCCCCGGGCATTATATCTCTGGTATATTACTCTATAATTTCGGTGAGAAAACCCCCATTGAGGCCATACCAACTCCAATAGGAAAAAGAACTAGGGAGGCAGTTAGACCCAGAGGACTGGCAAATAATGACTATAACTCTTTCAAAGTGTTCCCACAACGTCCTTATTAAGAGAATGTCTATAAAGTACTATATAGGTGGTACTAAACACCAGCTAGATTGGCCCAGTTTATCCCATCCTACTCTCCTCTTTGCTTTCGGGGTGTTCACAAGAAGGGACAATGGCATATATTTGGTGGTCTTGCCCAAGGGCATGCAGACTGTGAGTCAGAACCTATGCTCTTCTACGCAATCTATTTCATGTTGACCTCAAAAGAGACCCCTATGAAGCCCTACTAGGCAAGCCAATTGTTGAACTACTTCGCCCGGAAAGGCAACTGGCCCAACATCTGTTTGCTGCGACTAAATTGATGATTGCCAGGGCATGGAAGACTCCTGCGCTTAGCTTCGAGGCTGTTAAAAACCGCCTGAATGACATTATGGTAAATGAGAAACTAACGCCCATTCTTTTAGATACGCATGATAAATTCCTTAGAGTTTGGCAACCGCGGATCACATATTTTCATCCCTCCCGTTTCGACATTACGCTCCTCTCAATTTAGCACTCTCCCGACACATTCCCCGTGGACTTTTTTTCTTCCCTTAATTTCTTCTTAGTTTCTTCTCTTCCCTTAATTTCTTCTTTTCCACCTTTTCTGTTAAATATGCTTTATGCATTCAGTTGATATGGATATCAGACCGACAGGGATCACCCTGGTTCGGGAGGTTATTTTGATAATATTGTTCTTTATGTTACCTTTGAATCCCCCCTTTTTTGTTTTACTCTCTCCCATTGGGGGGCACTGGACTATGCATGCCTTCGTTCAGACATCTTGGATTCAACATCTGGTCATTTGGGTCTGTAGGCATGAAATGTTATCCGTTATACCCCAAGAGGCGACTTTTGGACTCTTCCTTACATTCTTATCTACCTGGGCCATTATGTTTGTGACTTGTGTAAGGTTAGTGTCTATGTTCTCCCTCCCTTTTTTTTTTTATTATAATTTATCACGTTTTTTCTTTTGTTAAGTTTTTTATTTTTTTTTGACCTTATGTCTGTTTATTACAAATTGTAATCATCCCAATGTTGTCTGTATATAATGGATTATTTATTAAAAAAACCTTTGTAAAAGAAAAAAACAGCATGGGTTCAGTCCATTACCAGGTCCTTTGGGTCTAATATGAATATTAAAGGGAACCCCGCGCCGAAAATACCAAAAAAAATTGCGTGGACTTCCCCCTAAAATCCATACCAGGTCTGGTATGGATATTAAGGGAAACCCTGCACCAAAATGTAAAAAAAACTGGCGTTGGGGTCCCCCAGGCACTATATATTCTGAACAGCAGTATATATACTATACGGCCTACCCTATATACTCTGCAAAAAAATCGGGGGCCTTAGGTGTTGGTGGTGCCAGAACACTGTAACCCCTCACAGTTACTCTTGTTGGGCGCAGATAATATTGCATCCAAACTCCAGACCTATATCTGCTAGCGGGTAAAGTTTACCATCGAACAGAATCTAAAAAAAATGTATCTCTTCACTACTATGCCACAAAAGTTGAGGATTCTAATGTCGATGGAAATTCTGGATTAAAGAATAGAGGAGTCATTGGCACAATCTGCGTAGAAAGAAGTTTTTTCCTTAGCAGAGAGTCCCATATTTTCAACGTTAAGGAGAGGAGAAAAGGTAGACAAATCTTTTGTCTCAGGTCGAAACTGAGGGCCAATCCATGGAAGTGATTTAAGTTTTATTGGGACAATATCTTCCTCTAATGTCACCCATTGTTTAACCACTTGCTTACTGGGCACTTAAACCCCACTCCCCATTTTCAGCTTTCAGCACTGACGCACTTTGAATGACAATTGTGCGATCATACAACACTAAACCCAAATTACATTTTTTACATTTTTTTCACACAAATAGAACTCTCTTTTGGTGGTATTTAATCACAGCTGGGGTTCTTATTTTTTTCTAAACAAAAAAAAAAGATGGAAAATTTTGAAAAAAAAAAATCATGTTTTATAGTCTGTTATAAAATTTTGCAAACAGGTAATTTTTCTCCTTCATTGATATGTGCTGATGAGGCAGCACTGGTGAACATTGATGGGTGGAATTGATGGGCACTGATAGGTACCACTGATAGATGGCACTGATGGGCACTGATAGCAATAGCGTGACAGTTCAATTCATATCCAAACAAACACCCAAGTGAGCCTGATCAACAAATTGTGCCACCACCTTACAAAAAACTTGCTTACCAGATGGCAAGCAAAACTAGGCAGATGGCTATAGCCCAGCCAAGGCCTTTGCTTGTGTAGAAAGATCATCTGGACAAGCTTAGGTTGGATGACTGCATAGGTTCCCCAAACTCCCCTGGCGCTGTAGGACTCAGATATAAAGACTCAGTACCTCAGCCTACCTCCTCTGCCGCCGGATCCAGCAATGTCTTCTCTCTACTTCCCATGCAATGCATCGGGACTGATATCCCTCTCACAGCCGCCGGTGATCAGCTTTTTTGTTAGCCGATAGCCAATTACCGGCTCTGTTTACATCAGATGATCAGCTGTCATTGGCTGACAGCTGATCACATGGTAAGGGGTCGGGATCGACCCCTTACTCTGATTTGTGATCCAGCGAGTCTCATAGACTCGCTGATCACAGAGCACGCCACGCGCCCTGCAGGGGGTGCGCAGGCCGCTCAGGGATGGGAGGACGTCAATCGACATACTCCCGGCAAAGCAGGTCCTAATCATGGAAGCTGATCGTAAAATAAAATCTGGAAGTACAAGGCTTCCTTTTTTATGGTCCTGAGTAAGATTTCCTCTTTTATTCAAGGGGGTTTCTGAGCCCAGATAAAGCTTCCCACGGCTTTGCGTAACTGGCCCAGAAGAGTGGTTGGAGAAATTAGTGGGACTGTTTGGAATACATAAAGTAATTTTGGTAATATGTCCATCTTCACTATATTTATCCTCCCAGTCAAAGAAAAGACAGATCTATTATACCTTTAAAGTAATCTTATTGTATTATGGATTATAGGAGAATAATTTAGCTCCTGAAGTTTAGTAAGGTCTCTAGGGATAAATATCCCTAAATACGTAATGGCTTCTTCTTGCCATTTAAAATATTTTTTTTGGTAAAGATAAAATACAGGTTATAGTCCCCTTGCTATATTTTTCTTTACTGCACCTTACATTTTACATTGAAGAAACCTGTAAAATCTGCTATCAGCTTCAGAACAGAATATTCTCCAGCATTTTAGCCAGTCAGTTTGTTAGAAATACAATCAAAAGTCTATCAACAGAAAGGACCCTATTCTAATTATCAAAGAGGAAGATTAAAAAGCAAATCATACTTATATTGCTTTAATGAACATCTTTAAAATGAATCAAACTTGTTCCCTTTCCTATTTCTGATTTAAAAAAAAAAACAAGCTCACCACCTGCACAAAGTTACAACAACAATTAGAAGCTAAAGCCTGCTGATGGCTGACAGGGCTAGTCTGTTGAAGCCTGTTGATGGCTGACAGGGCTAGTGTGTCATCACCCCGTGTGATGCGATGTTCTTCATTGTTATGGACAGGTCAATAAAGATGTAAGTAGTCAATATGCATAGACAGGGCTGTCAGAGCATCTTGGCGATTGTGCAGTGATTTAGAGTCTTTCTGAATGCTATCAGTGCATGCCGACAGGTTCAGCATTGATTGGGCTTTTTACAGAAACATGGCGCCTCAAGGCTATTTTATACCACATAAGTAATCTGCATGGGAATCAGCTGCATAAGGAACTACACTAGAGACTATCTGTTACTGTATCATTTATTCACTTCTAGGAAACTTCTAAATGAATACATAAAATAAATAAAACTTATAATTTAGTCTAGGCAAAGTCAATGACTGGAGCTCAAGGACTGATTTTTATTGATAAAATGTAGTGTCAATGGGGTTGATTTACTAAAGACAAATATACTGCGGACTTGGAAGTGTACTTCAAGTGCACTGCAAGTGCAGTTGCTCTAAATCTGAGGGGAAGGTCTGCTGATTTATATCATCCAATCAGGTGCAAGCAAAAATGCAGTTTTTTTATTTTCCTTGCATTTTTCCCTCAGAACTAGAGCACTTGCAGTACACTATTTACCTTTAGTAAATCAACCCGATTGTATTTTTTGACCTATTAGAAAAGTATGCATGCAGAGTTGCAAAGTTACTAAAAGGTCCACTTTAAAATAGACACTTTTTTAGGTTGTCTTATGTGGGCATGGGATGCAAAATATAGGTATGATAACGCATGGCAACCAATGTTTTTTTTAGCTGATTAAGTGAGTATAGTATTAGAAATGTTTTTTTTTTTTTATGTTAAGTGCATGCATGCTAAGTAATGTGTAAGTCATTTGACATAGAGCCTGTAGTACAACATAGAGTAAGGCTGGGTTCACACTTAATTCAGGTGCCTGAATTCGGACCTGAAACTGAGCCAAAGACGCACAGGAATCCTTGTGCGATCCACTCTGCAACCACCCTGTAGATGTGTGAACCGGCTCCATTGAGAGCCGGTCACAGTCTCCTGTCATGCGAATTGGATGCAGGTAGACCCATATCCAATTTACGTATGTGTGAACCCAGCCTAAATCTTAATATTTCTAGGTTGGAAATTTCTGTTTTTGTAGAAACATGAGGCATGGCACTGCATGGCACTGCACAGCTTAATGCATGACCTCTGTAGTATGAAAACTAACATTTCTGCATGGAAACCACATATCATATAATCCCTGGGTCTCTCAGTCTAGTGCTGTTCCAGGTGAGAGCTACACAATAATTAAATCTGACAAAGCCACAAGCAGACAGAGAATTCACAGACACACAGAGAGCTTACCTTGCAGCTGGAAGATTTTGTTTATTACATTAGCACTCCCACAGTTGTGATAAACACAGGGTAGATGCATTGGAAACTGTGACCCAGAACAGTAAATTGACTTGTCCCTTTAGTAAATAGGGAAAGGCTAACTTTAGCATATCATGGACATAGGGGAATTGATCAGCCATGACACTACAAACTGCAGCCACAATACGTAAGCTCATCATTACAAGGTAAGGCAAACAAATAGCACAGGGAATATAACTACACTAATACCCAGTTAAAAACAACAAAAACATTTGGAAGTGTAAAATACAGCAGCCTGTCCGACAGAAGCATGTTGGAAAACCAGCAGCTGACCGACATTTGATAAGCACTTGCACCAATGAATGTGGTCGCTGATTAGTGTGTTCTGGTGAGGGGGGCAGTCCTCCTGTCAGAAAACAATAGCTCAGCGGAGAGATTGCTGTACTAACATTGCATAGTTAGTACAGTGAGCTCTTCATGAGCACCTCAGTTTTTTTTGTTGCTGGGTTGATCAAAAAAAAAAAAACTACCTGTGTGTACCAGGCTTCAAAGTACACATTTTACCTTCTCCACAACCAACTCCCCTTTTTCTTTGTATTGTCTACACTCCCTTAAACTGTCTTGGCCCCTTGTTCTTACTCCCTGCCTTCCCCATCTTTTTTTATTTTACCAATTCTCACTAAACTACCGCTCTTCCAGTCCCCTTATTTGTATCCTCATTTTTCCTCCCCAGACCCACTGCCCTACATGGTGGTTGGGAACCCTTACCTGCCTTTTCTGGCCTTTGTAAGGTACTGAAGGAAATCTTTCTAGGGGTCTGGGAACATGACTGTTGCATATTGCTAATTTTTTGTTAAATTAAAATAAATAAAAAGAATTGAACCAGAAAAAGTATAGATTTTGTATAATTATATCTGCTGCTGTGTAATTTGACGTCATGGAATTTAGTCATCAAGACTGTAAAGTCACAGATTGGTCCAGTTTAAACACCTTAGCCCCGGAAGAATTTACCCCCTTCCTGACCTTGCCATATTTTGCAATACGGCACTGCGTTGCTGTAACTGACAATTGCGCAGTTATGCGACGCTGTAGCCCCCACAAATAGAGCTTTCTTTTGGTGGTATTTGACCACCTCTGCGGTTTTAATTTTTTGTGCTATAAACAAAAAATGGCCGACAATTTTGAAAAAAACACAGTAATTTTGACTTTTTGCAAAAATAAATTACCCAAATAATAAAAAAAAATCTTCCTCAGTTTAGGCTGATATATATTCTTCTACATATTTTTGGTAAAAAAAAAATCACAATAAGCGTATATTGATTGGTTTGTGCAAAAGTTATAGCGTCCACAAATAAGGCATAGATTTTTTAGCATTTTTTTTTTACTAATAATGGCGGCGATCTGCGATTTTTATTGGGACTGCGACATTGAGGTGGACAGATCGGCCACTTTTGCCACTTTATTTGGGACCCTTGATATTTATACAGCAATCAGAGCTAAAAATAGCCACTGATTACTGTATAAATGTCACTGACAGGAAGGGGTTAACACTAGGGGCGATCAAGGGGTTAAATGTCCCCTCAGTGTGTTCTAACTGTGGGGGGGTAGGCCTGGTGGAGGAGACAGATCGTTGTTCCTATATACTAGGAACACACAATCTGTCTCCCCTCCCCTGCCAGAATGGGGATGTGTGTGTTTACACACACACAACTCCGTTCTGGCTCTGTCAGGAGCGATCGCGGGTGCCCAGCAGACATCGCGGCCGCCAAGCACGTGCATTGGCTCCTCAGTAATGTGGTGGGCATGCGCCCCTATACCCCTTAAAGTGGTTTCCCCTTAAATGACGATTCGGGCAGGGAAGCTATTCTGCTGGCAGGCGGTCGGCGGTGGTCGGCAAGAGGTTAAATCAGATCAGTGAAAGTTGTGTAGCTTCACTAATAAATATTTAAGCATATTAAAAAAAAAATACCCCTAATACTGATATTTCAGTTTTGTTTGGCTGCTGGTAACTTGCACCAACTAGTGAATATAACAATGTGCAAGTAATATCTTTATTATGCCTCTGTGGAAGGTGGCAGAAAAAAAAATCTACTGTTGGTAGAGAGAGAGAGAGAGAGAGTTTCCTAGAGACATAAGAAAATCACAGGTGAATTTTGGACTCGCCAGTACCCACCTAAAACAGAACTAATCGTTATGGGTCATGGAAGCCCTCAAAAAGCTGAAAAAATATTTTCTTAGGAGAGTAACTCATGCCAAACTTTTTGAATTCTAAAAATGAAATTCGATTGGTTACTATGGATAACTGCACTGTACACATCGCCATATTTGCTCATGACTGCAATAACTTGTTGGTATGTTTTGATGAAGACAGAAGCTTGGAGTGTGGTGTTTTAAATTAAAATGCTTGCCCAAGAGAATTTAAATTTGTTTAGCTGGCTAAGTGTGGAATTACCAATGAATGTAATTGCAATTGCAGGAGTTCTGGCCTCCTGTGCACCGCTGGAAGAGAGTCTGAGAAATAAAGCAGAGAAAAGGTCTTAAGACATTAATGAGGTTTATAGAGACGGAAGATTGGCTTAGACAAGAGAAAGGCATTACAATGAGATGTTCTTTTGTCAACAGGAATGACAGATTATTTATTAAATTCAGTGATTGCACCAGTAGGGAAATTAAAATACGCTAATTACTTGTCCACATGCAGAAAAGCTCCTTTTACAAACATGGTGAGTACATCGATAAAAATAATAGATAACTAAAGTAAAAACGAGCAGTTCATACCTGGTGTTCATGAGGGACATATTATATTTATGTGCTCCCTTAAGCATCTTTTATGGTGCCCCCTCCTACAAATACCATTTTTTCTTTGACAGACACCGGTACAAGTACAGGTACAGGTTAATTTAATAAAGCACTGCAAAAAGAAATGTGCAGAATGCAGTAACCTATAGCATCCAATCAAATCTTGGTTTAGTAAAGTCAGATTTTTAAGAGATGATTGGTTGTTGCTCTCTGCAACTATCAGTTTAGCCTTACTGAATATGAATCTGTGTTACAGATCAAGGTCAGATAGCCCTCAGATATAGAACTTCCTATGCCAGCTAAAGCTTGATTGCACTTTGTCCATTCAGTATCCTTAGCCCAAATCACACGTAAAAATGTGGTTGTGCAATTTTGGAAACATGATAACCCTCAAGTTGAAGAATCTCAATATTCTTAATGGGCCGTTCACACCTGAGCTTTGTGTCACTTGTCACCTGAAAAAGTACCTGAACTTCTTTGGAGTAGAGTCACCCCATATACATTAATGGAAGCACCAGAAAAATGTGTGTTTATGCATGTTTTTCAGGTGCTCCTATTTAAAATTCTAATGGGCCATGAATGCACGTTTGTGCTCCTGTACTACAAGTCTCATATTAAACATGCATAAAATTGCATTTAAGTAGCTTGGTTATGCTCACCTTAGGTTTTTTTTGCTTGTGACAAAAAAAAATCAGTCCAGAAATCTGCAGTAAAAGACAAACCAGGGGTGTTGTGGGCTGTCTTTTGAAGGCACACTTTCTATACTTCCTAAATGTTCCTGTTTTTCACAGACATTAGTGTAAACGGCAACCTGTAGATCTTAGAATAAATACGGAATGTGCAATACCTAGGATGGAGTGAAATGACCATTAGCGAATATTACATCCCCTGAAGAAGCCCAGAACGCGAAACATGTCAGAATTTATCTTCTTAAAACTGCTATGAAATTAAGGAACATAAGAAATGTGTCATGATTCCTTAAGGTTTTATATGGATATAATATTTTAACTCAAATTTCTAATACATAATGACATTTTAATGAAGTCCTGGTAATTGGTATGTTGCACCTGAAAAATCCTTACACTTTTTCTTTAATTGTGTGCCATGCTGAGGATATCAGCACCCAGGGCTGCTCTATGTGACAATATTATTTTTAGTAGTGATATTGAAATAAACCAAGCATTAATAATGGTGCCAGTAAATAATCAAGGCAGTGAAAATTGTAGTGTTTAGAAAGTGACCCCTTAGAGTGATGGACAGTGACATAAAGGCCATTGTACACTGGATTGTCCCATACAAATTACTAAAATTATCATTGGTATTAGTGGTAGCTTATTTGAGAGGCAGAAATTGATCATTGCACAAGGAACCCCTAGCAACCCCTGGAAGGTTTCATTGAACCCTGGTTGAGAAAAGCGGAGTTAGTCACATCAACTAGACTTGTGTATTATTGGAGATGTTTCTCCAAGATACTTCTTCAGTTCCAAAGAGCATCAGGAAGATCGTGACATCTTTCGCTTGTCTCTCCACCTTGACCAATCAGCCTTGAATTCATTCATAAAAACACAATGCTTCAAGTGAATGGCTGAGCAGCACTCAGCCTGACTCAATCTTGTTCTGGCAATGGGAAGGGAAGTCCCCATCCTCATGCTGGAACACAGTGCTGTATACTGTATGTCGCTGATGCTACACAGAGTTTAAACAGCACAGCCAGCAAGAATCAAGACAATAGTTTGTTTGGGTCACATTAAAGTCATAGAAAACCTGGAGATCAGCTTTAAGTTAAGAAAAATGGGGACCAGGATAGTCCCGAGTACTTATCAAGTTTCCCTACTTATCACTAAAAAAGAGTTTTGGATAGACTTTACAAGAAAAGTTCAGGAATGGAGTATTTTTTTTCCTGATGGGTCATGTTGGGGGTCTGTAGAAACCAGTTCTTTGGGTTCTTTTTATAATCTATAGCTTCTAAGTAGCTTAAAGTCCTACAGCATTGTGATTGGCTGTTTTAGAGTTCTATATAATGCTGCCATTTGTACTGTTATTAAATATGCCCGGCTCTCCCTGCTCACACCAACAGCTGCGAACCATTGTGTGTGCAGACACAGATGTACAGTATAAACTACAAATACCCCCGGTAATTTGTGTCTTTTGTACGTTTCCATGGAAACTGTGTATATGACTTTGCTGTGTCCTGGGGAAATGATGTATAAATAAATAAGAGGGTAATGTGGTTTCCCTTGGTTGTGCTGAATTGCTTCAGGCACCAAGAGAGATGAATACGTTAGTAATGTGAGGCAGCAGTTATAATAGGACAGTTTATACAAGCCTTTATGATTGCAGAGCATACTGTATATTATAAGTCCTACCTTACAATGTGAATTTGCCAGATTACCTTGCAATAAACATTTTAACTGGAGAGCTCTGACCTTCTGCAAAAACGATAATTAGCGTATCAGTTTAATACTTTTTCGAGTGGAATTCACATCCACAATCCTGAAAATATAGCAGTATTTTATTAATATTTGATTCCTTAAAAAATCACAGTATTCACAGGATAAAACTGTATGCAGAAACTGAATTTGCTTGTTAATAGCTCATTACGCACACCCCTTTTGTTGGTCTAGAGAGTAAAATTTCCTGTTTTCCACTAATGAAAAAATCAATAATAGACGCAAGATATGTTATCAAGGGGCTAGAAAAACTGCAAGAAAGAAAAAGCAAATGATTGATGTAGACCAATAATGATTTTTGCAGTGCTGTTTTAAAAAAGGTTAGTGTACAAAATTAACTCCAGGAAAATGTAAAAAAAAAACACCATTTAAAGAAGACCTGAACTCTGTGCCAAAAAGCTACAGGCAGAGGGAAAAGGACTAGTCCCCACTATGGTCACTTATGGTCTTCCTATATTTTATCTATACTTTGCTGACACGTGCTCTTCAGTAGCCTTTACATATCTATATTAATGTTTCATAGGAATTAGAACACCTTTGCTAGTTGAGTACTAAAGAGAATGGTCATGTGGTTTCCTTCAGAGGGGACACTCACAACAGGAAATGTGTACCGCCACAATAAAAAGCTTGGCTAGTAAATAAATTAAACTTCTATGTATAAATATTAATTTGGATACAATTATAGTTCCTGGAAGTTCATAGTGGAGGTTAAACCCAGTGGTACAAAGAATCAGGTCACGGCAAGCTGCCTGTATATTGATTTTTGAGTACATGAGGTAATGCAGCCTATTACTATTGTATTTTACTCAATTTAATATCTTTATTTATTATCGATGAGGCCAATGTAGTTTTATTCAGCTGGATACATAACTATACTCTGCTTAAACAATATTTATTTTATAATGCCGATTTCTCCCATTTTAATAATTTTACATATACTGGCAATTGATGTTCATATTGTTTCTTCTTTTTGTTTGATCAGTCCTGGCTTTACTATTCATATTCACAGAAGAGTCTCTAACAGACGTTACCAATAAAATTCTATAGCATTAGCTGAGGTCCACTTTTCGTTGTTAAAGCTGAACTCCAGGCACAGAAACTTTTATTTCAAAGTGATATTAAAGGCTTTCTTTTTTTTCTTTTTTAAATAACAAACATGTTATACTATTACTTACCTGCTCTGTACAGTGGCTTTGCACAGAGCAGTCCCGACCCTCCTCTTCCCAGGTCCATCACCAGCGCACCTGGCCTCTCCCTCCTGCCGAGGGCCACCAGACCAAGCTGCTTGCAATGGGGGCACCCAAGAAGGCTTATTCACGAGCCACCACTCTGTGTGTCCATTCAAACACAGAGCCACGGCTTGGCCTTGCCACCTCTCTCTCCTCATTGGCTGTGATTGACCATGGCTCCCGCTGCTGTCTTAGTCAGTGAGGAGGGAGAGTCCCCGGAGAACCATGGCTCTCCGGCACATCACCGGTGTAAGATCGGACTCAGGTAAGTATTAGGCGTGGGGGGGGGGGGCTGATGGGCAGAAGGTTTTTTACCTTAATGTATAGAATGCATGAAAGTAAAAAACCTTCAGCCTTTATAACCACTTCAATCTTTTTTCTACAGGATAGGGCTTTAAACTGTGGATTGGTGGTTTGTTGTTAGCCCAGTGCTCTTTAAAACACAGCACTAGACGAATGGCCATTGAACAGCTGTTCCCCCTGGCAATCGCTGTGTACCAAGCTGTCATTAGGCAAAGCAGATCCGAGGAGCTGGGTACCAAATGATCGTTGTGTTTGGTATTCATGGTATTCACGTTGATCACATGCTATTGTTTACAGTGTTATGTTGGTAATCTGGTCACCTGGGAACTCTTTTGATAGTGATTTGTGATGGGAGAGGTATTCTCCCCCTGATGACATCTGTATGACGAAACGCATTGGATAGTGCTTTAACACGTGACGTCACCCCGCACCGATGCCAGACATCTTGATGGTTGGAAACGTTCCTTATTTTTACCGTTGATGTACATGCAAGCTTTTATCCTGCACATGGTGCGTGTGTTTGCTGGATTTTATTAACTTATTACCGAACATACTACACTATGAAGTGTTTCTTTGCCTATATTGGAACTTCACCTCCATTGAGGTCCTTATGAAGCGGAGTCTGTCTAAGGGTGGAAGAGGTCTTATGTTTGGCGTTTAGTTGGTTGGATTTTGTAACAAGCGCAGTTGACTGCTGTATCTAGTGGTCCACCTTGGGTGGTAAGAGTTAGGCCCCTTTCACACTGGGGCGGGAGCGGCGGTGACGGTAAAGCAGCGCTATATTTAGCGCTGCTTTACCGTCGTTTTAGCCGCAGTATTTGGCCGCTAGCGGTGCGGTTTTAACCCCCACTAGCGGCCGAAAAAAGGGTTAAAACCCCCCGCAAAGCGCCGCTGCGGCTTTGACGCGGAATTACCGCGGTGTCCCATTGATTTCAATGGGTTGGAGCGGTATAGGAGCGGTGAATACACCGCTCCTTCACCGCTCCAAAGGTGCTGCTAGCAGGACTTTTTTGACCGTCTTGCTAGCGCACTGCTCCAGTGTGAAAGCCCTCCGGCTTTCACACTGGAGTGAATGGGGCCGGATTTTTTTAGAAGCTGTACAGGCGCTATTTTTAGCGCTGTAGCGCCTGAAAAACGCCCCAGTGTGAAAGGGGCCTTAGTGTGTGCGCACCTGTCGTGGAGGATATCTCATGAGATTTTTTGTCCTATTTGGATTGCACACTAATTGAATTCTTTTGCTAGAACTTTTCTGACAAGAACTATTTTTCAATCTTTTTAGCGCTGCACCCTTTGTATATTATATATTATCATTCCTCATCAGTGAAATGTCTCAGATGCTTTTGCATAATTTATGTTTTTGTGAGAGCGAGTTTATTGTATCTTGTCAGTTTTGGATATAGTCAGTTTGAGGAAGTGGTGTGACATGCAGACTAATATGTCTGTTGCTACAGGTACAGGTTGCTAGTTTCAATCTAAATACCCTTTTAGCTAGTACTGTGCTATAAAGATAGAGTATGTGAGTGTGAAAGGCAGTAAGGGTGTTCTGAATTCCACACTCCTCTCTCCCATGTGTGGCTGCGAGGAAAAAAAATATTTAAAGTCTATTTGGGGACTAACGCCTGATTGCTAAACATCCCCCAACTTTAAACCATGGACACCCTGGATAATGCTAGCCCACCCTACCACTTGGGGTACCTCACATGCTCCTGGGGTGCTACCAGAGGCTTCTTGCTATCTCTCAAATGCATCCAATGCCAGTATGTAGCACTACCCTTGAGAAGATGCCAGATCTTTGGTCTTGGGTAGATGGGTCGTTCTGTCTTCTTGCATCACTTTCTAGTGATGCAAGTGAAAAAAAGGTGCAGCACCACATCACAAAAATATGCATAAACCATGTATAAAACCAAATAAAACTTTTTAGAAAACATACAATTTGTTTGTACAGTATTACTGTGTCTTCAATTTCTGTCCTAAAATATACAACTATAATAAACCACAGATTATTGGTCCATAATATCTGCAGTCTATTGGTCTTCAATACTTTAATGTGTCTTCAGTTTTTGTGCAAAACCATACAACTGTGCAAAACCACAGATTGTTGGTCCATGCTATCTGCAGAATATTAAGATGTATTTAAACAAAACTCTGTCTTCTGTTCAAATCAACACAATAAAAAATAAAAATTAAATTTACTTTCAATCCATACCCCATTTCTGTACAAAACCATACAACTGTGTAAAACCACAGATTGTTGCTCCATTACGATCTGCACGGTATTATTCCTAAACTTACTCTTAAACTTGTAATAAAATGTATTTAAACAATGCTGTGTCATATGTGCAAATAAACATTAATTGTGCAAACTGCAAAATATTGTTTAGTGAGATCTGCAGAACATTGCTCTTATGTTTCCAACATTCTGTCATACAAAAACTGCAGATTATTGCTCAATAAAATCTCCCAAAAAACTTAAATGATTAAAGTACATTCAAACAGTATTATGTTTCCTCAGTCCTTGTGCAAAAACAATTTGTGCAAACGGCAGATTATTCCTCTGTGGGATCTGCAGAATATTTCTGTTGTTCATTCATGCCATTGTTGTGAGCAAACACGCCAAAAAGTGCCTCTTCATGTGCCCCTATGTGCCACACCCACCAGATAATAAGACCCCTAAATTAATAGGAAGGTCTGACAGCACTATTTGTTCTCTTCCACAGCAGCACCTCCTCCTTTGGCACCTTTGAAGGACTTCTCCAACCTCCCCTCCTTTCAGCTCCAGTATGCTACATCAAGCACTATAAAGAAAAACAAATATCTGCATATAGTGTAAGTATACTGGAGATATTAAATAAAAAAGGTTTTACACTATATTGAGATATTTTTGGCTTTTTATGGTGCTTGATATGGCGGACTGGAGCATGGCAGATTGGCCTATAACCACAAATGTTGCTCTTTGCCAGTTCTCCAAATGGCTAGGCAGGAGGTCATACCAGACACATGGGACCTCCCCTCTCAAGCTAGCATTTCTTCAGCACAGCAGCACAGCTCAGTCCTCTCAACAAACCTAGGAGGTCCTGGACACTGATCCAAAGCACTGGTCAGTGTTCTTTTTGGCTCAGCCTTATATTGCTCTGCCACAATAGTTATCTGCAGCCAGTCTCACTCTCTCTCTCACTCCTCTCCATGCAGTTCTGGTCACAAAAGTCCAGCAGGCTATGTTCCCCTACTCATGGCTCTTTGCCACTCTGTAGAATTCTCTTTCTCTTGGCATCACGACACAGTAGTCTTGTACAACAGCATAACAAAGTCTCTGGCTCTGCACAGCTCTCTGCCCTGCTCAACTCACCACTGTTTCCCTACAGCCACAGATCTTATGAGGCTTAATCACTGCCTGCACAGTCTCTCCTCTGCTCCAGGCTACTGCCTTTTGCCCCCACCCCCCTTACATGCCTCACTATCCTTGGGCTCTGGTGGAAGGGGCTAAGAAAAAAACCTGCTTCCCGCAAGGCAGCCACCCAAGTTCTTCTCTTGGTCTTCAACAGAATGCCTGCTACCCCTCATGTATTAAGGGCACTTCCTGGCACTGGTGGGTAGGACTAAAGGTCCAAGGTTGCAGCTGCCAAACAGCTGCCTCCTTCCTCCTCCCTGCAAACTGTTCATCAAGGCCAGGGATAGAGAAACAAGCTGCTCCCATGGTGCGCTGTCCTGTTGAGTGGCTTAAAGGGGCCACCAGCCAGCGATACAAGTATAATAATAGTATAACAATAGGTTTTGGGCTGAATAACCACTAATAGACACTTCAAAATCTTGTGGATAACTTTCTAGGAACAGTACTTCTGGATATGGGGTGTATGTGACTCACCCCTCTTTCTCCCAAGTGACAGCATTGGTGTTCAGATAGTCCTCAGCACTGTGAAAGCTTCAAGCCATGCCTGCCATCTTACACAGAGCATCCTCTATGTGCTTCCAGTTGTTGGGTGGGTATGTGCATCTGGAAAGGGCAGCAGTTAAATTAATCATTTTTTTTGTGCTCATTTTTAATCTATGATGATTTTTGAATGTTTGTTATTCTGTATTTATCCCTAATAAAAGCCAACATACTAGACATAAGAAGACTTCCAGTTTTGTATCTTACAATTTTGTTTAGTAAATTTCCAGCTCAACTACCTGCTGGCTTTATTAGACTTCTTTGGAACTTGAATGATTTTAAAGCAAACCTTACTGGATATGTAGCCATGAATATGCACATGTTTCACATTACTGCTATAACTGAACAGAGCCATGTTGGGTTTTATTTTAACATTCGATTTGTAAATAGATAGAAACGTGTTTAAAGACTGCACACAGAGAACAACGATTAATGATTATTTCTTTAATTGATCCACGGTTGTTGTTGTGGCTCTCAAGGTTCTGTTTTTAATCTGTTTAAACAATGTATACTTTGCAATTAAATGTAACATTATTGAATATATAAACAATATCAGGCTACTTATTGTAATACTGTTCTTGTATAAAGTCTCTAATTCACAAGCTCATGTGGATGCACCTATTGATTGCGCACCTACAGGAAAAATAAGAATTTATGTTATTAGTCTTTTTTTTTTATACATTTTTTTCACAAGTTATTAGTCTTACACTTAGGCACTAAAATATGCATGCATCATCCAGTCTAGGGTGAGTAAAAGTGGTGGAATCAATGATGGAGAATTATCTTGGTGTCCTGATAGATCACAGATATAATAACAGCATGTAAAGCCAATCTACAGCTTCTAGAACAGGCAAGGTATTTTCATTCAAAATAGGTATAGACACTAGCTAGATGAACTCTATTCCATCAGAAAAAATTACTCCAGTGAGTCAGGTGTTCCATTCAATTCAGTTGTAAGTGTGACCTATCTACCTTATAAAATATGTCATTATTGGTTACCAGCTTTTCACAACAGAATTCTTTTGAAAAGAAATATGATTCATTGGGGGTTATAAGACTTGCCAGGAGACAATTTAAGTCTAACAAGGACTAAATCATCATGACTTTATCTGAAGTATGCCACTCAAAAAATATCTAAATATGAGCATGAACCAAACTTTTTTTGAATGCAGGTACACTTTGATTGCTTATAATTATGCAATATTTTACTAATGATTCAAAATCATTTAAATACATGTTTTATACACTTTTATCACAGAAACTGACTGATCCTTCATGAACCAATTAAATTAAAGTATGTTATCAAGTTAAGGGCTCACCTGGAATTCAAATTTGACACAGGAAAGGCAAAGAATAATTTATAAACTATATGAGGAATGTTTAGGCACAAACCTCTGATACTCTTGAAATAACCTGATATTCCAAGAGAAGGGGATAGTTACAGCTGATGGACCTTGACAAGGCTAAAAATGAAATTGACAGGGGTGATTTAACAAAGCAGAGGATATGAATTTTAATTAGGCTTGATCAATAGGGAACAACTTGCAAACTGGGTATCTGGTTAAATAAATCTGGTTAAATAAATGTATTGAAGTAAATTAAATGAAAACTTCATGCAATTCACTTGATTAAATGATAAATATGCTTTTGGATAGTTATAGACAGGCAGTCCCTGTGTTACAAACAAGATAGGGTCTGTAGGTTTGTTCTTAAGTTGAATTTGTTTGTAAGTCGGAACAGATCATTTTTGATGTAAGTGTAAGTCCAGCCAAAAAAATATTTTTTACATTTTTTGAATAACATAAGGAAAGTTTAACACCCCTGGGGCACAAATAGCAAAACACATTTGTTTTGCTGCTTGTGCCCCTGGTCAAAAGATTTCACCCTAACTTTCTGTCACTGTAACAATTGAATTTTGAAAAGTTTGGGTTGTTGTGGAAACAAGGATTGGTGATAAAGCTTAATGGAGACACCTTTTTCCAATGAGGACTCTAATGCCGCGTATACACGATCGGAATTCTGGTCGGAAAAAGCTCTGACGGTTTTCCCGACAGAATTCCAATGGAATTCCGCTCAAACTGTCTTGCCTACACACAGTCCCACCAAATTCCGACCAACAAGAACGCAGTGACATACAACACTGCAACGAGCCGAGTTCAATGCTTCCGAGCATGCGTCAAATTGTTTCCGAGCATGCGTAGGAATTTTGCACGTCAGAATTGCTACAGACGATCGGAATTTCCGATAGAAACCTTTTCCGTCAGAAAAATTTAGAACATGCTCTCAATTCTTTGCTGTCGGAAATTCGGCCCGCAAAATTCAAATGGAGCCTACACACGGTCGCATTTTCCGATGAAAAGCTCTCATCAGTCTTTTTCTGGCTGGAATTCTGATCGTGTGCACGTGGCATTACAGGAGTGAATTTTCCTTCCTAGGGGTAGATTTCCTCTCACTTGATTTCCTCTCATTGTTGTCTCCTGGATGTTCTCTTGAAACATCTCTTGGATGTTTGTAACTCGGGACTGCCTGTATCTGTGTTCTTTTTGCTTTTAAATGAGGGAACCATGTTCTCAATTGTGTAAGAATCACAGCCGTGTAGTAATCTTTAATCAATACATGCCCTACACCTCCCACCTTCCTAGATGCTATCAATTTTTTAAATGCACATCTTGTTCTTTTTCCTAGCCACAAATAACGATTCACCAAAGATTGAGCAGTGGAGAAGAAGGAGTTAGGAACTGGTATGGGTAGAGTCCTTAATAGATAGAGCAGTTGTGGTAATAACACCATCTTGAATGCTGCCAGGCATCCTGACCATGATAATTCCATCTTAGCTATACCCTGGAGTTTTGAACGTAGTGTACTGAGAAATGGAGTATAGTTAGCTGTAACTAAGCCCTCTATTGTAGCTGTCAATGTAATACCCAAATATTTTATCCCTTCGTCTCGCCACGTGGAAACCGTGAACTGAGTGCAATTTTTAGCGGCGGACCTATCTCCAAGCCCAGTATATATGACTTGCTTTCATTAACCTTGTAATAAGAAACCTGATTAAACAATTCCAATGCTGAATGTACCGAAGCCAGGGAATACTCTAGTTCTGTAAGTATCATAATGAAATGGTGAGCGAATAGACTGATGATATATGTGGAATTTTGTATTGGGAAACCTTTAAAAATGAATGGCATTTTTATTGCATTTTTATAATTATTTTTGTTCACTAGTAATGGCGGCAATCTGTGATTTTTAGCGAGACTGCGACATTGCAGCGGACAAATTGCACACTTTTGACACATTTTTGGGACCATTGACAATTATACAGCGATGAGTGCTATAAAAATGCACTGATTAGTGTGTAAATGTCACTGGTAGGGAAGGGGTTAACACTAGGGGCGGTCAAGGGGTTAAATGTGTTCCCTCGTAAGTGTTTCTAACTTTATGGGGATGGGACGGACTAGAGGAGGAAACATATCGTTGTTACTGATTAGTAGGAATAGACGATCTGTCTCTCCTCTCCTGACAGAATGAGGATGTGTGTGTGTTTACACACACACATCCCTGTTCTGGCTCTCGTGTCCGCAATCACACGTGGTCGGCGGACATTGCAGCCACCAGCCATGCGCATCGAGTCCCCTGCTGTGCAGCGGGCGTGCACGTGTGAGTGCCTGCTAGAGCTGTTTAAAGGGCTGATGTACAGCTACGGAGATTCAACAAGCCGACCTGTCGCAGTATAATGATGGCTTCTGGTTGGCAAGTGTTTAATGTTTAAAAAAATATATATTTTCTTCATTTTTTTTTTGCCTTTTTTATACATGCCAATTTTTTTTTTCCTGGACATTGTTTTAGAACTTTTATTTTTGCTTGGACAATGTTTTATATAAAAAAAAATTGCAGGCTTGTTGAATTTTTTTATCATTTTTTTTTTAAAACAATCATTTTTTTTTCAAATAAAAAGTATTGAATAGAAAAAAAATTTAAGATTTTTTGCCTTTTTTTTACATGCTAAAATTTTATTAACAATGTTTTTAATTTTTTTTTGTAGGTTCCTGGACACAGGACAAACGTTTGTCTCGCTACATCATTACTTTCTGATGGGTGTAAGCACGGAGGAAAAAGTGACCTGCCTTGCTCTGTGGGAGGAGTTAAATAATGATATGATGCCTGAGCCAATGGAAGAAATGTGGGAACAGGTAGCTAAGGAATTTTGGGAGAAGACACAGTTTCCAAATGATATAGGAGCTCTGGATGGAAAGCATGTCCAAGTGAAAAAAACACTTAACTCCAGGTCAAATTATTTCAACTAAAAAGTACTTTTCATGTGTACTTTTGGCACTGGCGGATGCAAATCTGCGCTTCACACTTGTTCATGTGGGGGCCTAGGGGAGTCAGGAGGATGCCCAAATATTCCGGGAGTCTGCATTGGGGTGTCGGCTACATGAAGGACGGCTAGGGATTCCTTCTAGTTGGCCACTTCCGGGCACTACGGAGCCCAGTCTTCCCCGATGAAGCTTTTGGCTTAGAAGAACACCTAATGCTCCCATATAGTGGAAATGGACTTACGTACCAGCAGAGAATTTTCAATTATAGACTAAGCCGAGCCAGGCGTGTTGTGGCATGCGCCTTTTGAGTATGTACAGCAAAGTGACATGTACTTCTCTCTGCCATTCAGCTTGATGTGGAGAACGATACAAAAGTCGTCCTAGCATTCTGCATAACTTTTTAATTGTCAAAGAGAGTGTCTCCACAGAACCTGCACCCTCAAACCCAGCACATGATATTCAATTCATGGACTTGCACAGCACTGCTAGAATTATGAACATCAGAAATCAGTTTGACAATTTTTTGTTTCCCCTGGTGGTAGTTTCATCTGGCAAGACTAATATATCTAGTTTGCTTTTTCTTGATAATAGCCTTTGATACTTACCTTGAATGTTCTCACAGATTATTAAATATTAAAAAAGTTTTTTTCATTTAAATAAAATTCTGTAAATTTAAATAAAGTTCATTACATTTCAATAAAGTTCTTTAAATTATATTTTTGCTTCTTTTTTTACATTTTAGTTATTTTTCCAGTAAATGGTCACGTTTCTGGCAATGTCAGAGGTTGTAGTGCAGGGCAATTTCTGATGTAGCCAACCACGTGACCATTATGAAAGGAAATGGTCATGTTTATGGCAACGTCAGTGGCTGCAGTCCATGTTGCAGGAAAATGGCGACATGTTTTATTTGGCAATGAAAAAATTACACAACCAAAGAGTATGATGTTAACAAATTACTTCTTTAATAAGTTTAATTATTAAACAGAGACCAAACCCCTCAGCCAAATAGAACAAAGGACCTTCAACTGGCCAATAACTTTTTATCCAATGTCAATAAAATGGATGACACGTTAAAAAAAAAAAAAAAACACAAATTCACTCAAAAGTAATCATAGATGTTCGAAAACAGGATATTTACTCTGTGATTCCTGTCGTGGTGAATTGGAGGGATCAGTGCTGACAAATCGATGTCCCTGGTGTTGAGGTGGGGGTGGCATGCTTGCAGGAGGCACATTTTGTAAGTAGGAGGAGAGATCTGGCACATTGTATGAGTAGGCAGAAGGGGAACCTTGACCAGTGTAAGGGCCGCTAGAAGACAGGCTTGGCACATTGGTGGAGTGGTACATGGGTGGAGCAGGAGAAGCCGTGGAAGAGGGACCTGGCACATAGTTGGAGTGGTACATTGGTGGCCTAGGAGGAGCAGTGGAAGAGGGACCTGACACATTGGTGGAGTGGTACATTCCCGTTCCACCCCTTAGTGCTCAAGAGCCAACCCCCCCTCCCCCAATTGATTTTGTGTTCTTTTTCATGTACTGTTACCTTTATTAGATGTTTTTATGCTGCTCATGTTATGCACAGGAGCCTCTTATTTTTATATCTTCTCTGTAGTGATGCATGATGCAGAGAGTGGTATTGACATGATTATGTCAGGGGGTTCCCTCTGCATTATTGTATACAAGTGCATAGTAGAAGATAATATGATGCCCTGAACAAACAGGATGTCCTCAATCTTCCAGGTTCCCTGATGCCGTTTATCATTTAGTCTGGATGGAAAGTAATTAGCGTGGGGGGCAGCACTGTAGAGGAGGTAAGTATTGCAGCCAAAACTGCTTTTTTACTTTAAACCCCTCCTGGGAATATTTTTTTTTTTAAACTTGGAGTTGGACTTTAAAAGTCTTAAGTCCCGCTGCCAAGACAATTTTCATAGTAGATTTTTATTTGATAGCTGGCTTCTCCAGAGTTCCTATAGGCACAAGCAAACAAGAAAAATAAAATAAAAATAAAATGAATTCAATTGAATCAAAGTCCCAAAAAATATTTAGCAGTGAATCAAGAGAAATGTCCATGCAGGTATGAAGATGAGATGTAAACACGGAACCATGAAGAAAAGATCCCGTCCTCCAGATAGGCTTTACACCCAAAGTGAGTATGTAGTCTCCTTACCCTTAGAAATGACCACAACAGCGGTCTCACCAAACACAGGGAATTCGGTCTCCCAAAAACCTATTTGGATATCAACGACTGCTTGATCTTTGTCCATCAAAAACAAAAGAAAGAATTGCGCCCATAGTGCTGTATTCAAAAGGATAATTTAATAAGCTTTAAAAGTTTGCACTTTCATATGCAATCATATGCACGCGGTGTATCAGAAAATAGCGGTGTCTCCTCTGGCTTCCTCTGCCTGCTGCTTGCTGTCCCATCAGTCTCCGAAGAGAAAAACGTAATGACATCAGTGTTACAGGCCCACCCTACGCGTTTCGTCACGATAGGACGTCATCGGGGATTGGCTGCTGTAGCCAATCCCCGACGACGTCCTATCGTGATGAAACGCATAGGACAGGCCTGTGACACTGACGTCATCACGTCATATGATGTCCTCCCAGGATCACATCAGGATCACACCTCTCATGTGCCCCAGGTGCTGTGCTGCAGCGTGGTCTGTCATCCACTGTGTCCACCAAACACAGTGGATGACAAATCAGTGTACCAGGCCACTATCTGTACCATGTGATCGCTCAGAATGGGCAGGGGTGGAAAGTGGGGTCCCCCAAGGCTCTGTCCTGGAACCAATCCTATTTAATTTATTCAAGAAAACAACTTGGAGGATTGGATAAACAGTTCAATCTCTGTATTTACGGACGATACTAAGTTAAGCAGGGCAATAACTTCTCCACAGGATGTGGAAACCTTGCAAAAAGATCTCTAACAAATTAATGGGGTGGGCAACTACATGGCAAATGAGGTTTAATGTGGAAAAATGTAAAATATTGCATTTGGGTGGCAAAAATATGAATGAAATCTACTCAATGGGGAGAGAACCTCTGGGGGAATCTAGGATGGAAAAGGACCTGGGGGTCCTAGTATATGACAGGCTCAACAATGGCATGCAATGCCAAGCTGCTGCAAGCCAAGCAAACAGAATATTGGCATGCATTAAAAAGGGGATTAACTCCAGAGATAAAATAATTCTCCCACTCTACAACACTCTGGTCCGACCTCACCTGGGGTATGCTGTCCAGTTCTGGGTGCCAGTTCTCAGGAAGGATGTGCTAGAACTGGAGAGAGTCCAGAGAAAGGCAACAAAACTAATAAAGGGTCTGGATGAAAGCTTATGAGCACTGAACTTGTTCTCTCTGGGGAAGAGACGCTTGAGAGGGGATATGATTTCAATGTACAAATACCGTACCGGTGACCCCACAATAGGGATAAAACTTTTCTGCGTAAGGGAATTTAATAAGACAAAAATTAGAAGAAAAAAGGTTTAACTTTAAACTGCATAGAGGGTTCTTTACTGTAAGAGCGGTTAGGATGTGAAATTACCTTCCACAGTGGTTTCAGCGAGAGCATAGATAATTAAAAAAAAAGATTATTTAAGCACCTGAATGACCACAACATACAGAAAAATACAATGGAATACTGACATAAAATCACACACTTAGGTTGGACTTAATGGACTTGTGTCTTTTTTAAACCTCGCCTAGTATGTAACTATGTAACATGACAATTGTACACAATGAATGGCTTCCATTCATAGCCATTTATTGTGTACTATTGTGTTGATCTCTGTGATTGGTCACAGTGATCACATGGTACAGACTGGACCAATCATTGTGCATCTGTAGCATGTGATAGCTGTGGCCGATCACATCTTCACAATAGTAAACACTGAATGAATGGATTTATAAAAAGGGTTGCTTATAACAGGTATTAACCACTTGCTTACTGTGCACTTAAACACCCTTCCTGCCCAGACCAATTTTCAGCTTTCAGTGCTCTCGCACTTTCAGTGACAATTGCGCGGTCATGCAATGCTGTAACCAAATGAATTTTTTATCATTTTGTTCGCACAAATAGAGCTTTAGTTTGGTGGTATTTATTCGTGACTCCGTTTTTTATTTTTTGCGATATAAGCGAAAACATAGCGGAAATTTTGAAAAACAACAATATTTTCTCCTTTCTTTTTTAAAAGAAATCCAATAAAATCAAATTTTGTCATAAATTTAAGCCAAAATGTATTCTGCTACATGTTTTTTGTAAAAAAAATTCCGTTAAGTGTATAATAATTGGTTCGCGTGATCACGGACATATGTACGCAAATGATCATGTAAAAGGGGTGTGCAGGTGATCACGGACATATGTGTGCAGATAATCATTGGCACATGTTATTTTACTGGGACATATGTGAGGGACATGTGTTTTTATTATTTGGGGACATGTGTGTTTTGGGGACATGTGTGTTTTGGGGACATGTGTGTTTTACTGTGGGGACATGTGTGTTTTTACTGTGGGGACATGTGTGTTTTACTGTGGGGACACTACACTGGTGATCAGTGAGTAAAAAACTGTAAAAAAAACAGCTAATACTCACTGATCACCAGCCGGCTGCAGCGATCCGCTCTCCTCTCCTCACCGACGACTTCTGTGTGAGGAGAGGAGGGCCGATTGCCTAGCAACCAGCTGTTTGTTTACATCACATGACGGCTGTGATTCGACACGGCCGTCATGTGATCAGGAGGGCCAATCACCGAGCCCTCCTGCCGATCCAAGATGCGCCGTGTCCAGGTGACACGGCCGCGTCGGGATCGCACCGCTGCGCGGGCACGCGCGCGCGCGATCCCTCTACTTCTGAAGGATGTGGTTGTAAAGGCAGAATGTTTTTTATTTTAATACATTCTATGCATTAAGATAAAAAGCCTTCTGCGTGCAGTAGCCCCCTCGACCCCCCTAATACTTACATAAGAGCCTATCTCTGTCCAGCTATCCCTCCTGATTGGCTGAGACACAGCAGTGGTGCCATTGGCTCCCACTGCTGTGAATCAAAGCCAGTTAGTGTCACCAGTCAGTGTCCTTGATCACTGCCACGCCAGTTAAATGATGAAGCTGTAGTGCACTTTTTTCAATATGTAAAACAATTGTGAAAAAAGTCATTTTGAAAAAAAATTATTTTCAAAAAACTCTCCATGCCTCTTACTAAATACTTTGGACTGTCTACTTTACAAAAAGGGGTCATTTGTGGAGGGATATTTGTACTGTCTTGGCATTTTAGGGCCTCAAGAAATGAGATAGGTACATCTGGACCAATCGATTTTCAAATATATATACCATAGCTTTTAGACTCTATAACTTTCACACAGAATAAATTACAGTATCTCACAAAAGTGAGTACACTCCTCACATTTTTGTAAATATTTTATTATATATTTTCATGTGACAACACTGAAGAAATTACACTTTGCTACAATGTAAAGTAGTAAGTGTACAGCTTGTATGACAGTGTAAATTTGCTGTCCCCTCAAAATAACTCAACACACAGCCATTAATGTCTAAACCGCTGGTAACAAAGGGGAGTACACCCCTAAGTGAAAATGTCCCAATTGGGCCCAATTAGCCATTCTCCCTCCCTGCTGTCATGTGACTCGTTAGTGTTACAAGGTCTCAGGTGTGAATGGGGAGCAGGTGTGTTTAAATTTGGTGTTATAGCTCTCACTCTCTCATACTGGTCACTGGGTGTTCAAAATGGCACCTCATGGCAAATAACTTTCTGAAGATCTGAAAAAAATAATTGTTTAAAGATGGCCTAGGCTATAAGAAGATTGCCAAGACCCTAAAACTGAGCTGCAGAACGGTGGCCAAGATTATACAGCGGTTTAACAGGGCATGTTCCACTCATAACAGGCCTCGCCATGGTCGACCAAAGTGCTCAGCGTCATATTCAGAGGTTGTCTTTGGTAAATAGATGTATGAGTGCTGCCAGCATTGCTGCAGAGGTTGAAGGGGTGGGGTGGTGTTAGCCTGTCAGTGCTCAGACCATACGCCGCCCACTGCATCAAATTGATCTGCATGGCTGTCGTCCCAGAAGGAAGCCTCTTCTAAAGATGATGCACAAGAAAGCCCACAAACAGTTTGCTGAAGACAAGCAGACTAAGGACATGGATTACTGGAACCATGTCCTGGGGTCTAATGAGACCAAGATAAACATATTTGGTTCAGATGGTGTCAAGTGTGTGTGGTGGCCACCAGGTGAGGAGTACAAAGGCAAGTGTATCTTACCTACAGTCAAGCATGGTGGTGGGAGTGTCATGGTCTGGGGCTGCATGAGTGCTGCCGGCACTGGGGAGCTACAGTTCATTGAGGGAACCATGAATGCCAACATGTACTGTGACATACTGAAGCCCCTCAGTAAACTGGGCCGCAGGGCAGTATTCCAACATGATAAGGACCCCAAACACACCTCCAAGATGACCACTGCCTTGCTAAAGAAGCAGGTAAAGGTGATGGACTGGTCAAGCATGTCTCCAGACCTAAACCCTATCTAGCATTTGTGGGGCATCCTCAAACCGAAAGTAGAGGAGTGCAAGGTCTCTATCATCCACCAGCTCCGTGATGTAATCACGGAGGACTGGAAGAGGACTCCAGAGGCAACCTGTGAAGCTCTGGTGAACTCCATGCCCAAGAGCAGGGGTCTTCAAACTACGGCCCTCCAGTTGTTCGGGAACTACAATTCCCATCATGCCTAGTCATGTCTGTGAATGTCAGAGTTTTACAATGCCTCGTGGGATGTGTAGTTCTGCAACAGCTGGAGGGCCGTAGTTTGAGGATCCCTGCCCAAGAGGGTTAAGGCAGTGCTGGAAAATAATGGTGGCCACACAAAATATTGACAATTTGGGCCCAATTTGGACATTTTCACTTAGGGGTATACTCACGTTTGTTGCCAGCGATTTAGACATTAATGGCTGTGTGTTGAGTTATTTTGAGGGGACAGCAAATTTACACTGTTATACAAGCTGTACACTCACTACTGTACATTTTAGCAAAGTGTAATTTCTTCAGTGTTTGCACATGAAAAGATATAATAAAATATTTACAAAAATGTGAGGGGTGTACTCACTTTTGTGAGATACTGTATATATACTGGGTTATTTTGGTTATTTTTTACCAAACAAATGTAACAGTATACCTTTTGGCCTAAAATTATGATGGAAGATTATTTATTTGCAAAATGTTATAACTTGTTTATTTAGCAAAAAAAAAGCAGTGATGATTTAATACCACCAAAAGAAAGCTCTATCTGTCTCGAAAAATTATTTAAAATGTATTTTGCTTACAGTGATGTATAACTGTATAATTGTTATGGTGTCGTGTGTGACAGTGCTGAAAGCTTAAAATTGGCCTGGCTAGGAAGGGGGTAAAAGTGTCCAGTATTGAATTGGTTAATAAGCCTAATGGTTTCACATCAGCCTTGGAGTCACAGTTGCCTGAGATGATTTTACACTATCAAAAGCCTAATTTGTCTTTTATGTGAATGGAATAATAATCTTTATGAGGCAATGACTTACATATTTCTTTAATAACATTTTCTGTAATAAAAGTTACATGTGCATATGATGCCGTTAATGCTTTCCAGTTTGTAGATAATGATAAATGTTATTTCTATCCCATGCTTACAATTCATTATGCTCTGTGTTTTCTCAGCTACATTTATCAGGATACTCTTTGCTGTGCTTGTCGTTTTTCATAAAATGGTGTATGGGGGTCTTTTTCCTCTTGTATCAGCATGTGAAAGCAATAGGTTAGGTTTAAAAACATAACCAAAGCAATAACGCTGCTTAAAGGGATTATATAATATTAAGAATAGTGAGGCTGTCTTAAACATGATCTATTTAATGTAAAGCAGAATAATGTACTAACGCCCCCAAGTGGTAAAATTCTTGCTTGCATAAAGACAGTGAATGTTCTTGGCTACTTTATATACGGATATTATAAACTGTAACAAAATCCATAATTGAAATTCTTTTCTTTTTCTTCCTGTGCATTTATGTAAGCAGGATGACAGAAACTGGGATATTTTTGATTGTACTGTAATAAGGCATGCTATGGAGTGTGTTATATTTGGTCTTAAATCTTAAAGTAGACCAGTGCTTTGCACTTGCAGGGCAAGGCAGCAGGTTTCCTATAATGTCCCCCTTTCCAGCAGCACATACACCTTTTGTTTGCTCCCACTTTGCTCCATTAATTTTAAGTTGCTTTTTTTCTCTTGGGAGCGTGCATGTGATCAGCACAGGGCCAATCAGCACTGTCCAGACAGGATCAGGGGAGAATTAGAACTCCTCCTACAAGCTTAAGCAGACGCTGATACAAGTCACAAGACTGACAAATACTGCTGATGAGGAAAGGTATTTAACAATTTATATTTACTAAAGCTATTGAATTTTCATGTTCTGTGTACTGTGGGAGACCAGATATAGTGAATGCAGGTTCTGGGTTTAGTTTACACTTTAACTGTATCTGAGCATCACAATCTGAAAATGCTACTTAATTTACCTTTTCAATATTCAAAGTAAACTTGCCGATCCATCCATGTTTCCATGCTTTATTGTATGGTGGAATCACTTAAGGACCAGGCCTATTTTTTAGATGTGTTGTTTACAAGGTAAAAAAAAATTATTTTTCTAGAAAATTACTTTGAACCCCTAAACATTATAAATGTTTTTTCTAACACCCTAGAGAATAAAATGGCAGTCGTTGCAATACTTTTTGTCACACCATATTTGCACAGCAGTCTTACAAGCGCACTTTTGTTTGAAAAAATAATTTTTTGAATTAAAAAATAAAACAACAGTAAAGTAAGCCCAATTTTTTATATTGTGAAAGATAATGTTACGCTGAGTAAATTGATACCCAACATGTCACGCTTCAAAATTGCGCCCGCTCATGGAATGGCGACAAACTTTTACCCTTAAAAATCTCCATAGGCAACATTTAAAAAATTCTACAGGTTGCATGTTTTGCGTTACCGATCCCGGCGAAAAAAAAGCATGACAGGAAAAAAAGACAAAGATAAAAAGCATGACAGGACCGCTTAAATATGAGATCTGGGGTCAAAAAAACCTTAGATCTCATATTTACACTAAAATGCAATAAAAAAATACACTTTAAGAGCTATGGGCGGAAGTGACGTTTTGACGTCTCTTCCGCCCTGCAGTGTCATGGAGACAGGTGGGGACCATCTTCTCCTCACTTGTCTCCATGCAAAGTCACGGGAAGGATCCGATTGCCTCTGCCGATGCCGACGGCTCCGGTAAGCGACGGAGGGCACCGGATCGTGGCGGGAGGGGGGCCCTCTCCCGCCACCGATAAGAGTGATTTTGCGGCAAATCTGCTGCTGCCATAACAACGATGACCGTCCTCAAAGTGAGGATGTACATTGGCGTGCGGCGGTCCGGAAGTGGTTAAAAACACCTTCCTAGCATTTCTAGCCACGGCCTTCTTGAGTAAGGGTACATAATTTATGTAGCATTTACATCTTGGAATCCAGCTGCTGTTAGCTCAGACATGCAAGCAGGAGGGTGTGCTTAGCTGAGTATGCTGCTTCTCCACTCCTCCAGATGAAAGAAAAAAAAATGCCTTTGAAGACTCCTGGGATGTATGACATCATTTTGACCTAGGCCAAAAACCAAGAAGCAACGGAAAAACTGTTTAAAACAAATGACAATATACCCTCCTCTCTATTTACTAGTGGTAGTATCATAAAGATTAAAAAAAGGTAATGTTGATTGAGAGAGTTTAGTTCTGTTTTAGATTTTTCTAGGCAGTGACAAGGCTGCGACCATGGCCTACACCAGTAGTTCCCCAAACAGGGATATGTGAACCTCAGTAGGTACATCTGATAGGTTCAAGGTATATTTTTGTTTCTTGTAGTATGCTCATGACAGCTAAAAGTTAAAGTCTGGAAAATAACTAAATAATTAAATATGCTCCCAGTCCTGCAACAGTTGGTGGTTCGGTCCTCTTTTCTCCAGTACCGGTATATGGGTGGGCACTTCTATGTCATCATATTCAATGCAGGACCAATGGTGACTAGAGGGGCAGAGACAAGATGGGTTGGAGACTGACTGGAGGAACATCACAACATGGAAAGCAGTAGAAAGGTATAGGTCCCTAGATTGAGGTAAGCAAGCCAGTTATATCCCATCTCTGGAAAACAAGATCCTGTATCAGCTAAGGGAGAGGAGGCAGATTTACTGTTTAACTATTGCCCAGGCTTTAACGTTTGTAACATAAGCTATGTAGTAAGTATTTTTGGATTTTTAAAATGAAAATGCCGCAGATCTGTAAAGGTAAAGCATTTATAAATCAAATGCATAAGCAAGCGTTACCTTCAATTTAGCCTGTGTGTTAAACAATTACCAATTAGAAACTGACATTATTAGCAGATCTTGACTACTTTATCCCTTCAATTAGGCTACTTTCACACTGGAGCGGTGGGGGCGCTGGCGGTAAAGCGGCGCTATATTTAGCGCCGCTTTACCGGCGTTTTAGCGGCGCATTGCGGCCGCTCGCGGGGTGTTTTTACCCCCCCGCGAGCGGCCGAAAAAAAAAAAAAAGGGTCAATACCGCCCGCAAACCGCCGCTATTGCGGCGTTTTGCGGGCGGGTTCGGCGCGCTCCCCCATTGTTTTCAATGGGACCGGGCGCTATAGGAGCGGTAAATTTACCGCTCCTATAGCGAGCCAAAGATGCGGCTTGCAGGACATTTTTGAGCGTCCTGCAAGCGCACCGCTTCAGTGTGAAAGCCCTCGGGCTTTTACACTGAAGGAACAGCAACAGCTGTTTCGGGTCGGTTTGCAGGCGCTATTCTTAGCGCAATAGCGCTTGCAAACCGCCCCAGTGTGAAAGGGGCCTTAATGTAGTAGACAGTCTTGCTGTGTAAATGAGAGGCCTTAGAGGCAGGAGGGATAGAGCTAAAAAAATGAATTGTAATCTGAGATTTTTACTTAAATTTAGCCACCTTTATTTCTGGATTGCTTTTACAACAGTGAAGGAATAGCAGTCTAAATGATTAAACAATAGTTTTTTAATGATGATGACATTTATGTAGTCAGGCATACAGATTGTATCCTAGCTGTGCCCTGACCTCTTTTGTATTGTGGTTTGCATTCCTGTCCACAAGCGTGTGCGTGTGTCATATGACCCCTTGTTAAAATTAATAAAGACATTTTGTAAGCTTGCATGACAAGAAAGTCACCATGTGGTGCATTTTTATTGAATGAAAGCTGCACTGTTACATAAATATGGATGCATGGTAAAATATTGTTTCAGGCTAAAATGTTAAAGTGATTGCAAATGCAAAAATAACATTTCTTAAAACAAAATAACAATCCGTCTATACTTACCTGCAGCCCCAAACCTTCTTTTCTCAGGTCCTCCACTGCTGGCACTACTGGCTCCTCTTCTCTGGTGAGTGCCCCCATAGGTAAGTGTAGAGGGCGGAAGAACAGAAAGAGAGAGAGACAGCGCCCTCTAAAGCCCCATACACACGGTCGGATTTTTGCATGGATTCTGTCCGATCGGACAATGTTGTTGAAAAATCAGACCGTGTGTATGCACCATCGGACAGTGTACGTCGGATTGTCCTGCTGGATAGATTTTCCGACAACATGGTCCGATCACACCAAATCTGATCGTGTGTACGGTTGTCCGACCGGACAAAGTGCTACGCATGCTGAGATCACATTACAAGACCAAAGCTATTGGCTACTAGCCTCTACGTAGTCCCGTCGTAGGCAACAAACGTCACCACGTTCAGAATGATCGGATTTTCAGACAACTTTGTCCGACCGTGTGTACGCAAAACCAACATCAGACAAAGTATGACGGACATGGTCCGACAGACCTGGTCCTCGGATAATCCGCGCGTGTGTATGGGGCTTTAGTGCAGCAAGATAAAATCAATTTATTATAAAAGAGGATTAAGAACACTCACAAGAGGGATGTGTCATGAAGGCATATCAGGATTTAGAGAATCATCCGTTATGGGTCCCGGGTGGGATGGTGGTCACTAGATATCATCAGATGTATTGTCTCATGCTAGCTGTAGTATCCAGTACTAGTCCAGTGGCGCTGTGGGCTCTCGGCGTTTCCGGATGGCTGGAGAGCAGGCTGTGGAGACAGTATGCCGCTTTGTTCTTGATGGCTGCGGCGGTGTTGTGATTACTTCCGGGAACGGGTCACATGGGCGGCGCTTCGGGGCATGCGTGCCCCTTCATCAGACTGTGTAGAGGGGGGGGGGGGGTGAGGGGATGATACTACTACCTAAACTTTTTTTCTTTAATGCATGGAATGCATCAAAGTAAAAAAATCTTTAGGCTTTATAACCACTTTAAATACTGTATATGGAAAGAAAAAAGAAATGGATTCTACACAGGAATGTCAGATTGGGGTTTTCTGGGATGCAAAGAATATGGATGTGCAAGTTTAAAGAGACCCTCATTTATTTCAACAACAATCTTCCCATAGGATTATTTGTACATTTAACATTTGTTTGGCCTTGTTTACATGGACAGCAAGAGGGTAGCAATAACAGTCCACATTTTAATGGCCTCCCAACCACCCAACTTAAACCCATAATGCTGGCTGGAGGGGCTTGTACATGTGTATATTAAACTCAGCATGTCAAGATTAACAGTTGACGAATCCTTTAGGAAAAGAAAAACACTGCAAGTAAGGATTTAACCATTTCTGAGTTTTTACCTGAAGTTTTTTTAAGTATGACCCCCTTTACCCTGGGGCGGTGCCAGCTTTGGCAGTAAAGCGCTGATTTGCCGCTGTTATAGCAGCACTTTTTGGCCACTTGTCTGAGCCAACATCCCACTCAACAGAATCTTAAGCCATGTTTTTAGAGCCTCCAAGGATTCTGTTGATAAGTTAATGTCAAAAATGCCCCAAAGTCGTGCCATAACATAAAGCCTGAATAAAGAGCTGCATATTAAAGTGGAAAGAAACTGTATCTGAATAATACAAACTAAAAATGCTATAAAGCCCTGGTTCACATTGGTGCGACTTGACATGTCAAATCGCAGGCAATTGCTGACAAAGGTACTGCACTAATCGTGCGACACCGCAACAATTTCCAAAAGTAGTTCCTGTACTACTTTGTGCGATTTCGGGGATGCGATTTCCATTGACATCTGTGCAAAAACCCACACTGATGTCTGTGAAATCACAGCCGAAATCGGGACTGACATGCGGGAGTGAAATTCAGCTGAAATCGCGCGGCTTCATTTCTGCAGCTCAGTGTGAACCTGGGCTCCATCATTTTTAATATTTAAGGCAAAACGCTTTGAAAAACACCACCCTAGCATTTCTATATAAAGCCATCTTGAATAAGGGCAGATGATTCATGTAGCATTTATTTACTTGAGTCCATCACTTTGGCCCAGGCCAGAAACCAGAAAGCAACCACAGCAATGTAAAAAAATAAATAAACTTTAAAACAAGAAAATATAATGTACCTTCCTATCTATTTACTGATGCTAGCTGCATAAAGATGATTAAAAATAGTTAATGTTGATTGAGAGAGTTTAGTTCCTCTTTAATATGACAAGATCATAATGGGATCATGGCACTTTAAGTATGGCCACTAAACAAATAGTTGACACATTATTAAAAAAGTAAAAGTGCACCTGTGCTTACTGAAAAACCGACAGGAGGACCTAATCGGACCCGTTTTGTGAAAGGGGCATTACAGCATAGAGACAGGCTGGCTGCCAGGATTCTGCTGCAATTAAAAAAGTAATAGGAAAAGAGCTAAGATCTCAGTATCATAGTGAATTTTGAAGATGAATCTCTCCAAAATGCCTATAGCGACAAAGGTGAATGAAGGTTGTTTTTAAATTGCATGTATTGCTTATATAAAGAACATGTACAGTTGTGCTCATAAGTTTACATACCCTGGCAGAATTTATGATTTCTTGGCCATTTTTTAGAGAAAATGAAAAACAAAAACACTTTTCTTTCACTTATGGTTAGTGTTTGGCTGAAGCCATTTATTATCAATCAACTGTGTTTACTCTTTTTGAATCATAATGATAACAGAAACTACCCAAATGACCCTGAGCAAAAGTTTACACACCCCAGTTCTTAATACTGTGTATTGCCCCCTTTAATATCAGTGACAGCTTGAAGTCTTATGGTATTTGTGGATGAGGCTCTTTTGTCTTCTCAGATGGTAAAGCTACCCATTCCTCTTGGCAAAAATACTCCAGTTCCTGTAAATTCTTGGGCTGTCTTGCATGAACTGCACGTTTGAAATCTCCCCAGAGTGGCTCAATGATATTGAGGTCAGGAGACTAAGATGACCACTCCTGTACCTTCACTTTATTCTACTGTAGCCAATGACAGGTCGATATGGCCTTGTGTTTTGGATCATTGTCATGTTGGAATGTCCAAGTACTTCCCATGTGCAGCTTCCTGGCTGATGAATGCAAATATTCCTCCACTATTTTTTGGTAACATACTGCATTCATCTTGCCATCAATTTTGACCAAATTTCCTGTGCCTTTGTAGCTCACACATTCCCAAAACATCAGCGATCTACCTTTGTGTTTCACAGTAGGAATGGTGTACCTTTCATCATAGGCCTTGTTGAGTCCTCTACAAATGTAGTGTTTATGGTTGTGGCCAAAAAGCTCAGTTTTGATCTTATCACTCCAAGTGACTTTGTGCCAGAAGTTTTGAGGCTTGTCTCTGTGCTGTTTGGCGTATTGTAAGCGGGATACTTTGTGGCATTTGCTTAGTAATGGCTTTATTCTGGCGACTCGACCATGCAGCCCATTTTTCTTCAAGTGCCTCCTTATCGAGCATCTTGAAACTGCCACACCACATGTTTTCAGAGAGTCCTGTAAAAGTTATTTGTGGGTTTTTCTTTGCATCTCAAACTATTTTCCTGGCAGTTGTGGCTGAAATTTTAGTTAGTTTACCTGACTGTGGTTTGGTTTCAACAGAACCCCTCATTTTCCATAATAATAACAATAATAATAATAATAATAATAATTTTCCACTTCTTGATTAGAGTTTGAACACTGCTGATTGGTATTCTCAATTTCTTGGATATCTTTTTATATCCCTTTCCTGTTTTATACAGTTCAACTACCTTTTCCCGCAGATCCTTTGACAATGCTTTTGCTTTCCCCATGTCTCAGATACCAGGAACATCAGTGCAGCACTGGATTAAAGATACAAGGGTCTGTCAGGAGTCCAGAAACTCATTGACCTTTTATACACACACACTAATTACAAGCAAACAGATCACAGGTGAGGATGGTTACCTTTAATAACCATTCAAACCCATTTGTGTCTGCTGTCATTATGATTTAAAAAGAGTAAAAACAGTTGATTGATAATAAATGGCTTCAGACAAACACTAACCATGTGTGAAAGAAATGTTTTTGTGTTATCTTCATAGTCTCTGAAAAATGGCCAAGAAATCATAAATTCTGCCAGGGTATGCAAACTTATGAGCACAACTGTATATACATTAGTGTGGATAGTCTGGCCGCAGGTTCACTATAGGCAAAAACATAGCATCCAAAATAATCAAGACTTGCTCTTATTAATATTATTAGGAAAAAATATTCCTATGAAACACAAGAGACAACTCACAGGCTGAGTTTTAAAAAGTGCTATCCTTGTCTGTTATCTTTAGATTTTTTAAATTCCAAACAGTGTGACTGTGAACACGGCTACACACTGGATGAATGTTTAATTGATTTGCACTAGTTTAGAATGTTTTTGCATAAAATATAACACCTTAGCCAAATGTAAGTCAGTTCGCTAACATAATATGATGTGCTAAATATGCATGCAAACTTGCAAATATCACTGATAAATATTACATTTAATCTCAAAAGATTAAATGAGGGAGAAAAGTCTGTCAATAAACAAATTTCTGGAGAAGACTGTTGCGTAACATTAGCCTTTTGCAGTGTTTTATTTTATTTTGTGATTCATGTGGTAACAGCGTGTACAGTAGCTTATCATATATAATAGAAACCCAGCTGTGGAACAGTATACTGTATGTACACTAAACCACTAAAGCAATAACACTTGATTTAGGATTGGTTGCTTTGATATTATATTTCAGTGATGGCAAACCTTGGCACTCCAGATGTTTTGGAACTACATTTGCCATGATGCTCCACTACACGGCAGAGTGTAAATGCATCATGGGAAATGTAGTTCCAAAACATCTGGGGTGCCAAGGTTCGCCATCACTGTTATATTTCATATCTACATTTTATATATATATTATACTTGAGCCGCATTTCCAGTTGAAATTAAAAACGAATCCTTAAAATGCATATAAAGGGTAGAGATCCAGGGACTATAACTCCCTTCCCCTACCACCACCTCTTGCAACAATCTCTCTTTGTGGCATCTGTCAGTGCCAACTTTAACAATAGTTTGATTGATCTTAGACTGAAATATGACTAGGTTGCATGATAGCTGTTAGCATGGTAAATACACTACTAGGACCAGTGCTGTGGAAACAAGAGCAGCAGTGCAGGGTTAATTTCAAGGTGATGGTGGGGTGACTATAAGCTTTAAAAGCTATAAAACTACTCAAAAAACAGGGAATTTGGTCCGAATCTAGGTTGCGACCAAACTTGGACTTTTGGACATCGGGACAAATGCCTGGTGAAAGTAAGACTGGATGGTGAAAGTAAGACCCAGGATGACTTTCACATGACTGAGGTGTTCTTTCATCATTTCCAGCTGAAGTGACCCAGGTTCTGAGTCGCAAGAATTTTATGCAATGAAGGATTCTCCTTACAAGATATCACGCTTTCTGCTTTTCTACTAACTCCTCTGTTTTCAGCTAAGTTCTTTCCATTTCTTTCCACTGTGTAAAAGCAAACGTCCCGATGATTCTTAGCATTTACACTAATCCTTTCAGGTGCTTTCCATTGGGAGGAATCCAAACTTTCCTGCTCCAATGAGGATTGATGGTCTGACCGAGAATAGAGAAGACAACAGATACAAAATGCAGACTTTTTAAAAGGGAATAGACTTCCTCACCACGACCATTTCCCAATTTCAACCAAGTTTTGGAGCAGTTATTTGTTGGTAGGAAAGGCCCCTCACCAAGGGGATATGGAAGGTGTTGAACAACTTGTTCCAGGCTTTTCAAAGAGGGCGACCAAACTTGGACTTTTGGAGGCCTGGTGCTCTCCAATTTTGTCGCCGGACAAATTTACCATCAGCACCCATAAATGCAATAACATTAGCAGGAGCCAAGCATCATATATAGAAGCACAATAAATCTTTAACATCAGCACCCATCTATATATAAATGACCAGCTTTCCTCTATCAACATCGGGACAAATGCCTGTTTAGCAGGAGCTAAGAAAGCAGTGGGTGCTGGCATCCGCTGCATCCCTAGTAATCACCACTGTCACTGAAGAATCCCTGATTATGTACGCAATAAACAGAGGAGGATAGGAAGAACATCCCATTGACCAAATATTACCATGGCCACATTTAGTCATTGATATCACTACCATCCCCAACCCTTCCCTTATATAGCTGACGAGAGTTCTGGGAGTTGTCATTTTGCAAGCAGCACCAGCAGCATTGGTTGTGTGCTCTGGGTCCACTGATTTTTTTTAGTTTTGGTGAGTCAGTAGGTGGTAGGCATTGTGACTGATGATGGATTTACAACAAAGGACTTTTTTGGGGGGGTTTTATTTTTATTTTTTAAACAAAGGACACAAATGTTTAGAGGGCCTTATTTCTAATTTTTTTTTTTTTTTGTTAATGAGTAGGGTTACTATTTCCCCCTTACTCATTTGCGGGAGGGATCAGTCTTTAGAGGGAGATTCCACATTTCAATAAGCCTCCTGCCTGCAGGCCCTCACAACCGCTAGCCAGGGTTGTGGAGAAGAGGCCCTTGTCCTTGTTAACATGGGGACAAGGTGCCTTCTGGTAAAGCATCCTCCCATGTGGCTTGATATGGTTAAGGGGTGGTGGGATATTGCTTTCATGCACTAGTCAATTAGAATCATATTTATCAGCAATTTGGTCATCTTGAAACTCATCTGCTATAGAGAATGGAACGTCCATGGACCACCCAAGGCTTCATGCTGTTTCGCACCTAGAGTAAGTCTGATGCAAAAATGCAAGTACTAAAAAGCTGCCAATCAGCTTCACACCTGCCTTTGGAGTCTAAATGTGATTGGTGATGCCAGCACACAAAGCTTCAATAATCACACTCCTACTGATCTTTTATAGAGGAGTGTGCTCATTCTGGGTGAGATTACAGAACAGATTTAGGAAAATTGACTGAACTTTATAACATTAAAAATAGGAAATATGGAAAGTAATATTAGAGTAATTGATCATAAATTAGGGTTTATTGCTTTAGAATAATTAGACTGCTCTACAACTGGACTTTAATTTTCAAATAGTTGTTGTGCTTACTGGATAGCATTGGTAGCTATTTAAACTCTTTAACTTTTTGCCTGGAATAGCTCTTTAAATAAACTCCCTAAAGGAGAAAATCACAGCTCCAGGCTATCATAGTTGCTTTATCCTTGTGAAATATACAGTTGCGGATATATATCCTGTAAATGAGTGGGTTCATCGAAGCTTCTGCTATGTTGTTTTACCAAACAGCAAATAAAAAAGCAATAAAATGTTACAATAAAATCTGTAAATTGATATTCTGCCTTAAGTCATAGAGAAGACCTTGTAGATAAACCACAATGATAAATGGTCATGTGCTACGTGTGCTATGTGACATGAATACAGCTCTCAGAATGTATGCCATGATGGGTCTATGTGACACTTAAACAATATGTGAGGGCTGCGGGGAGGGCCTGTATAACACCTAAAATGGAATTCAGGGATTCAATTTTTAATGACAGAGAAAAAGAGAAGTGATGTAGTCAAGGGCAAATAATTAAATAAAGTTTTAAAGTAGGTAGAGGGCAACACCATCAGTCAGTTGGTGACATGAAGAGAAACACATAACCTGGAGGTCAGTCCTGGGTCAGGTTGAGGAAATGGGACTGAAGATGAGAGGAGATTAAATTGTAGAGGAAAATATTTTAGAGAACAAATTATAAGGTAACATTACCTGAGGACAAATAAAAAGAGGGGGATTTCTCTGCTGAATTAATGGAGTAGAAAACTGAGTATTACAGAAACCTTTGGGCAACTTTTACTGTCAGGTATGATCTATTTATGTTGACAAAATATAAAATATTTGCATAAGGTTTTTTTAAAAATTGTAAGAGGCTCAGTAAAGTCAGGAAAACCACTAATAGAATGGATAAAAAGGATTATCGTGTAATTCTATGTTCAGCTGCATGAGTTTGAAATAGATGCTACCAAGACCTGCTCAGCTCAAAAGCCAAATTTAATAAAAATTTGGCATAGTGGCAGTACTGTGAAAATCAGATGGAAAACATTGAGAATATTTGATAGTTCGGTACACTTTTTCCATGATAGTTATGCCGCGTACACACGATCGGAATTCTCGTCGGAAAAAACTCTGACGGTTTTTCCGACGGAATTCCGCTTAAGCTGTGCAACACAGCTTAAGCGGAATTCCGTCGGAAAAACCGTCAGAGGTTTTACACACCTACACACGATCACACCAAATTCCGACGGTCAATAACACAGCGGCATAAAACACGTTCGACAGCACTATAAAAGGGAAGTTTAATGCTTCCGAGCATGCGTCAAATTGTTTCTGAGCATGCGTCGGAATTTTGCGTGTCGGAATTGCATACACACGATCGGAAAATCCGATAGAAAGGTTTTCCATCGGAAAAATTGAGAACAGGTTCTCAATTCAAAGTCCGTCGGAAATTCAGACAGAAAAAGACCGTTGGGCATACACACGGTCGGAAAATCCGATGAAAAGCTCCCATCGGACTGTTTCCATCGGAAATTACGACCGTGTGTATACCGCATAATAGTTTTAAAGTAGCAGTAACAGTAATGCGTTTAACTATTAGCACCGGATTCTGAACAGTATGGGTGAAATAGGATGTATGTAAATCATTTTGTTAGGTAATGGACTTTAATGGTGCACAAGGAACACAGTTTTGGACAAATTAAAATGTATACAAATTTTAGTTCATCATTATAAAAATTCACAATTTAAAACTTTAAAAACTCTCCTATAGGTAAGCTTGACTCCAGAAATAAGTATTTCTCATACAGCTACTTCTACAGTGGGATAGCACTATTCACAGTTTTTGGCTGTAGACATTTTTTTCTACAGTCATTAAACTCTCGATCATGTTATCCTATGTATCCATGCACACATAGGCTGTTATCAGTAGTTTTGGGCAGTGCTGTTTTTAACCACTTCAATACCCGCCCAGTATCAAATGATGCCCACAAGGTGGATCTCCCATCCTGGGTGGGCGTCATATGATGTCCTCCCATTCCCGGCCGTCTAGGTGGCGTCGCTCGGGATCCCGGTGCGCATGCCCGACGGCCGCGATGTCCGCCGGGCACCCGCGATTGCCCGGGAACACAGCAGGACCGTGGATCTGTGTGTAAACACACAGATCCACGTCCTGTCAGTGGATGGTGTGTTCCCAGTACAGAGGAACACCAATTGGTCTCCTCCCCTTGTGAGGCCCCTCCCCCCACAGTTAGAATCACTCCCAGGGAACATACACTAACCCCTGCAGTGCCCCTAGTGTTAACCCCTTCCCTGCCATTCACATTTACACAGTAATCAGTGCAATTTTATAGCAACGATCGCTGTGTAAATGTGAATGGTCCCAAAAATGTGTCAAAAGTGTCCGAAGTGTCCGCCGCATGTCACAGTCACGAAAAAAAATCGCAGATCGCCGCCATTACTAGTAAAAAAAAAAAAAAAAATTTAAAATGCAATAAATCTATCCCCTATTTTGTAGACGCTATAACTTTTGCGCAAACCAATCAATATACGCTTATTGCGAATTTTTATTACCAACAATATGTAGAAGAACGACCGTGCAATTGTCAGTTAAAGCGACGCCGTGCCGAATCGCAAAAAGTGCTCTGGTAAGAAAGGGGGTAAAATCCTCCAGAGCTGAAGTGGTTAAGCAGTAAAAAAAAACAAAAAAAAAAACTAGTGGGTTCTGAGAGCCATTTTTCAGCTGTAAAAACACTATAACGCTGATAAATGATGTTAAACGTCGATAAACATCGATAAACGCTCAAAAACGTCACTTACCAGTGTTTTTTAACGTTTTTGATCCATTTGAAAAAAATTTAAAAAGAAATTCTTAAAAAAAACCAAATACTAAAACGCTAACGCAGAAAAGCGATAATAAACGCTATTGCAAAAACGTTGAAAAAAGTTGAAAAACTCACTGCAAAGCTACTGACGTTTTTATAGCGTTATTTTAATGTCCAGTGTGCATGAGGCCTTAATGTTAAATTTGTGAAATTTTTAACTGTGAAATAAAATGTGTATACGTTTTAATTTGTCTGAGACTGTGTTATTTACATACATGCAATTTTCAGGATGTGGTGCCTAGTTATACCCACCCTTTCCTCATTATATAGTCGATGGATGAAATTGGGACAGTTGGTGAAAGTAAATTTTATTTCGTTTCATAATCTCACATTTTTGTGTGGATGAAATATTACATTAACAAGACAAAGTGTGGACTACCACCTCCATTAAGGCCTCATGCACACTGGACGTTAAAATAACATTATAAAAACGTCAGTAGCTTTGCAGTGAGTTTTTCAATGTTTTTGCAATAGGGTTTTTTAGCGTTTTTCCGCGTTAGCAATTTAGCGAGGGGTTTTTCTTTTTAAGAAAAATGTATTTATTTTTTTTTTCAATGGATCAAAAATGTTAAAAAATAAAGGTGAGCATTGTTTTTGAACGTTTATTGACGTTTATCAGCGTTTATCAGCGTTTATCAGCGTTAGAGCATTTTTATAGCTGAAAAACGTCTCTCAGAACCCACTAGTTTGGGTTTTTTTTTTTACTGCTCAAAAACGCCACTGCCCAAAACTGCTGATAACAGCCTATGTGTGCATGGACACATAAGATAACATGATGGAGAGTTTAATGACTGTAGAAAAAAATGTTGCACATACTGTACATTCACATATTCAATATGTTCACCCAACGTTTCGTCACCAAAAGTGCATCATTAGGGGCGTGATGATGCACTTTTGGTGATGAAACATTGGGTGAAGCTTGGAACGTGTGATGCAGATCGTGGGCGGTGATGTGGCGGCCATCTTAGTGGTTTGAAATGCTGGACATTTCTACATACCTGTTTTACCAACATTAAATGTGAGTGGATCAATTTTTATCTTCAATAAATTGGTTTGTATCGATCATTGCGCAATTAGTGTTCCTTTCTATTTTTATAAATATGTGGATGCTGGAGCTTGCCTGCAGTAGGTCTTTTCTGGATGTGAAGTGATTTCCTTACCCTTAATGGTCTTACGTGAGGTGGAGCAGCTTTAGCCGCATGTGGAGTGGAACAGTGTTTGTTGGAATTATCGATGGTGCCGCTATTCAGTACATTTAAAAGTGTATACCCCTTAAACTGAAGGTAAGAGTCAGTACTATTGGGTGATGGTGATGGTCTATCTTTCCTTCCATATATGAAGACACATTAAATGGACTCTATGCTGATCGATCGAATGTTTTTTGATTCATTTTATTATTGATTTTTATTTTTAAGCGCTACACTTTCTTTTCCATTACAGGAAGATTACCCGGGCATTCCCTGAAGTTGCCTTGAAGTCACATTGCTATAGTCTTTTTATAAGGACTATAGACTGAAGGACTTATGAATAAATGGTTGTGGGACGAATCAACGGAGTTTGTATTATTTCTTATGGGGAAATTCGCTTTGATATACGAGTGCTTTGGATTACAAGAACATTTCCAGAATGAATTATGCTCACAATCCAAGGTTTTACTGAAGCTATGAATAAGCACTCCCTGTAGTGTGAAACGCGTCAGCTGTTGTCGCTTCTTGCTGTGATGTTATTTGTATTGTTCCTGTGTTTTTTTTTTAATAAGGGCACTGAATTTGTTTTGGAGTGCGGCCGGTCTTCCAGAGTCTTCTAATTACCTACAAGGTTTTACTGTAGTTTCTATCAGTAAGGCCCACAACCAGTTGTACAGCTTCCTAAATATATTTACACCAGACCCACTTATATCTAAAGCTAAATATATCTGATATCTTAGCTCAAACATATCTACAAATATATGTTACAACCTTTGTGTTTGATAACTATGCCTCACTTATACCCACTGCTAGTGACCAACTATTTCTCACTATTTAACCGTTTTACCCCCTTCATGACCATGTCATTTTTTGGTATTCTGCACTGTAGTACTATAACTGCCAATTGTGCGATCATGCAACACTGTACGTAAATGACATTTACCGGTATATCATTTTTTTCACACAAATAGAGTTTTCTTTTGTTAGAATTTCATGACCACTTTTTTATTTTATATTATATAAACAAAAAAAGACCAAACATTTTGAAAAAAAACAAAAACAATATTTTCTTTCTTTTAAGAAAAAAAGAAAAAAAAAAATCTAATTTCTTCATACATATAGACTAAAATGTATTCCGCTACATGTCTTTGGTAGAAAAAAAATCCCCAAAAGTATAGTTTAATTGGTTTGTGCAAAAGTTGTAGTGTCTACAAACTATTGTATATATATTCTGGAATTTACAGCTATAGCTGCTATACTGTAATGGTGGTGATCAGTGACTTATAGTGGGACTGTGATAGGGTGCCGGGCAACATACACTAGCTGGGAGGGTCACTAACTGACACTGACTTCGCTAGTTACATTAATACAGTGATCAGTGAGAATACTGTATACTGGCACTGACACTGGCTGGGAAGGGGTTAACATCTAAGGGCAATCAAGGAGTTCACTGTGTGCCTAACAAGTATAATGTGTGTAATGTGTGCTGCTTTAATTTACTAATCTGGCTGTTTTTTCCCCCTGCTTTTCAGGGAGAAGAAAAAGCCCGATATGCAAGTAATTGGACACAGATGATCTGCAGGTTTCAACCAAAACCATTCCCTGAAATCTGCTGTCAAACTTGTGCTGTGCCCAATCACAGAATGGGTTGGCAGGGGGCGTGCACATGTGCTCCCCAAACCCGGATGAAGGTCGCTCGTGTACATGTATGTGACCGTGCCTGTACCTGCCGCCGGTTCGCAGTATATTTACTGTGAGAGGTTGGAAGGTGGTTAAAGAAAAAACAAATGCAGCCACTTTGTAGGATCATATACATACAGTATATGGTTCTTAGGATTCTAGACAGGTGACATTTATTTGTTCAGTTAAAACTTTTAAATCCTGCAAGCTGTGTAATTTTACATACAGTATGAGTAACTGTCACGTACCTGGTCCTGAAGCTGAAATACTGAGAGGACTCTTCTTGCGGCTGAGTTCTCTGTATCCCTGAAGGTGGAAACAAGCAACACAAAGCCCAAAGAAGCAGGGATTGCCGGCTGTGCCACAGACGAGAGATGTAGGTTTTGAGGTCTCTCTGCAGGTGGATACCAGATGAGGAGAGCAGCAGCACCCAGGAAAGCTGATGGTTGTGCATACTGCCCACAGCAGGAATCAGGTTGCAGTGGTAAGTGCAGCAGGCTGGATACGGCAGGTAGGTACTGCAAGCAAGAGCAAAATGTAAGTACTGCAGGCAGGTACTGCAGGCTGGGTACAGCAGGTAGGCACCTAGGTGGATCACAGCAGACAGGGCAAAGCAGGAGGGGTTGTCAGGGACAGTAGTGAAGGTCAGTAAGTTGGTGGTCAGCAGACAGGAGATCAGAGATGTTGTAAGACAAGCCAAGGTCATACACAAGACAGGAGAGAAAAGCAGATCAGTGGACAAGCTGAGGTCAGACCCAGGAGAGAGACAAGAGGTATCCAAGGGCAAGTCGGGTCAGTAACGGGTAATCCAGAAGCATAAGCAAAACAGGGGAACAGGAAACAGAAGACCAATCAGCAATGTCCATGTGCAACAGTCACTAGTTTAAAGGCCAGAGGGCGCCATAATCTGTCGCACATTGCGTGCGCTGGCACGCTTCGCGTGCACCAGCGTACACATGGATTCACCCCCAACACATGTGCGCACATTTCTGTGCAAACGGGCGCAGTCATATTGGAAATTGCCCATTGTGCCAGGCCTGTGGCTAGTCTCCTGACTGTAACTTTTGGAACCAACACAGAAAAAACACACTAGTACATGCACTAATCTTCACATTCAGGCTTAAATGGTCAATCTAAAATAGCAATCTAAATAGACAATATTGAATCCTTGCCTCCCATTTCTGACGCTGCTGCTCATGTCTTTGCCTGGTACTGGCTTGGCCAGGGGCATGCGCAGTGGCCCCTACATGCTGGACTGTCTGTCAGTGGCTTCGCCGGGGGTTGCTAGAGCTATCCAGTTCCCTCCCAGTCAGGGATCTGTTCCTGGGTCCCTGCACACCAGTTTGTGTGCCAGCAACCCTTCTGAGGAATTTTCCAGGTGAAAATCAATAACATTCTCAATCACAGAAGGAGGGCTATTACTATCGCCTGGAGCCTGGAAGGAACCCTTTTGCTCTCTGTGTTGCAAGTGAAATCTGGTAAGTTCAGCAAGGGAGTTAGAACTGTATGGAGGGAGGCATAATTATCTGGGGGGTTAAACGATAATTTGTGCTGGAAAAAGAAATTGGAAAGGTGGGTTGGGTGAAGACTTGTGCTAGGAGGAGACATTTGGGGGGATCACTTATGCTGGGAGCAGGGTTTACAGCAGAGAAGGGCAATTTGTACTAGAATGAAGAGGAAATTTTTGCATTTTTCATTGAGGATTTTTGCTGAGAATGTGAAGTCAGGAGAGCAATGATTGTGGAGCTCCATAATGTTAATGATTAATAATAGGTGACGTTACATTTGTGTTTTGGAAATTAGCGCTACCAAACAGCCAGAGGAGTTATATACTGGTATTGACTAGGAGTGGGCAAAATTAAAAGTTTTAATTACCCTCAAATTGGAGAGGAAAGTGAAAGTAAGGTATCTTTTTTTTTCTTTGTTTTTTTTTTTCTTTTTTTTTGCCACTTCAGCTCGGCATTCCAAGCGGACCTAGATTGGTTTTCACCGATCCGTTTTGTCCATTTTGTTTTGTCTACACATCATTGTGGCATATTTATGGTTCAAGCAATTGTTAATTTAAGTGGAACAGGAACAGAAAAAGAAAGCAACACATAAGAAGCAACCGACCCGCTTATACCACCACGTCTCTGTGAGCCGCTTTAGTATACACATTGCATCCCCTTTATAGCTGGCAAAGAAATCTTTCCCCCCCCCCTCTTTTTTTTTTTTTTTTTTTTTTTGTTGAAGAGGTATCCCCCCACCCATCCCTTCCCCCCCCCTACATTCTCATCGCTATATCCATGTCCATAGGTTGCTTAAATTAGTCCTTATCCTACTGAAGTTTCTGTGGCCTAATAGCTTCAGCATAGCTCCATGTTTGCTTAAAGCTTTTCCAAGTGTCCCAGCACTCTCCCTTCTCCTCATCTTTTTCATCAAAATTCCTTTTAAGGGACTCCATGAGTCGAATACTTTCAACCGCGTCGACCCATTCCCATATGGATGGGGCCTCTGCTTCTCTCCACCTCTTTGCTATGAGTTTTTTTGCTGCATTTAGTAAGTGTGGTACCAGTGAGTTTTCATAGTGCTTTACCTCCTCCCTTGTGGCATGCATCAAGACCACCCAAGGGTCGTTATCTAAGGCCTTAAGTGTGATCTCTTTAATGTATCCTATAATCTTTGTCCAGTAAATTTTGATCTTATTGCATTCCCACCATAGGTGGGCCATAGTCCCTCTTTCTTTGCACCCTCTCCAACAGTCTGGGGAGGCGTCCTTTTGGTATCTACTTGCTATGTCAGGAGTAATATACCACATCGATAGACACTTATAATTCGCCTCAGCCGTCCTGACGTCTATTGCAGATCTATGGGTCATCCTTATAATTTTTCCTATTGTGCCTGTGTCTAAATGTGAGCCTAATTCCCTTTCCCATTTTTGGATATATGGCGGGGTCTCTTCCCTTTCAGTCTCCAACATCTTTTTATAAATCCTTGAGATCATTTTTTTTGTGTTAGGTTGCGTACATATACTCTCAAGCCATGTAATATCAGTTTCCGACCTCATTGGCTGGGGTAGGCTTTTTATGAAGTGATGTAGTTGGAGATACCGCCATATATCCAACCTTAGGGTTTCCCTCTTACTTTGTAATTCCTCGAGTGATAAAATTTTCCCATTGTGCATTACATCCTTTAAACGTGTTTCATCCTTTAGTATCCACTCCCCACCCACTTCAGTTTTGCCGGGCTGAAAAAATTCATTATCTTTTAGTGTTATTAATGGTGAATTATATTTTCTATTTACTTTTTTATACCATTTATCCCATATTTTTAGTGAATTTAATGTGATAGTATGTGTATTCTCTCCTAGAAATCTATATGTCGGTGGATTCCAAATGATTCTACCTAAATGTGCTAAACTAACCTTTTTTTCCAGGGTGACCCATCTTTTATCCGTCACCTCCTTACACCATTCCGGGATTCTAGACATGATGATAGCGTGATAGTAGTTAACTATGTCAGGGACCGCAAGGCCTCCATGCTTTTTTTCTTGTTTTAGTGTGTTTAGTGCTATACGGTGTTTTTTGCTATTCCAAATAAAATTTGTAATTATTGACTTTAATTTACTCAGGTAAGTCGGCGAGAGAGGTATAGGCAACATCTGAAATTTGTATGTAATTACCGGGAGTACCATCATTTTGACTGTATTTATTCGCCCCATCCAAGATAGGGGTCTATTAGTGTATTCTTTGCATTTCTTTTTTACCTCGTCAAGGAGTGGAAGATAATTGATCCTATACATTTCTTTAATCGATTTGGCTAAGTTTATTCCTAGGTACTTGATCTGCTTCCTCCAGGGGAAGTCAAAGCTCTCCTGTAGAGCAAGCTGATCCGGCTTTCCTATGTTTACATTCAAGATGAAAGATTTCGTACGATTAACTTTAAAGTTTGACATTTCCCCGTAGCGCTTTAGGTCAGACAGTAAGTGCGGCATGGACGTCCGTGGATTGCCTATGAAAAACAGGATATCATCCGCAAAGGCGGATAGCTTATGCATATCTCCTCCCACCTCAATCCCTTCCATATCTGGGTTGGCTCTAATTGTAGCCAAAAGGGGCTCCATGGTCAAGACAAAAAGGAGGGGGGACAGAGGGCAGCCCTGCCTTGTCCCATTCCTCATCTCAAACAGAGGTGATGAGATTCCATTTATTTTCACTTTCGCTTTCGGGTGGTCATATAACACCTTGATGCGTTGGATTATCTTTGGACCAAAGCCCATGTGCTCGAGTGTGTCTATCATGAACCCCCAGTCTACCCTGTCAAAGGCCTTTTCAGCATCTATTGACAGGAATAGACCGGGGGTCCCTACCTCCCGAATCCTCTGGAGGAGCAGCAGCGCCCGCACCCCGTTGTCCCTGCCCTCCCTGCCCGCCACAAACCCTACTTGGTCAGGGTGGACCAGTGTGCTCAGGTGGACCTTAACTCTTTCTGCCAATATTTTTGCATAGATTTTCGTATCTGCATTCAAGAGTGATATTGGTCTATAGCCCGAGCACACTGATCCATCCTTTCCCTCCTTCAAAATCACTGTAATACTGGCCGTCAGGGATTCCTCGCTCATTCTATACTCCGCCCCCAAGCCATTTAAGTAGTTGCGGAGTCTTGGGATCAGTATCTCTTGAAATGTTTTGTAGTAGAGTGCCGTGAAGCCGTCCGGCCCTGGACTCTTCCCCGCCGGAGTGCTCTTCAGTGCCCGCCTTACCTCCTCCATAGTAAATGGTTCCTCAAGTGTGTCCCTATCCTCTATAGTTAATTTTCTGAGTCCTGCTTTAGTTAGGTAGTCTATCCTTTTTTTTTTGCCCTTTACCCTGTTGTAATCTCCCTTCTGTGTCACCGTGTAAAGATCTTCATAATATTCTTTAAAGGAATCTGCTATCTCCCTTGATGCATATTTAGTTTCTCCCCTCTTATTTTGTATTTTTTCTATATAGTTAATCGTTTTTTTTTTTTTGTAAAGTTCTAACCAAGTGTTTGCTGGGTTTGTTGCCCCACATGTATCTTTCCTTCGCTATTCTATTATAGAATTGTTGCGTTTCTTGCTCCATGAGATCTTTTACTTGTTCTCTTATTGCCACCATTTTTAGGTATAGATTCCTATCTTCCTCAGGGGACGCTTTGTGTTCCTGTTCGACCTGGTTTAATTCCGCTATCAGCTCTTTCAACTTCTTTGTTCTCTCTTTCTTTATCCATGTTCCCTTAGCGATTAGAATCCCTCTTATGAATGCTTTATGGGCATCCCATAGAGACGCTCCACTGACTTCTCCGTTGTCATTCCTTATAAAGAAGTACTCTAATTCCTCTTTTACTTGTTCTACCACCTCTTTATTGCGTAGTAGGGATTCATTTAATCTCCAACTTGCGGGTGTGCTCCCGGTTTCCGAAGCATCTAAGGTCATGGAGACAGGGGCATGATCAGACAGTGACATTACCTCGATTTTAGTGCTAACAATTCTGTCCAGGAGTCCATGATCTATCAAGGCGTAGTCAAGGCGAGAGTACGTCCGGTGTACGGGGGAAAAGAAGGAATAATCTCTTATTTTAGGGTGTTGGATCCTCCAAACATCAACAAGCTGATTTAAAAAAAGTTTTTGTTTAATCAATTTTAACTGTTTCCTATCCGTCCCCCCCACACCGGACGAAGAATCTAGCCCAGGGTCCAAGCCGAAGTTTAAATCTCCCATCAGTATTACACACCCTTCCCTAAAATCCCTTAATTTATTAAGAATCCCGCATAGGTATTTCATCGGATTGGTGTTCGGGGCATATATGTTGGCCAGGGTATATTTTACCCCCCCTATAGTTCCTTTCAAAAAAAGATACCTTCCTAGTGGGTCGACCAATCGATCCTCCAGACAGAAAAAAATGGCTTTAGAGAAGCCTATCGCCACCCCCCTTGCTCTACTAGTAATTGCGTCACAATAGTACCACACTGGAAATGCTTTGGAAGATAGCTTTGTATTCGACTCATGTGCGAGGTGGGTCTCCTGTAGGAAAACCACCCCCGCCCCATAGTTTCTTAGTTCTTCTGAAACTTTATGTCTTTTTTTGAGAGTATTGAGGCCTTTTACATTGTATGTTATAAATTTAATTTCTGTCCTCATAATCAGGTAGGCCCTTCTCTAGGTCTAATTCTTTCGGATATATAGCGATGAGATTTCCCTCCCTCCAACCCCCTCCCTCCCCCTCTTTATACCTCTCCACCCTCCCACCCCAACCCTCCCTCCCTATGTGCCCCTCGCCACCCTTCCCCCTCCCCCCACCCTCCCTGACCCTTGTTCGGGTCTCTGAGTCGAATTAATTTGGCCCTCCTCGAAATTGCGGGGTAAACGGGCATGACTTAAGGGGGTCTTTCGAAAGGTCTATCCTGCTTTCCCCCCCGCCTTTTTCTCCCTCCTCTCTCCCCCCCCCCACCCCCGGATTTCTCTCTCCCCCCTCCGAACCCCCCCCTAACTAGGGTTGGGTGAATATATCTGTATATCTGCTTCTTTATATTTCAAGGGTGTTTTTCTATATAGGTTTGCCCAAATCTCTGCTTTCTCATCATAATTACGAAATCTGATGATGACATCACGGGGTCCTCCATATTTCTCAGGAATGGATTAAGAATAGTTTTAATGATCTCCCTGAGATCCTCGCCTCTTTGTTCAGGTATCGCACGCATCCTAAGGTTTTGTCTGCGATTCCTGTTCTCTTGATCCTCCATTTTATAATGGGTTTCCCTTAGGGTTAATTGAAACATTCTGATCTTCTCGTCCATCTTCTTAATATCTTGATCCTGCTTTTCAACTCTCTCCTCCACTGCGGTCCTCCTTCTCCCCCAATTTTTTCTCCTTCCCCCTCCTTCTTTCCATGGCGGGATTTTGCAGCTGATCCGTGCTGTTAGGATGGGGACTTATACCTATCTTCAAATAATGTTTTATAGTACTCGTTGGTGCTTTGGGGGTCTTCGGTAACCCTTTTTTTGCGGTTTGACTCATATTAGTCTTACGAGGCCCTCTGATTCTTTTCCCCAGTTTGCTGCTGTCTCTCCCAAACTTAGGGAGGAGGAGTAAGGGGGAAAGAAGCACCAGCAGTCCTACCCCCTCTGCTCAATAGGTTTATGTTCCACCCCTTGAGGCCTCTTCCTTCAGTTATTGAGGATCTCCCTGCGGACCTCACCTTTCAATTCCCTAATGCTCCTCTCCCCATATCGGTGGGGTCCCTCAGGCATAGGTGCCCCACATTCAGCACTCGTCAGCCCAACTATTGTCACTGCTATGCGGTGAAGGGGGAGGGCATCCCTGCCCTAAGTCCCCTTTCTAGTTTACCCCGTGTAATTTGGAGGATAGAGAGCCCAGATCCCTAGGGTGTCTAATCTCCCTAATTTTTTCCGCAATTAATCGCAGAGATCGTTTTTTATGTTCCGAGTGTTAGGCCGTGGGGGGCCTCTCTTATATGGAGAGGGATGTTCTCTATATGGGCATTCAATCACCTTTACATTTGCAATTTAATGAGGGCTGTTTTATCCGAGTCATTATCTCCTATCTCCCTGATTTTCAGTGTCCAGCCATGGGGAGGAGGAGATGAAAGACCCACTTGCCCCTTATGAGTGAATAGTGGTCTGTAGTTTGTTAAGAGGGCTTATCTACTTTATCGCTGTCAGCTCTATGATATTTTTTAGGATATATAGAAGAGGTTCATCTTTAAACGTAGAGGTAAACAAGACTTTGCAGGAGCAATGCTTGTGGAGCTCCATAATTTTAATGATTAATAATAGGTGACGTTACATTTGTGTTTTGGTCAAAAATTTCCTTTGCCCCAGAGTCCTATGGTCATCAAACATTTCAGGCAGACTCTATGGCATTTTGTTTCCCTTTTTCTCTACAGCCAGAGGAGTTATATACTGTGTGCGTCCTGCTTAGGGCTTTGACCCATATACTCACATGCCAAGTTGTCCTACGGCGTGGAAAATAGTGATAAAAGTTTTAATTACCCTGAAATTGGAGAGGAAGAGAGAGCCCGTGGAGTCAGCAGTGCTGCGGCGTCGGTGGCGGGGGATGTGGGGAGGAGAGAGGCTGTTACCCTTCGAGCCTTGCAGACCCTTTTGATGGTTTCTAAAAATAAAATGAGCTTTAAATGGCTCCTGATGTTTATGAATACTCCATTCAACTATTCTGAAATGGTTTGTTTGCTAAAACAGCCCCTCATTAGCCTATTTTTTTTTACATTTATACATTTACACACACACAAAAAAAAAGAAGCAATGAAGAAAAAAAGAAGCATTACAAAAATTATGATCAAATACACAAAAATGCACATCCTCTAAATAAAGAAAAAAACATTTTGCAGTAAGCACAGAACAGCGGTAGCTTGCTTAGTTGAAAGTCAAGGACAAAAGCCCTGGCACAGTCATACATGAAGCTGATTCATTTTTTAGCCAATTATTATGCAACACGAGTGGTGATTAAGTGTGGGACTTGTACAGGTGGGAGTCATTCATATGCCCCTTACGTCAGTCCCTTACAGATGCATGGTATGATATGATTCCCTGTAAATAGAAATAGCATCCACTAAACTAAAAATCAACCCTTAATGGTGTGCATTGAATTACTAGTATCTAACTAGACATAATGAGCTATATGATTTCTACCACTTGGCTTCATGCTATAAAAGCATACTTAGTTTTGTAAGGCTAGGTAGGTTTGCTATATACAGTACACTATGAGTTTTTTTAGAAACTTTATAATTGAACATTTTCAGCTTCTTTTCTATGTATATTGAGAAAGACCATGTCAAATAACCTTATTAACTACTTGAGGATTTGTAGAGATACATCCTAAAAAATTTCAAGAAAGTTTCTAGGCTGCATCTCTTACATCCTGCTCCTCTGCAACTATTAATGGCAATTTCTGACTGTCATTTTAAATATATTATATGTTATATTACACAGCAGGAGTGGCTGTCAAAAATGCAGCTACTCCTGTATAAAATGACACTTGCAGATCTTCTGCAAATTTGAGTAAATACAATTAAACAAGGTATTATTTTATTGTATTTACTATTTAATATATATGTAGATCAAAGGTGTGACTTTTGATCTGCATATGTCATGAGCGGAAGATACCCAACAAGTAGGGCTGTTACTGATTAAAATTTTCGTGTTCGATTAATCGTTTTTTTTTTTTTTTTTTTAATCGATTAATCGACTAATTTTGATTAATTATAACACGCATACAGATCCAACTACTTTTAGCTGATCTCCTTGCATTGCAACTCTGCATTAGTCAGTGGTAGATGTGGTATACACTATATACAATCACCCGACACAAGTTAGTTTCCACAATCTATGACTTAACTTCACAGTTCACACAAATACGTTTTAAATTCAAACTGTAGCACTGACGTAAGTAATTTTTTTTCCACAGTAGCGCAACAATGCCTCCACCTCCGGTCTAACTAATCACTCTCACCTTATGGCATGGACCCCTGTGCAAACAGGTGGTCATGCAAGCGGGTATGAAAAGGGTTAACACGAACCATAAACTTCTCTCACGTCTCCTTAGATCTCAGCAAGGACGCCAGGTCATAGGTAGAAAGAAAAGATCTAAGTGCTCACCGCTTAAGTATAAGATTTCATTTTTGTGTTCAAACACAAACTACTCACATAAGATGATTAAAACACAGCATGTAAAGCCGAAAATCGTGTTAGTTCCGTAGGGCAGCATCAGGTGACGTCATGTGTAGCTCCTCCCCCGTACACGTTACATTCAATCAGAACTTTGACGTCACCAGACTCCTCCCCCTTCCCTTTGTTAGCATACGGAGGCACTTGGGGAAGGGGGAGGAGTCTGGTGACATCGATGTTTGTGACATCACCGGATCTCCGACGGTACTCCCTGAAGACCCGGAAGCCGGCTGAGAGTACTGATCAAAAAAAATTTGATCGATCAAAAACATTTTGATCGATCAAACAAATTAACCATTAATCGAGGAATTAATTTACACAGCCCTACTAACTAGTATTTTTTTAATTGAATGTATTCCTTTTTACCTTCTTATTAATCCGTAAAGCAGAAGTAAACCCATTGCTTTCTGTGGGTCTTGATGGGGTCCTGCAGTGTTTACTCTTAAGAACGAAATCTGCCAGTAAGTGTCTGCAGGCTGAGGCTTGGGGGGCCAGCTAGTTCATTCTGTATCTCACAGGGCTGCCTATACCTTTTTGTTTTTCTTTTCTGTCTCCCTATATGTTTCCCCTTTTTTACCTTGATCTTTTCCTTTTCTGTGCCTTCTTTGGCTCAATTTTTTGATTATGTTTGCCCTTTTGCTTGTTTTATTCTGTGCTAGACTGTTTTCTCTGTGCTGGAGGTGCTCTTGATGACATCATCGTGCTCCGCTGGTCTGCATATGAACACTGGCTGGTGGGAGTACTGACCGCCATTTTTCTTTTGGGAAAAGCTGCCCCCTTGTTAATAATGAGGGTCAGAGTCACAGGGTAGATCTATAGATCTCCAGGGATAATTAGAGGGGCTCAAATGGCCCTGGAGGTCTGGTCAGGCAGAGCCTCTTTTGCCTGGCTCTGGATCGTTCTTCCCTCTGCTTCCTGGGACAGGCAAGCTTTCCTTCAATGACCCTACTGTTTGTTTCAGGTATGACACCAAAAAAAAAAAAAACAGCATATATGTGTGTATGCACATATTTGTATGTGTATGTATGGACAATAATTTATTTATTTATTTATCTTAGACTTTTGTTTAAAAGAAAGAAAGGAACACTTTTTAATTTTTTTGTTACCAATGTATATTTTTCACTTTCATCTCTAAACCTTTCGCTCTCTAAAGCTATTTTTCTTTTCAGCTATCCTTGTTTTTTTCAGCTGGCCATCTTATTTGTCCTCAAACCATGAGTCAGTCACCATTTATACAAAAGACCCTCAAATTCAAAGGTGGGAGACCATTTTGTGGTAAGTTTCAGGAAAAGAGTGCCTCCCTTTGCGGATTGCTTTGAATTTTTTCAGCTCCGCATGCTCATGCTCATGCTCTCTAAGTTCATTGGAGGAACATAGCCCTAGAGGCCGCTCGCATTCAAGGGGAAACTTCCAAGGATGATGTCTTATCGCTTCTTCCTAGAGCAACGCTACCATCCCAGCAAAAGTCCTGCAGGGCCTTTGGCGCAATACCTATGCCCAATAGGCTGGTGAGTAAAGACTGCCTGGAGGAGTTCACAGTTGACAGATAACACTCAAATATCATTGTTATTGAAGAGGGAGCACAGTGTCGTCATACCAATAATCCCTTGGGTGATCTGACTTCGACAGTTTAAACTGGGATTCTTAGCACAATAGAGAAAACAGAGTCTGACGCAGTTATCATAGTATGAGTAGGAGTATACGGTGGTGGCTGAAGAGGGAGAATCTGATGAAGTCGCCCCGTTAACACCATTAGACTGGATCAAAATTACTATTCATCTCGGCAAAGATAGCCTGGAAGGCACACAGCGAGAAACCGTCGGTTCAGTACAATGGAAGATTCCCAGCCAAGCGGGGTAGTCTTAAATACCCTAGAAATCCAAGCAGCTTCTTTAGAACCTTTCACCTTACTACACAGAATCAAGGGAAGATCAGTCTCTCTGGAGTTGAACAACATGACAGCAGTTGCCTATATTCAGCACCAAGGAGGAACTTGTGGCAATATGTTATTAAGAGAGGTGAACCCCACGCTGTCGGGGTCAGGAAATCACCTGCAAATTCCGCAAGCGTTTTACCTCCTAGGGGACTTGAACACACAGACAGACTGATCATCATGCAAATTTTCCAGAGTATGAGTGGGCCCTACACTGTAGGTCTTCTATGAGCTGGTCCACAGGTGGGGCCAACCACAGACAGACTACATTGCTTCTTACAGCTATTTCAAACTTAGGAGGATGTCTGAATCAGTTCCGCACCCAAGGCAGAGAGGACTAATGCCTTGATTTTCTCCATGGATCTGCAATCTAGCCTATATATTTTCCAACAACATTTCTCGTAATGAGATTCCTCTTGAGGCTGTCGAGAGTGAACATGGTCGTCATATCCATTCCTCCATTTTGACAATGAGGGCCTTGAGTTTTCGTGGCCATTCATCTCATGGGACAGAAGGCAATTCCCATTTGCACATATGCAGGCCGTGGCTGCAAACAGGATGACTGATAGGGGAAGCTTGAGAACCTAGCCTGGTTCAGGATGATCTCTACCTTGTGGAGTGTGAGAAGGCACTTTACTAACAACATCTATGTCAAAATCTGGAACAAGTTTGCGTTATTTCTCAGCAGGGCAAGATATTGATAGACACTGCAGTGCCTATGATGGATGTTCCACTGGTCCAATGGTGGGACCGAGGGATGTGTGACGTCCATCGTAGGCGCTGCAGGCTCCAGAAGGCAGGAATTAGAATGCGGCCGCCACGCCACATTGATCCCCGCTCAGCGCTCGGGCGGCCGTCTCTCCTCCTCTTCTCTGGCTGCCTCACACACCATGGCTGAGCTGAGCTGCTGCAGGACACGTGAAGTCTGTCTCCTGGTCAGGTAGGTCAATGTGTGTATGTCAGGTAGGTAGGTCGGTGCATGTCAGGTAGGTCAGTGTAGGTCAGTGCATGTCAGGTAGGTCAGTGTATGTCAGGTAGGTAGGCCAGTGCATGTCACGTATGTAGGTCAGTGCATGTGCATGTCAGGTAGGTAGGTCAGTGTATGTCAGGTAGGTAGGTCAGTGCATGTCAGGTAGGTCAGTGTATGTCAGGTAGGTAGGTCAGTGCATGTCAGGTAGGTCAGTTTATGTGTCAGGTAGGTCAGTGCATGTCAGGTAGGTCAGTGTATGTGTCAGGTAGGTCAGTGCATGTCAGGTAGGTCAGTGTATGTGTCAGGTAGGTCAGTGCGTGTACGGTAGGTCAGTGTATGTGTCAAGTAGGTAGGTCAGTGTGTGTATGTCAGGTAGGTCAGGCAACAAGTGAGCTTACCCCCCACACAACCCCACCGCCCAGCCAAAAAAACCTGTGCCACTACCGCCCCCCCCCCCCCCCCCCCCCCCCCCCTTTCCCCATGCCGGCCTTGGACTTCGGGCTGAAGCCCCTGGTCTTTTTGCCACCTAGCAACCCCCCTACTTAGGAGGGTCACACAGATAGGACGTGTACAGAACTTGAAGTCCCTATCCACAATTGCCCTTTTCAGATCATGTAATAAGCCTTTCATCTTTCCAGCTGGAATTCATCAGGCAAAAGAGGCTACCTCCTTCCTGGACTTAGTAGGTTTGGTCATGCATATAGAGCGAGGGGTTGTGAATCTCCTTCAGCAGTGGATACATAGTATTTGATATAATTTCCCGTTTTAATCAACCCTTAGCCCTAAACTAACTCCTTCCATCCCTCCTGTAACAATTTTTTTTTTTTACCATCAATACATATATTTTTTATTTTCATTCATTTTGTTTGTTATTTCTTTTTAGTGCTGTATATGAGGAAAGTGCAAAAATAGGTAAAAAAATAACAAAAAAAAGCCTTTTTTCATTTCCAAATAATTTAGCCATGCCTTGTACCAGACACATTATTTACTGTTATTTTAAAAAGGAACATTTATGGAATTAAAATTCCTTCTTTTTATTTACTGTAAAATGGCTTTTGTATTACACTGGTCAAACTAGAAAAAATGCTGACTTTTTACAACTTTTATGTATTTGTCTCTAGAATACATGAAAAATAAGATACTTTTTGAAATACAATATTGGCAAAAGAAAGCCTTGTTTGTCTTAGAAAACAATGATTGTATTATTATATTATGTTATGTAATGACAATGTTATCGCTGAATACACAGGAACATAGTGGAAATTTAAAAATTGCTTTAGTTCATCAGGGGTATACAGGTATGAGAGCTGATGTGGTTAACTAAAGCAACATATACATTAACTTTGCTAGGTGGATATTCTATGCTTCTTTAAAAAATGACCCGCAATTTAAATTCTCAAAAATAGATAAAAAGATTGGCCCATTAAAAATAAGGTAAAATAAAATAAGATAAAATAAATAAAATCTTCCTGTAAAACATGCTCCTGTTCAGTACATAAATTGATTGGCTCCTTGTGTTGCTGCTTCCCCTTACACTACAGCTTTGCTATCCAGAGACTGCAAGAGGCTGATACCAGCTCAGGTCCAAGTATTTACACGGCTTGTATCTAACTTGTATCATTTATATTTTTGCAGAGTTCATACTTTAAAGTGATACTAAAGTCTTGTTTTTTTTAGTTGAAAAATAACAAACATGTTACACTTCCCTGCATATAATGCATTAAGATAAAAAACCTTCTGCCTTTACAAACACTCTAATGATTACATTTTGATTACACCTTTTTTAGGACGTTTAAAAGCAATAATATTCTAGATGTTTTTTATTATCAGTTAAAACATTGCAAAGTAAAATCTGATTGGTTGCTTTGAACAAAAAATTCCTTTCAACCTTTTTTTTAATGAATATGATCCATAAAATTCTCCATTTTCACCTCTGTTTATTTCTATTTTCAGAGAATGGAAAACAGAATAATGAACTTTGAATAACTATTATAATTTGTTTCCATATGAATTAACATGGCTGTAAATCTTCTTTTTTTTTTTTTTTTAAATAACAAACATATCATACTTACCTCCCCTGTGCAGTTAGTTTTGCACAGTGTGGCCCCAAACCTCGTCCTCTGGAGTCCTCGGCGGTGCTCGCGGCTCCTCCTCCCATCGCTAAACCCCCTGGAAGAAGCGATCTCCCTGGGGGATACCCTGCGGGCGTGCTCCTGAGTCCAGCATTTTTGTCCATAAACACAGAATGCTGGACTCGGCCCGGCCCCCCAGCATCCACGTCATTAGATTTGATTGACAGCAGCGGGAGCCAATGGCTGCGCTGCTATCAATCTATCCAATCAAGAGCCGAGAACCCCGGGCAGAGAGGTAGAGCGTGTCTCCACCGAGGGAACGAACGGGCTCAGGTAAGTAAAATGGGGGGGCTGGTCAGTGTCAGAAGTTTTTTCACCTTAATGCATATGATAGGATGCATTAAGGTGGAAAAACACAAGGGTTTGCAACCCCTTTAAGCTTTACTGGCTTATCCCTTCTGCAAACAGAATTATGCAGGGTTGTGCTAAAAGTAAAATTTTAATTAGGTGGTAGCTATTTTTTCCCTCTTCATAAAATATAACAAGATCCCAATTCATTTTCTATGAATGATTCTTAAATATTAATCTGCATTGATTGAATTAGAAATTCCATTAGCTGGTTTTACTGTAAAACCAAAATATGAATTATGTGCAGAAGCAGTATTAATGGGAGGTCAAAAGGCTCTCGCTTAGTAAGCCACGTTGATTGGTGGCTGTAGCGTTACTCGTTTCCTCTAACTAATCTAATGTTTTTTAAGTGCTCCTGCACTGAGGCTGCTAGTGTGTTCATAACTGTTTGGCCTATTCTAGTGCAATACATCACCTAAAATATAAAAATGTGATGTTTTATCGGGAATACTTCACTTTATCCTATAGAGAACACTCAGGTATTTTTTTTGTTTACTTGCAACATAATAAAAATACCAAAAGGAAATATAAATGTGATTGAACATGCCCAAACACAAACACAAAACTAATATTCAGTCAGAAAGGCTATCAACATCCATTTAAAGTCTTATTTCCACTTCGTTGTGTGTCTACATATGAGTATGTTGACCGTTAGGAACTAAAATCTGACTGTGCTTTGTTCTGCCCCACGTTCACGTAATGTACTAAACTTCATTAGGTTGTTATTGTTTTGTAGTATACTGACACCTAGTGGCAGTTTTGGATCACTACAAATTGTTTACTAATGTGATTTTGGTATCTTCCTCTGTCCTCCCCTCCTGTTTAGTGCTAGTAGGTTTAGTTCTAACTAGACCCGACCCACTACTTTTTTGTTTCCTTGTTTCCTAAGTCAGTGTTAGTACTTTGCAGAGACAGGGTTCAGGAAAGTCATAGTTTCATAGTTTCATAGTTAGTAAGGTTGAATAAAGACATCAGTCCATCCAGTTCAACCTGAGTGAGTGTCTACAATTGTCCCCATCCCTGTACATTGCACACTCACATCAGTCCCCACCCTGAAGGAGCCCACAATCCAAGGTCCCCATTCATATACTAGGGCCATTTTTTGGACAGAAGCCAATTAACCTACCTGCATGTCACCTGCATGTCTTTGGATTGTGGGAGGAAACCGGAGTACCCGGAGGAAACCCACGCAGGCACAGGGAGAACATGCAAACTCCAGGCAGGAAGTGTCGTGGTTGGGATTCGAACCAGCGACCCTTCTTACTGCTAGGTGAGAGTGCTAACCACTACACCACTGTGCCGCCCACAAGTCATAGTCTTCTTACACTTCAAAAGACTTTAAAAACATCCTCTGAACTGCAATTTGCAGAAGTAAAATTGTGTTGGATTCAACTTCTATGTCTTATTGAAGAGTTAATCTGCCTGTGGATGGTGCCAAGTCAGTAGGTGATCATACCGTCTGGACAGACTGGGTCTAATGAGGTATGTCAATGCCTAAAGTGGCATTTGAAGCAAAGCATGCTTCCAAATGTACTCTTGATTCTTGCAGGCCTGGTCAGATGCCCCTTCTCTTTCATTGCAGTAGGAGAGTAGGATGTTTAACCCTAAATGCAGTATTTTAATGTTCTAAATTGGAACCTCCAAAAATGCCATTCAATGTTTTCCCTGGTCCTAGACCTGCAATGTCTCTAAGCTCAGTTCATTGAATGTCAAGTTGATCAGGCTTTCTGAATAAAGCATGGGTGTATTATTTACTTGGTTATCATTAGCTGTAAACTGATTAAAGCTTAATTCTAGCCAGACATACATTTAACCTAGTATCTCTGCACAGCAGAGACTGGGAGAGAAATAAGTCACATAGAGAGTTAATCAGCTGTGCTGCAGTGCTCGTGTGCTATGAAGGAACATGTTAGAAGAAGTAAAGCAGAGTGACAGATAATTTTATAAGTCTGGTGCTTGTACTTTTGCCATTCAGTCACAGCTTGAAGGAGGGACAAGATCTGTAAGTTTAACTTAAAGTGTTACTAAAGCCAGGACCCTGTGTTCACTATATCTGGTCTCCCACAGTACACAAAACATGGAAATGCAATATTTTTAGTAAATATAAACTGTTAAATACCTTTATCTTATTGGCAGTATATAGCAGTCTTCTATCAGTGTCTGGTTAAAGCTTGTAGGGAGAGTTTTCATTCTACTCTGACTGTCCTATGAGGCTGCAGGACCCCTGACCCGCTGTCTGTACAGTGCCGATTGGCCCTGGGCTGATCACATGCACCCTCTCAATTAACTTAAGAAAAAAAAACTCTCTAGCAATACACAACAAACTGAGCATGTTCAGAGTGCACCCAGGGCTCCGCTTTATCAGGAGATGGATTGAGGACTGTGGAAGAAGGTGAGGATCAGAGAAGGCAGGATCAAACAGCCTTTTTACACAATACGGATGATTAACCCCTTAGGTTCCACAGTGAGTATAACAAGCATGCTTTACTGCATATACAGGATGATTTTACTATTATAGGTTTAGTAACACTTTAACTACAGCAGAGAAAAATCTGGTATTTTGTCCTTCCAGACATGGAGCTGTGTACATTTTAGAAATGGAAGAACAGAACTTCAAATCCTTTGGAAGGTAAAATAAGTCTCTTATCTGTATTTCATATTTAGATACTTTCGATGAGTTCAGTTTTAGCTGTACATTTTGCTTAGTGTTACTGTAGTTACTGTAGCAGAGTGCCCCCTTTCCACTTTTCTCAGCATGCCTGATATTACAGCAGTGACTGGGCATTGGACCTAGAGAAAAGATATACCAGTGCTCAGATCCTAATAGCTCAACACATGTTTAAGCCAGTCGACAGCGTCAAAGTAATCCCTCTTACGGCCAGTCCTACACTGCATTGCGACTGCAAATGCTATGGTGGACACCATGCCAACATAGGGCATAAAGACACAAAGTGTGGGAGAGCAACTAGGTTCAGACCTGGCCACTGACCTCCATTATAACAGAGAAAAGATATACCTGTGCTCAGATCCCATGGGCATGGGACCTGTCACCAGGTGTTTTATCCACCATCACTAATACTGTTGTGTAGGCTGCATTATGAAAGTGTTATGCCGCGTACACAAGATCAGATTTTCCAACAACAAATGTAGGACGTGAGCTTGTTGGCGGAAAGTCCGACCGTGTGTATGCTTCATCGGACATTTGTTGGCGGATTTTCCACCAACAAATGTTGGCTATCAGGTTCTCAAATTTTCCACCAACAAATTTTTGTTGTCGGACTTTCCGATCGTGTGTACACAAGTCTGTCGCACAAAAGTCCACACATGCTCGGAATCAAGTAAGACCCGGAATCGCTCGGTCTTGTAAAACTAGCGTTCGTAATGGAGATATCACGTACGTCTTGTATATCACTACGTTCGTAATTGTTGGCCAACATTTGTGTGACTGTGTGTATGCAAGACAAGTTGGAGCCAACATCCTTTGAACAAAAATTCATGGTTTTGTTGTTGGAAAGTCCGATTGTGTGTACGGGGCATAAGAGCATGCAGCTTCACCATAGTCACTTTGGTGGACAATGTGTTTGTTAGCTCAGAGTGTTGTTATTCTGGTGGCTCTGCTTCTTCAGCCACCACCCAGTACACCCTTACCTGTGATTTCTTCCATCACCACATCCTAACCAGAGAATCCTCCTGCTTTTCCTCCGTGGAGCCTGCTCTGGAGATTCCTGTGTTGACCACCTGGGCTACCAGCTACAGCACGCCTCCTTGCCAGAGAGGTATTATCACCCATGGAACTGCAAGTAATTGAAATTGTACTAAATTGTGCTGTACTGTTTGTCACAGTGATTCTTCCTTATACTTTGTTCATTTGAAGTCTTATGCTGTGTATTTTGCTGCCACCTAGTGGGAAACTGCACTGACGCAAGCCCTGCTACTGCAACAGGTACATGCCCTGTTTTACACGGTTCTGTGGTTACTGCATAATTCCTTACCATTCTGTTGTCATTGTCCATTGATCCTGCATTCATCCAATAAATATTAAAGAGGAACTTCAGTCTTTAGCTTTGACTCTATCCCCGTTCCACTGCCATCAATGTTATGCCCTGTACATACGATATGATTTTCCGACAACAGATGTTCGATGTGAGCTTGTTGTCGGAAAGTCCGACCGCGTGTATGCTCCATAGAACATTTGTTGTCGGAATTTCCTCCAACAAATGTTTGAGAGCAGTTTCTCAAATTTTCCGACAACAAAACTTGTTGATAATGATAATAATATCCACATGTGAAAGAGGGGGAGAAGACGAGGTAAAGTACGTTTATATTTAGGGTGAAGGTCTGCTTTAAAGGGGAGGTCCACCGTAAAAAAAAAAAATGCATATAAAGGCCCCAAAAAATAAATAAATAAATGTTTTCACTTACCAGAAATGGCTGTTGCTAGGCAGATCGTCCCTAATCTGCCTCTTTCTATCCCGCAGTGATCTTCTGTCTTCTCCTCCTTGCGTTGTCTTCTGGGGAAGGGGGGGCGGTGTGTTGTGGGAACTGTGTGTTTCCTAACACAGCGCATCCCATTCACAAAGTGCTGCGCGACTCGCGCATGGGCAGTAGGAAACGGGCAGTGAAGCCGCAAGGCTCCACTGCCTGTTTCCCTTACTTTGAATGGCGGTGTCTGGACCAGAGAGCCGAGGGACGGGTCGGCCTCGGGTGGCTGACATCGCGGGAACCCTAGAAAGGTAACTTTTACATTTTTTTTTGTTGTTCGCTGGCCTAACCCTTTAAGTTGTGCATTAGTGCATGGCCATTTGGCTGATACCTTAACATTACATTACTATGTAAATTCTATCCAATTAAATCCTTGGTTTGGGCTAGAAATCTAATTTTTTTAAATTAATAATACCTATCGTTCCTGCTGAGGGACTTTGTAGACCTAGAAATGTTTGCCTTCCATTATATTAACAGGTTCCAATCAGTAAAAAAAATATTTTTCTGTAAACCTGCCTTTTCTGGACTTTTCTTTGCAAACGTACTAAATCACACTTAATTACAGCGTATTGGTAGGCTGAAAAGCTTGAGACACAACACGAAGCAGTACCCTGTTGAATAGTATAAAATCAATATTTAAGGACTCTCATTTGTATCTTGCAGGTGTTTGAAGCCACTAAGCAAACATAAAAGATTTGAACCACATAAAATATGAGCTCTTCGGTAACACGCTAGTTGATATTAAATATGCATCAAACATAAAACATTATGCAAAAAGCTTTATTGTTTGTCTAGTTTATATATACTTTTATTCAAAAGCTTGTCTGAAAATTGTACAAAAATATAATCAAGGAGCTTATTTTGAAAAGCAAAGTGCAAAGAGTTGTTTATGTGCAGCTATTGAGAAATGTCACCAGACTAAATATAACTTGATTTACAAATGAAAATGATTTCAGATCTAATCATGAATGACAGCACAGAAACGTCTCATTACTGTGATGTATGTATGATTGCAGGAATCCCTTTGGATTTCCCCGGCTTGTATTCATAAACATAAAGTACATCTCAATTCATTTTTCGGCTACCCACTGTCTGACCAGAGGTCAGAAAGTACAAGCAAGGATCAGCATTTCAAAAACTTCAAGGACCGAAATTCTTCTGTCCATAGAACAAGTGGATTAGGGGCCTGGCATATGGAGAAATGTATCCAAACTGGATCACATCCTAGTTTAGTCGAAATACCTTTTTTCTTCTATGTTAACACTTTTCACCATAAGAGGATTCTGAATATTCTCTTCCTAGGCCAATGCGTTTTCTAAAATGCTATCAATCAGATAAACAACCTTTCATTCATTTTCACACAGCATAGTTGTCAGCAACAGAAGTTCAAAATATTTTTACAACTCGTCTACCATATTAAAGTGGATGTAAACCCCATTCATGAAATCTGACCCGGGCACATATATCTGCAGTGTTTTCTTATCTCGCCCCAAAGTCCTGTGTCTTTCTGCTGCTCCGTTCTGCTGTTATCAGCATGATAACTTCTGACAAGTTCTCTGACACACGAGATAAAAGCAGCTGAAATTTTGTGTTGGGGTGGGTGCATAGAGATAGATTAGCAGAGAGCTTGTCTATTCACAGCACAGCTCTGCAAGTTTCTTTGTTGCTCTGCCTATGTGGAGGGGGGGGGGGGGGTGCCTTTCTTCCAATCATCTCACACACAGTGTATGCCAAGACTCCCCTCTCACTGCTGAAACAGGAAGAACAATTTATAACACGATGATCACTTTCCCAGTAGGTGGGGGCGATCTGCGATTATTGTTTCATCTCTGTGTATCATCTGAGGCTGTTCACTTCACTGGGTGTATGTGAGAGTTTACATCCACTTTCAATTATGCTCATACTATCCCATAAAGTTACACTTTTTTGGGTTTGCCCAAGCTTGTTACCAGACATAGGTAACCTCTTTTTAATTATAGCAGTAACTTAAAGTACAAAAAAACAGGGAATTAAAAGAAACGTAAAGGATTTTATTTTTTTTGCTGTTTTATACTTACCTTGGTGGATGCAGCATTGGTCCAATACTGCATCTGTCCCCCGACGCCTCTTCTCTGAGAACCAAGCGATCGAACACCGCTGATTGCTCGGTTTTCAGAGCTCTGTGAGCAGAGAGCTGCAGACTGTCAGTCACCACTCTCTGCTCTGCCCCTCCTTGCTCATTGGAGTGCTGGGCTGTGCAGAGGGGGCGGCCGGCTCATGCTCTCACTGGCTTGCTGAGAGGCTGAGTCAGTCCAGGCACCTGGTGGGTCCAGACTTTATTGTTGCAATGATGTGGTGCCTGGACTGACATCCGTGATGTCAGCCGAGAGTGGACTTCAGCCTGCTCTCTGCTGAAAATGGGTCAAAAATGAACTGCACTCTTGCGACCCATAGGAGAAGTCCAGCCAAATAAGCTTTGTCTGGCTTTCTCCTTTAATGATGATCAGAAACAAGCTGCGATTGTTGCCTATAATTTTTTGTAAACATGTGGATTGTTGGGCAAATAAAATTCATCCTTCAAAGTGCAAAGGACCGGCATAATCTGCATTCTTGACAAGTGCCTGTGACAGGTCCAGTGGCTTGTATTAACCCCTGCAGCACAGGAAGAGCACATCTGTGAGTGGCCAGTGTGTTTGTTAATAAATGTGAAATGAGCTGTCATTGGCTCAGTCCACAAACACAGTGTACAGAGCTGATCTGAACATCTCTGTACCATGTGATTTCAGTGCTAACTAGTCACAGTGATAGCAAATGTAAACATAATTACTGTTTACATGCAAGAGCCAAACTTTCCTCTAACAATGGAGGAACAAGGAACTAATGAATGGAAATCCATTAAATATTTTCTGGGCACAAACAGCAGCAGATTCAGAGTAGGAAGTAGTTTGAGTGTGGGATCTTCTTAACCCCTTCATCTCTTAAACCCTTCACCTCCCTTTTCTGGCACATTTGAACAATAACTCCTTCATCTCTATCCTCCAGCTGTGTGTGACCTGTGCATTATTTCCCTTCACCTACCTCTGTGTAAAACCTGTGAGGCTGCTGTATCTAGTGCACTATTACCAAGCTCCATGGCTTAACCACCTCAATAATTAGATCAACTTGGGGTACCTGCTTTCTAAAAAAGGGTCATTTTGGGGGGTGTTTGTACTGTTCTGCTATTTTTATTTGCTATGTTTTATAACTGAAACTAAGGAATTTGTTTAAGTTTTTTTTTATTTCAAAATGTTTTATTTATTTTTTTTGCTTTATAGTAACAAATAAAAAATAAAAATAAATAAATAACAAAAAAAAAAAACTGTGGTTAGTGAATACCACCAAAAGAAATAAAGCTCTATCTGTGTCTAAAAGATTATATAGAACTCATTTGGGTATACTTTTGTATGAAATTAATAAATATAGGAAATTAAAAAAAAAAAAAAAAAAAAAAAGTTTTAAGTGACCTGGTAATGGAAGGGTATATGCAGGCTAGTACTCAATAAGTTAAAAATTCAGAGCATGCAAACCCAAGTACCCTAATTTCTGTTGTATTCACTATTTATTACTGCTGTAAAATACCTCTCAAATCTTCTACTATTTTTTTTTTTTTTTTTTATTTTTTAGGAATGTGAAGCAGTGTTCAGACTTCATAATAGTCTCTTGTTAAACACTAAACTGATCAGTATGCTGCAGACATAATGGAAACTTGTTCAGTTAACTTGGTTGTAATTGATTTTTAAATTGACCACAAAATTAGCAATGAAATATACTTTTGGAAAGATTTAATTATCTCATTATAATCCCATCTCTATGGCTATTTAACAATTAGACATCATAAAACTAATTAGGACAAGTAGCATCACATGGCAGAGCATCTTTAAGGAAATACTTTCAAATCAGATTCACAGTAATTGCTTGCACAGCACAATGGCTTTAGCAGGAATGATATTATGCAAAGATGTGTGAAACATAAAATGGTTAGATGTAAGGACAGTCTGCAGTTTAGAAATTTACATAACAGGAATTAAACATGTATGTACTAAAGCTGGAGACTGCAAATTCAGGCTCACTTCTGTATAGAAACCAATCAGCTTCCAGGTTTTATTGCGAAAGCTTAATTGAACAAGCTGAGGTTAGAAGATGATTGGTTTCTCTGCAGAAGTGAAACTGATTTTGCACTCTCCAGCTTCAGTTAATAATCCCCATCCCAGGCGGCCGTCATATGACGTCCTCGGCTTCCTGGTCATCTAGGGGGCCAGCCACGTCACTCGGGAGCCGATGCGTGATGCCCGGCAGGGGTGAGGAGACAGATTGTGTGTTCCTTGTATATAGGGACACCGATCGGTCACCTCCCCAGTCAGTCCCCTCCCCCCACGGTTAGACTCTCTAACACATTTAACCCCTTGATTTCCCCCTAGTGTTAACCCCTTCCCTGCCAGTGACATTTATACAGTGATATATACAGTAATCAGTGCATTTTTATAGCACTGATCGCTGTATAATTGTCAATGGTCCCAAAAAAGTGTCCGATATGTCCGTCACAATATCACCGTCCTGACAAAAATTACTAGTAAAAAAAAAAATAAATAACAAAAATGCCATAAAACTATCCCCTATTTTGTAGACACTATAAATTTTGCACAAACCAATCAATATACGCTTATTGTGATTTTTTTTTTTACCAAAAACATGTAGAAGAATATATATCTGCCTAAACTGAGGAAGAATTTTTTTTTTTTAATTGGGATATTTATTATAGCAAAAACTAAAAAATATTGTGTTTTTTTTCAAAACTGTCACTCTTTTTTGTTTATAGCGCAAAAAAATAAAAACCGCAGAGGTGATCAAATACCACTAAAATAAAGCTTTATTTGTGGGGAAAAAATTAGGGTATAGTGTTGCATGACTGCGCAATTGTCATTCAAAATATTACAGCGCTGAAAGCTGAAAATTGGCCTGGGCAGGAAGGGGATGACAATGCTCAGTATTGAAGTGGTTAAAGGGACTTTTTATTGTCTATTTTTTATTTTCTTCAACCACATGAGGCCCTTTCCTCTTGTTTCTTCTGCATAGTGGTAGGCAAGCAGCCACATGACAATCTAATTATGTCTGTTAAGAGACCTGTCTATCTTCGTTCTTGAGGATGACAGCTAAAATAAAAAATAGCCCTTTCTGCTAGTTACCAGTTGGTGAACTCTGAAAGACAGATAATCAGTCATGAACATAAGCCAAACTGTTCTGTCTAAGAACAAGCCCTTCTAGATGCCTGCTATTTCCTCTTTTATCCAGAAGCCTTCTTGGGTATGCCAAGTTTCACTTTGTTATTGAGGCCTTACTTCTCTATGCACTGCCAACTGTTAAAGGAATGTAACTGGATAGTCAACTAATTGTATCACTGTAGAGGTATCCATGTAGAGGTCCAACCAGGACAACATTCGAACACACATTTTAAAGGACTGTCAGACTGCCATAAGACACCAAAGACTAAAGGATTGTTAGGCTGCCATAAGACACCAAAAACTGAAGAACTGTTAGCCTGACATCTGACACCAAAGACTGAAGGATTGTCAGCATTGCATCTTATACCGAAGACTGAAGGATTGTTAGACTGGCATCTGACACCAAGACTGTAGGATTGTTAGGCTGGCATCTTACACCAAAGCTTGAAAGTTTGGTAGGTTGGTATTTGATGTCAAATGTTAAAGGATTGATAGTCTAGCATCTAACATAGAAAACTAAAAGATTTTTAAGCTAGCATCAGACACCAAAGAATGAAGGATTGTTAGTCTGATATCTAACACTGAAGACTAGGGCTGCACCAATACCGATTGTGGTATCGGTGCAGATACTAAGCATTTGCATGAGTATCGGTACTCGTGCAAATGCTCAAATACCTAAAACCGATACTTTAAAGCTTGGCTCTTTCAGCTGTCCGCGGGATTCCCTCACTAACAGCTGAAATGTAAAAAAAAAGCCAGCAATTATCAGTTGTTAAGGAGCAGGGCCGCAGCATTCTTAACAACCAATGACCTATTCAGCTGTCAGTGGGGTCCCCCTGTTGACAGCTGAAGTGCAAACAAAGTCCTGGCAATTGGAGCTGTCAAAAAAAAAGGAGCCAGGCAATGTTTAACAACAACATTGCTCAGTGCTACTGAAACAGAAAGATAAAACTAAACATTGTTTCTTTTTGTATCTGTTTCTTTATCTGCAGATCAAGGGGATGAACTTCCCTTTTTTTATTTTTATTAAATGTTCCTTTGTTTTAATCCCTTATTAGCCCTTAATTTACTGTAACCAGCCTTAATTAACTCCTTATTCTCTTTCTCCATCTGACTATTATTTTCCTGCTGATTTTTTTTGTTCACTTTTATTTTATAAACTATTAACAATTTAAACTTTTTTTGTTTGCTTCGCTCATTAAAATTTTTACATCTTTAACATATATTTACCCATTTCACATTGAAAAAAGGGCAAAATAAAAAAAAATAAAAAAAATGTAATTTGCAAATAACTTTTCAATGCTTTGTACCATTGCTGACAGCTGAAGTGTAAACAAAACAGTTGCGGAAGGTATTGGTAATTGGTATCGGTGAGTACTAAAAAAAAAAGTATCGTACTCGTACTCATTGTAAAAAAAAAATGGTATTGGTGCATCCCCACTGAAGACCAAAGGATAGTTTGATTAGCATCTGACACCAAAGACTAAAGGACTATTAGTTTGGCATCTTACATCAAATATTAAAGGATGGTTAAGTTAGTGTCGGACACCAAAAGACTGAGGAATTGTTAGGCTTGCACCTGAGACTGGACACTGAAGGACTGGTATGCTGGCATCTGACATGGCAGACTAAAGTGAGGTAGAATGAAAAGAAACTCTGGACAGCCACACTCCAAATAGAATCTGTTGTACCTTTTATTTTAAAGTAAAAATCACATCACACGAACCACAGCAAAGGTGATATAGAACCTTTGCTGTGGTTCGTGTGATGTGATTTTTACTTTAAAATAAAAGGCACAAGATACAACAGATTCTATTCAGAATGCGGCTGTCCAGAGTTTCTTTTCATTCTACCTCACTTGCATGTGCATTAGCCAGCACCTGGGACTCCTTACCTGGAAACCAAGTCATTATCTCGGTGGATTAGCCTGGAGCGGTGGCTCTCTTTCTCTCCTATGGCAGACTAAATGTTTGTTAGTTTAGCATCTGACACTAAAAATTGTTAGGCTTGCATCTGAGAATGAGCACTGAAGGACTCTAATGCTAATGATCCTGCTCTCAAATTTTCCGACAACAAAGTCCGATCGGACTTTTTCCGATCGTGTGTAGCGAATTCCGACGGACAAAGTGCCACGCATGCTCAGATCAAATTACAAGACCAAAGCTATTGGCTACTAGCCTCTACGTAGTTCCGTTGTACGCAACTTTGTCCGACCGTGTGTGTGTATGCAACACCAGTGTCGGACAAAATCCGTCGGAAAAAATCAGACGGATTTTGTGGTCGGAATTTCTGACCGTGTGTACGGGGCATTAGGCTGGTATCTGAGACTGAAGCAGGGGGGGAGGGGGAACCTAAATTGTTTTTTTGGGTCTCCAATTACTATCTATACTAGACCCTTATTTAGGATAAGATAAGGGTCTGGTATTTATGAAAGTAAAAAAAGGGAATCCCCAGCTGTTTATTTACAAACAGAAGTAAAGTGACTGAAGCCATCAATTGCCAGCTATTTAATTAAACATCATTTCTTCTTTTCAAATGTCAGTTTTGGTGCAGTAGGTTGTATACATCATACAGATGTATACAACCCAACATACTGTCTCACTTTATGCATCTAATGCCCCACTAATGCCCCATTATTAAAATGACTGCTCCCTGCCAAATCGAATTATTTAAACATTTTTTTGCTTTGTCAGATGTTCCCCAGGGCAGTGCCCAGCCCCTATGTCATTTGTTTGACAATCCCTTACCTATTAGCCTAAAAAACGTACAAAACTGATTTTTAACATTCGGCTATTGACTTTAATGAAGTTTGGATTTGGTACTCAAATCATTATATTGCTTGCTGAACCTACCTCAAACTAAACCCAGGTAAGCTCAGTTCATATCTAAGTATGAATGGTGACAAACTACAATTCTTATAAATCTCCATAGGCGATGCTTTAAATTTCTTTACAGGTTACCAGTTTTGAGTTACAAAGGAGGTCTAGAGCTAGAATTTAGAATCTATTGCTTGGAGGGGGTTTACTGAGGGGGGACTGCACTGATGGAGGGGGTTTACTGAGGGGGGTCTGCACTGAAGGAGAGGGGTTATCCTGAGGGAGGGGGGTCTGCACTGATGGGGGGGTTTATCCTGAGGGGGTCTGCACTGATGGAGGGGGGATTTCCTGAGGAGGGTCTGCACTGATGTAGGGGGGGTTTACTGAGAAGGGTCTGCACTGATGGAGGGGGGATTTACTGAGAAGGGTCTGCACTGATGGAAGGAGTTTACTAAGGGGGGTCTGCACTGAAGGAGGGGGTTTATCCTGAGGGAGGGGGGTCTGCACTGATGGGGGGGGTTTATCCTGAGGGGGGTCTGCACTGATGGAGGGGGGATTTCCTGAGGAGGGTTTGCACTGATGGAGGGGGGGATTTACTGAGAAGGGTCTGCACTGATGGAGGGGGGATTTGCTGAGGAGGGTCTGCACTGATGGAGAGGGGGGATTTCCTGAGGGAGGGGACTGCGCTGAAGGAGGGTGTTATCCTAGGAAGGGTCTGCACTGATGAGGGGGGCTTATCCTGAGGGGGTCCACTCTGATGGAGGAGGGTGGTGGTTTATCCTGAGGGGGGTCTGTACTGATGGAGGGGTGGAGGTGGTGGTTTGTACTGATGCGGGGGGGGGTCTATACTTAGTGGAAGGGGTCTGTACTGAGGGAGGGGGGTCTCTATTAAGGGGCAACTATAGTTGGTGGAGGGGAGGGGGGGGTGACACCATGTTTTGCCACACCAGGTGACACCAACCCCCCGACACTATACCTTCATGAACCTAATGTGAGTGTCAAAGAGTATGACCTGACATAAGCTTCTCATTTATTATGGTTCCTGTGACTCGCTGTAGGCTGTCTCTAGGATCTGACAATTATGTGTCTAGTTGCCCAAAGATATATATTGCTAGTTTTTCTTCAGATTTAGTTCAGTGTGGGATTTTCAGTTTCAGGCTTCACACACATTTCTCACCAGCTGACAATAAAGTGTGGAGTGTAAAAATGTAAAGATTCTAATTTACAGTTTCTGAACTTTGGGGCAATTCCATGAAATATTGAACATGGATCCTGGGTAAGAGTAACCCTGTAAACATAATGATGATGGTATGTATTTGGCTGTCTTTACAGAGATTAGGTTCAATTGTATCAAAACCTCATTTGAGTTTTCCAAGGCTAATGCAATCAGTCAAAACAACTCTCAAAGCATTTGGTCCATTGTTTCTTCCAGTTCCTCCTCCCATTCAATCATATATAAAAGTTTAAAGGAATTTCTAGGGCAGTCCTTTATTCATTGACCTAATAATGGTCAATGAATGTATTGATAAATAATTAGTCAATGCAAAACATCTATTTAGATAATAAAAATAAACCATATCATGCATGTGGTACACCTTTTGTGTACTCACCCCAATTAGTGCTATCTTTCTAAAGAATAATTTTTATAATAGAGAAAGAAATACATGTTCCTCCCAAGTGTCTGATGTGCGTGGTTGACATTTGCACCCTGAAGTTTATGTTTTGTTTTTTTCCGTCAGTATCACTGCAAACACCATTGCACTGTCCATGGTGCTGAACCAGGAATGCACTCTGACTATATTACTAAAGTAGCATGAGACTACAGAAAACTGACTCGGCAGCTATTTTACACAGAGAAGTAATCACCTGTGTTCACATACATGGTCAAATATCATTAGTAAATGTATTAAGATTCATCATATGTAGAAAGGGGGCAATACAATTGCACTTTATTTGTGCTTTGTTAACATGATAGACTGCAAGCATACACGACTGGCATTGTCTTTGACCTTGCATTTGTTTTTCTTTGCATAAACACAACTATGGCCTGATGATTGGTCCCAGGTGCCAGATATGCCAGGTACAGCACTGAATAGGCTACTTACAGACAAAAGAAAAACCTCCAAGGATGCTTTGAACAGGATGAAAGTGACTGGAAAGTGAGGAGTGCCACACCACACATGAAGAGTTTAAGGTCTTTTTTGGTGTTTTCAACAAACTGTATTCAGCAAAAAAACAAGCCAATGTGTTTCTGGGACTCCATATGTCCCTCTTCACCATGGCTACATCATAACAAAAATGTACACAAGATATATCTAATTAAAATCATGAAGTGTATTCTAATTAACAACTGAAGTAGAACAAAATAATTAAAGTTATAAACTGAGGAGCTTAAATCTATGTACACACATATACTAGTTCAAAATGTATATGGCCTAAATGATTAAAAAACCTTTTCTCAACATTTTCAAGTAAAATGGAAATGTAAGTACATGATTTCAGTCAATAGACAGGCTTTACAGTACATGTGGTCTGCTTTGGTGCATGGCTGCCATTGAATAATCCTATTTTAGTAATGTTACAACCTGAGGTTGTAACACTACTAGAATAACATTAACAAAATAATAGGCATGAGCTCTGTTATGTATATATAAAAAATTTTAAGGCACAATTTTTCTTTAGGCAAGAGTGAATTTAATGGATCTCTCACAGGCATTTAAAAGTAAAAATGTGTATCTGCCTGCTTGTCCTATCTCTGGGGCTGTCCCCTGATTCCGAGCTGCTCTTCTTCAGAGTTCAATGATGCCCAGCATCATTTAACCTACTTAGTGTGAAACAAGGGTATTAAGGCTCGGCACTAGGGTTGAGCGAACCCGAACTGTAAAGTTTGGGTTCGTACCGGACTTTTGGATTTTTGGGTCCCGCAATTTACTGTATGTTCGGGTTAGAGTTCGGTGTTCGGCAATGTAATGGCACTTTTTAAAAAGTTATTGTCATAAAAAGTGTTTGGGGACCTGGGTCCTGCCCCAGGGGACATGTATCAATGCAAAAAAAAAGTTTTAAAAACGGCCGTTTTTTTCGGGAGCAGTGATTTTAATAATGCTTAAAGTGAAACAATAAAAGTGTAATATTCCTTTAAATTTCATACCTGGGGGTGTGTATAGTATGCCTGTAAAGGGACGCATGTTTCCCGTGCTTAGAACTGTCCTGGCACAAAGTGTCATTTCCGAAAGAAAAAAAGTCATTTAAAAGCACTCGCGGCTATAATGAATTGTCGGCTCCCTGTAATACAGAGAACAGTCATTGAAAGTCATTGATTAAAAAAAAAAGCGTGGGGTTCCCCCTAAATTCAATTACCAGGCCCTTCAGGTCTGGTATGGATATTAAGGGGAACCCCGCATCAAATTTAAAAAAAATTACGTGGGGTTCCCCCCAAATATCCATACCAGACCCTTCAGGTCTGGTATGGATTTTAAGGGCAACTCCACGCCAAATTTAAAAAAAAAATGGCGTGGAATTCCCCCAAAAATCCATACCAGACCCTTTACTCGAGCATGCAAGGGGACGGGGACTTCCCTATGGCTTTCCCCGTGATGTCAGAGGGGGGCGGGGGTAACCGGGTGGCCCCGCCCTCCGTTATATAAGAACTGTCAGAAGAAGAGAAGCGTCACACAGCGGGAGCCTCCCATTGCGCGGAGCGGCCCGAGAACGAAGCGGGGAAGAAGAGACGCCGTGGAGGAAGATGCCAGACGAGAACACCGGAGCAAGAAGCAGAGGATCGGAGGAAGAAGAAGATGGAGGAAGAAGAAGATAGAGGAAGAAACCGAAGGATGAAGGAAAGAAGAAGGAAGTAGGAAGAAGATGAAAGAAGAAGACTTAAATAAAGGAATTGTCAAAAACTGGCTCTTGTCATTTTTAACACTTTTGTCACTTTTTTTGGTGAAATGGTAGGGGTACTTTTGTACCCCCTTACCATTTCACACAGGGGGGGCGGGATCTGGGGGTCCCCTTGTTAAAGGGGGCTTACAGATTCCGATAAGCCCCCGCCCGCAGACCCCCACAACCACTGGCCAGGGTTGTGGGGATGAGGCCCTTGTCCTCATCAACATGGGGACATGGTGCTTTGGGGGGGACCCCAAAGCACCCTCCCAATGTTGAGGGCATGTAGCCTGGTACGGTTCAGGAGGGGGGGACGCTCTCTCATCATATTTATGGGACGTCAGCCGATACCTGGGGAGATGTGCCTCTTTTCCTGCGGCCTGCCAGGTTGCGTGCTCGGATAAAGGGTCTGGTATGGATTTTTGGGGGAACCCCATGCCATTTTTTTTTAAATTTGGCGTGGAGTTCCCCTTAAAATCAACACCAGACCTAAAGGGTCATCATTTTTATTTATTTTTTTATGAATGACTTTTCTCTGTATTACGGGGAGCCGACAATTCCTTATAGCCGCGAGTGCTTTTAAATTACTTTTTTTCTTTTGGAAATGACACTTTGTGCAGGGACAGTTCTAAGCATGGAAACATGCGCCCCTTTACAGGCATACCATACACACCCACAGGTACGAAATTTAAAGGAATATTACACTTTTATTGTTAACAACATTTTGTTGCCATTTGCAGCCCTCTAGCCCTTTCTATTACTTTTTTAGAGCCATTTTAGTCCTCAAAAGTTTGGGTCCCCATTGACTTCAATGGAGTTCGGGTTCTGGGTCAAGTTCGGGTCCCGAACTCGAACTTTGTTGCGAAGTTCGGCTGAACCCGTCGAACCCGATCATCCAGGTGTCCTCTCAACTCTACTCTGCACCCATCTTGAAGTAACAAAAAGAATGCCGCAGAGTGCACTGCCATGTCATTTAGGACTCAACCACTGTCATGGGAAGAAGCGAGCAAAGAACAGCTATGGCTGGGTTCACACTATGTGCGGCCGCGGGGCACAGCAGGGGGTCCGGTGCGTCCCCGTTTACTGTTTCAGGTCCGAATTAGGTCCACATTTTTGTCTGAATTTGGACCTGAAACTGAGCCAATGATGCACAGGACTCTTCTGCTGTGCGCTCCGCGGTCACCCCGGAGATATGTGAACCAGCTCTTTTTTTGGATATATTTTGTGTTTTTTTATAGCCCTGATGAAGGGGCCCCTGGAGCCCACAGAAAAACACTGGCCTTTTTATGCTGAATACAGTTTGTTGAAAATGCTTTGTATTTTCCCAAATCTCATTATCAATCACACATTTCCAGCCCTCCAGGGAAGAATCCATTTGAGGCCCAAAAATATTGTAATGCATTCATCACTAGTTTGGATCATACAGTTAAATATATACACAAAAGATGCAAAAACACAGACATGTATTAAGCATTTCTGTGTTTTTGCTGAGTTAAACAGATTCACTTTAAATCAGTACACTGTGAAAGCAGGGATTCACTGTGCCCTGAAGCCAGCTGAAAGGAACAGTCTGAATAGGGAAAGTATTATGCTGGAAATATAATAACACAGCAGAGATGTGAACTAGAAATTTGCATTGTGTTAAATAAAAAAGAACAAAAAAATTCCCTTTGAAAGATAAAACCCAAAAGGGTTTAAATCAATATTTTTAAATTTTTGTACCCGGGGTTGGTTTTTTTTAAAATATTTAAAAGGAAATAACCCTTTTTAATTTTTAAAAAAAATATTTTAAAAAATAAAAAAATTTTTGGGGTTTTTTGGTATTTTCCTCTAAAAATTTTTAAAATTTAAGGTGCGGGTTTTTAAAGGGGAAAAAGGTGAATAAAAAAAGGGCCCCCCAAATTTAGATTTTGTTTTATTTTTAAAATTTTGGGGCCAATTTTTTTAAGGGGAACCTAAAAGTTGTGTGATTTTGGGGAACGGGGTTTTTTTTTTTTTAAAGGGGAACTTCACAGGCTTTTTAAACTTTTAAAGGGTTTTTTTGACCCTTAAAAACCCCCTTTTTCCATTTATTATGGCATTCCCTGGCTTTTTTTGAGCCTGAAGGGGGTGGCCAATTTTAAAATTAAAATTTAACCCCCAAGGCCCAGTCTTGGGGCCCCTCTGAAAAAGGGTTTTCGCAAAAAACGGAAAAAAAAGGAAAAAGGGGGGCCGCCCCGGGGTTTTGGTGTTAAAAAGGTTTTTTTTCTAAAAACGGTTATTAAACACTGAAAAACCCTTTTTAATTTTGAGATGGTTTTTTTTAAAAACCTTTAAACCCGGCCCAAAAAAGCGAATAAAAACCCCAAAAGGGAAAAAGGGTTTGGGGGCAATTTTTTGGGGCCCGGGGTAATTTGGGGGTTTTTTTTTTAAAAAACCTACCTTCTGCCCCTTTTTTTTTAAAATTTTCCTTTTTTTATTTTTTTTTTAAAAGGGTTTCCATTTTGTTTTCCCCTTTTTTGGGTTTTGGGGAACCTTTTAAGGGGTTTTCAAAAAGCTCCAAAACCTTCAAGTTTTTTGGAAGGGGATTCGGGCCCAAAAGGTTCCCGGGGCCCCAGGCCCAACCCAAAAAAATTCTTTCTTTTAAAACTCTATTATTTGCTTTTAGGGGAAAGGGGGCCTGTGGTTTTTAGTTTCCCCCCCCAAAACCCCAAAAAATTTGGGTCCGGGGAACAAAACCTTTGCAGGAAAATTAGGGGGGGGGGGCGGAAATTAAAAACCCCAAAATAAATTTTTTAAACCCCAAAATTAATTGGGGGTTCTGAGGTTATTTTTGAAAAATTTTTGGAAGTTTTGATCGTTTTTTGGTTTTCCCCAGGGAAAAGAGGAAAAAAAATTAGGAAGGTTTTATACCGGCAGGCCCAAAAGGGGGCTTTTTCCTAATAGGAAATTTTAAAAGGGGAAACATTGAAAACCAAAAAACCCCGTTTTCCTAAAACAAAAGGGAAATGTGCCCTTTGATAAATTGTTTGGCCATGAACGTAAACCCCAATTTATAAACATTTGTATTTTCCCAGCCCTTTAAAAAAAAATAAAATGTGGGTTCGGGAAAAGGGAACCCATGGTCCTTTTGGGGGGAAACCCCCGAATGAAAACCTAAGGTTTTTGGCCGGGGAAGGCTTTGAATTTTGGGAAACCCGGAGGAAGCCTTAGGAAAGAAAAAGCCACTGTGAGGCCAAGGGGTGTTTTGATTTTTCCCATTGTTTTCCCACACCAGGGCCCAACCCGGGAAAGGTGAAGGGAGGAGGGCCCCGTTTGGGAAATTTCCCCAAATTTAACTTTTCCCTCCCACCTTGGGCGAAGGAAATTTAGAAAAAAGGTTTTAAGGGGAAAAGACTAGGAAAAAAAAAATTCATAACGGGGGGGGGGGGGTGGGGGTTTTTTTGGTATTTTTTAAGCATTTGGATTTTGCCCCGGAAACCTCTTAAAAAGGGGCCTTCAGCGGGGAAAAAACCCTAACCCCCTACAGGGCATTTGAGGTATTTAAAACCCGGTTTTTTCCTTTGGGAAAAACCGGGGATTTATTCCTTTTTTTCCAGAATTAGCAAACCCCTGGTTAATTGCCATTTGAGGCCAAATGGGTTTTATTATTTTAAAAAATTTTAAAAATTTTTTCCAAAACAACAGAAGGGAAGCCTTTGAAAACAAAATTTTTTTCCCGATTTTAAAAAATTTTGATTTTTTCCCTTTGGAAAAAATATTCCCCAAAATAATGAACCCCAGAAAAAAAATTTTTTTTAAAAAAAAAAAATTTTTGAGTTTTAAAATAACGGGAAAAAAAAAATTAAATTATTTTTTTTTTAACCTTAAAACAAATTTCCCCCTTTCCCTTTCCAAAAGGGACGGGGTTTTTGCCACCAAAAGTTGTTTTCGGGACGGGTCACATTTAGCAAATTCTACCCAAGGCCCGGGGCCCCTCAAAAAAAAAGGAAAAATATTTTTTTTGGGCCTTGGAAATTTGTTTTTAAAATATAAAATTTCCCTTTAAGGTTGTGGTAATATTAAATAATTTGGGTTTAAAAAGGGAAAAACCCCCACCAAAACCCAAAAAATAAAAAAAAATAAAATTTTAATTGGTTTTAAAACCTAAATTTTTTAAAAAAGGTTCGACCCCAAAGGGTGGAAAAATTATTTTTTCCTGTACCCATTTCCAGTTTCATTTTTCCTTTGGTTTTATAAAGTAATCTTTCTTTTTCGGGAAGGAAAAAATATTTAATTAAAGTTTAAAAGGTTTTTTTTCCCCCCCACAGAAAAAACTAAATGTTTTTTTTAAATTTAAAAAGTTCCCTTTTTTTTCAAAAATAAAATTTTTTTAAAATTTGGAAATTGCGGTTTTTATTTCCCCATTTTTTGGGGGGTCCCCTTGCGGGCTCTTTCCCTTTAATACAGCCCCCTTAAAAAAAAAAAATTCAGCAAAAAAAATAAATGGCTGGGCTTTTAAATAAATAGGGGGGGTAAAAAATGTAAAAGGGACCCCAAAAAAGCCTTTTTCCCAAGGGAAATTTTTTCCCCTTTTTAAAGTTTTAAAACCCTTTTTAAATAAACCCCTTTTTTACTTTTTTAAAAATTTTTAAAAGGAAATCAAAAATTTTTAATTTCTTGGGCACAATTTGGGGCCCAAAAAATTTTTTTTTTCTTTTTTATTTTCTAAATTCTTAATGTTTGAGTCCTTTTCCCAAAAGGGGAAAGGGGCCCCCCAAAAATGCAATTTTAAATAAGGGGCCCTTAGGAAAATGTTAAAAGAAAACCGAGCATAAATTAACTGGGTTGGGGGTAAACCGGGGAAATTTCCGGGTTTTGGAAAAAAAAAATTAAGTGGGTAAAAATTTTCCCCCTTTCCTAACCTGCCCCTTCCTTTGAATTTTTTTCAATTTTTTGGGGAACAAAAACCTTAAAACTAGTAAAAACCGGGAAAGGAAAAGGAATTTAAAATTTTTTTTTTAAAGGGAAAAAAAAAAAAACTCCCGGAGGTTTTAAAACCCAAAATTCCCCCTACCAAAAATCAAAAATTTTTCAAAAAATAAGGGAAGGTCCTGGAAATTTCCCCCAAAACCAAATTTGGGCCCAAAAAAATTTACTTTAGATTTTTTAAAAACATTTTTTAAGGTTTCCCAAAAAATCTTTAGAAAATTAGGACTTTGGTTGGGAATAAATTTTTTTGCCCCGGGGTTTGGGGGTTGGATTGGTTTTAAAAGGGATCATTGCCTTTTGCAAAGCCAAGCGTTTCAATTTTGGAAACAAAAAAGAACGGGTTGGCCCTTCCCTCCTTTTTTTGGGTTAGCAGCAAATTTTTTTTTTTCCCTTTAAAAAGGGTTTTCCACCCCTGGGAAAAAACAGGCCCCAAACCCATAAACAAATTTTTACTGAGGATTTTCTTTTTTTTCTTTTCTATGCCCAATATCCATTAAACCCCCCTTAAAAAGATTCCACCCCTTTAAATGTTCCCCCAAAATTTGGGGCTCGTTTTTGAAAAAAAACGAATTTGTTTTTTTTTTTGGGGGGTCGAGGGGTTTTTTTTAGGGTGAAAGACCAACACAAGTGGGCCCATATTGGGAAAATTGGGGGGTTTTTTATCGGGATAATTTGTGGTGGCTCGGGGTTTTTTCGGCCCCCTTTAACCCCTGTTCCCCCTTTTAAAATTTTAGTTTGGGAACCCCAAAGCTTTAAAAATTTTTATAATTAGAATAAAGACCCAAACCTTTAAATTTTTTAATTTCTTTTTACGCTGTTGTGTACCCCCTTTAAAGGATTTTGGTACCTTATGCAAAAGCCCCTAAACCAAAGGGAACCAAGGGAACAGGTGGGAATAAAGTTGGGTGGAAAAAATTTAACCAGGTTGGTAAAAAAATATAAAAAGGGGGGGGGGTTTTTAAAAACCCCAAGGGGGCGCTTTTTTTTTTTTCAAATAATCACCCAAAAATTTGGAAAAGATTTTATTGGGTGCCCTTACAAAGAAAGGGGTTTTTTCCCAAAACCTTAAAAGGGGAAACAGGCCAAAAAAAGGGAAAAGGGGGGCAAAATTTTTAAAAGCGGGCCAAAACCCCAAAACCCCCAGGGGGGACTGAAGAAAACCACACCCAAAGGGAAAAAACCCCCTTTAAAAACCAATTTTCTTTTGTACCCACTTTTGGGGTTTAAAATGGAATGGTAAAAAAAAGGGCCCAAAAGAAAAGAAAGCCAAAAAGGCCTTTTTAAAGGTTAATGTGGGGGAAAGGGAAAAATTTGGGGGAAAAGGGTTCTCTTTCTTTTTGGAGGAAAAAATTAATTTTTTGGGTTTTAAAGGGAAATTTATTTTGGGGCCAAAAAATTGTTTTCAAAATAAACCTTAAACACAATCCCCACCAAAACAGGGTTTGGTAGGTGTTTTCTTTTTGGGGCTTTTTTTGGGCAGGAGGGGGAACCGGGTTAAGTTAAAATTTGATGGGGGTGAATTCGGGAAATTCTTAAAAAAATTTTTTTTGACACACTTTTTGGACATGGCCCCAAAAAGGTTAAAAATTTTCAGGTTTTAAAATTGCCCAAAATTTGAACGTTTCCGAAAAAGGAAACTCAAAACGCGACGGGCCTTAACAGTAAAAAAATTTGCCCAAAATTTTCCCCATATGGGGGTTTGTGGCGGCTATAACTTTTTGGCAAAATTTTATTGTTTAAAATTTTTTTTTTTAACCAAAAAAGGTACAGAAAAAATTTTGGATTTTTTGAAAAATTTTTGTTTTTATTTTTTTATTGGAAATATGAGTTTTTGGGGTTTTTTGCAAAAGAAAAAAAGGGGCAAAAGTCTTTTTTTTGAGGAAAACCCAAAAAAAACAAAAAAAAAAAAAAAAAAAAGAACCCCCAGGAAAACCCAAATAAACCAAAAGAAATTTTTTGGGGGAAAAACTTTTTTTTTAAATTTGGGGTTTTACAGCTTCCCATTAAAATTGCAGAAAGCGAGCAAAAACCCGCAAAAAAAAAAAAAGGGCCTTCGGAAGGGGAAAAGCGGGTTTTAAGGAGACTTTTCCCCAAAAGTTGAAAACGAAAACCCCAAAAAGGTTTTTTTGGGAAAGTATTGAAAACGATTTGTTTTCAAAAAATTTATTTTAAAAAATTTCGGAAAACCCCAATTTAAAAATTATTTTTTTTTGGGGTGCTTCCACTTTTTTGTTGGTCATCCCAAAAAAAAAAAAACAATTTTAAAAAATTTATTTTGGGTTTAAAATTTTGACAAAAAGTGGAAAATTTAAAGGGGTTAAAATATTTTTAAACAAAATGAAAAATAACCCTTTGGTTTTATTTTTTTTCCTGGAAAAGGCCAAAACCAACCAAAAGATATAAAAACACAAAATCATACGGGCCTTCTTTAAAAATAATACATATTAAATGTTTTTCTTAAAAATTTGGCAAGAAGGTTTGATGAATCACTTTTTCTTTTACATCACGTAGATGGCCAGGGGGCGGTGCATTTTAAACCTTTGGGGAAGAGATGGCACCGGGAGGCAGTATTTTAAAAAGGCAAGTGGTGAAGAAGTGTGATGCTTTGGGAAATTTTCTTTTTACCCCGTACACACGGCCCGAAATTGACCACAAAATCCGTGGATTTTTTTCCCCAAACGGTTTTTGGGCCCCGCCCACGGGTGTTGCATACACCGTCGGAAAAATTTTCCCGGAAAATCCATTTTTAAAAATGGGGTGACTTTTCATTGCTTACGACGGTTTAGTAGAGGCTAGTAGTTTTGGTTTTCGTAATTTGATCTGAGCATGCTGGCACTTTGCCCTGTCAGAATTCTCTACAAAACGATCAGAAAAAAGGCCCATCTGATTTTGTGTGGGAAAAATTTTGGAGAGCAGGATCTCAAAAAAAGGGTCAAAATGGAGCCCACCCCACAGAGGATTTTCAAAACAACAGGGGCCAAATGGGACTTTTTCCCGTCGGAATTTCTGACCGTGTGTACGGGGGCTTACACTGCAAAGATTGTTTAAGAATGGTTTGAGGAACACAAAAATTAGTTCATGATTTTGCCTCCAAATCCTCCAGATCTCAATACATTCAGCATCTGTGGAATATACTGGAAATAAACAAGTCTGATCCATGAAGACCCCACCTTACAAATTACAGAACTTTAAGGATCTGCTATTAACGGCTTTGATTCGTTGGCAAAAAAGAGACCTACTCAATATTAGGCAATATTAGGTGGGTCAACATAATGTTATGGCTAATCAGTGTAAATTCTGGAACAAGCGAGAGTGGTGAAACACAACGGTTGTTAAAATAATGATGATACATTTTACAAACTAATACCAGACATGTGATTAAAATACTGAGTCATTTCTAATTTATTTGACATATTTCTTGTTTTATTTTCATTATGCATAGATTAGATTACACAGCGAAACTGATATTACATTAATTGCTTAGTAAGATTCTAGAGTTGGGAAGATGTAAATGTACCTGGACTGAACAAAGATAATGATGTACAGTACAGGAAGATGACATCTTGGGCATGGCTCAAGGGTCATCTCCAACATGATTAATAGGGGTCGCTGTATGCCCTGGAGAAATATGTGGTTTTTAAATTGCTTAAAATGCAGCTATGTTCTGTTAGTATTTTTTCAGTAGATGGAATAAATCATTCAGTCCTACTCACCAACATAATGTGTAAATTATAGTAGGAAATTTAATTTATACTAACAAACTTACTTATTAAAACAGCTAAAAACTTGTTTTTTTTAGTTTGTAGCGAAAGTTTATGCACCTGTCAGCTGTTGTTCTTTATTTGGCTCCCATTGTGGAAATTTTTTTTGCACACACAGGAAGTAAGACAAAAAAGATGTCCGTTGCACCAGATGAAACGCGCATAGGGTTAGGGACAGTGGCATATGATGTTGTACATCCTCTGTTGATCCCTGGTGTGGTGTGTTTTGCCTGTATTACCTTATGTGAGTATATCTACTTTTAATAAATCATGAGGTTTTAGCATACTACTTTGTGGTCTTTTGCTCTTTCTCCTACTCATTATTACTTTTAGGTGCTGGCTTTGAATAACTAGTGAAGCACTGTAGAGGTGATGGAGTACTGAGTGGTGTCCCCCCCCATTTGATGATGTCTGTGCTGTTGATCTCTTATCATTTGGAGACCATTACTGTTTGGTAAGGGAACTGGCACGATTGTCCGTGAGGTGGTTTGGGATTCTTCCACATGGATTTTCATTATTTTTAAGACTTCACATTTGGACTTTTATATATTTCTCTTTGAAGTTTACCTCTTTGTTATGCATAAGTGAATTATGTGATGTGGGACTGCTATGTTACCATTTATTTGATAGAAAACAGTAAAAATCTCCTGCGCTTGGGTGTGTAGTCTATAGATAGGTGGTGTGACCAACTCTTTAAATTCAAATTTAAAACAATGCCTGCAGTCTTGGAGCCCTCCTCAGAACAATGGGTATTCGCGAAACTGGAACAAAAAAGAAAGAAGGAGGGCGCACCGACCTTGTGCATTACCAATGGTAGAGTTTTATTAAAAACATAAAAACAAGGTTTATACTCACAAACGAGCATGTAAGAAAGGCTTGTCAATTGGTGAGACTGCGTCTCTGGACACCTGCGACCCGGACCTGATGTCGAGGGGATCAAAAGACATCCCAAATGGCTGACATGTTTCAAGGGCGAACCCTTTTCCTCAGAGCCTGGGTGATTAAATGTTTTTATGTTTTTAATAAAACTCTACCTCTCGGTGCGCCCTCCTTCTTTCTTTTGTGTACCATTTATTTGATACACATTGTTTATTATGGTTTAATTTTTTTTTTATTTTTATTTTTTTTATTAATCCACTACAGGGTTTATTGGTTTTGTGCACCTTTTAGAGTTATTAACAAACAGAGCTAACCCTACCTGTCACAGTAATTTGGATGGTCCGCATTGCTGCTGCCCTTGCAAAGGTTCCAGGGGGTTAAACCTTTTTTTTTTTGGCATTATTTTTCTTTTTTACCAGGTAGGCCAAAGCTTTTCCTGCATTTTGTGCATTTTATTGGTGGGTTTGGGACTGTTTTTCGGACAAATCTGTTACTCCCCCCCCCCCCCAACCCCCAAACTTTGGTTGGCCCTTGGGGTTGGTTGTTATAAAGGGCTTTTTATTCAACTGGCATAGGGGGGGGGCCCCCAGAAAAGGAAAAAAATAAACCCCCTTTAATAACTGTTTTGAAACAATAGTGTAATTGTGCTTTTTCATCTGTGCTAAGATGCAAAGTTATATTATGGTTTTCTATGTTTGTAAGCTCCCCTTTTTGGTATCGTAACTTTTTGGGGTTATTGGGCCCTTTGGGAAAAGAGAGGAACAATAAATGTAGAAGGGTAATTTTCCCACTCCTTGGCAGGCCCCTGAAGGGGATTGTTAATAGTCATATTCCCTTGAATGGGAAAGTTAAAAGGGTTAAAGCTATGAGACACCACACCAAAACCCCCAGATGCTTCCAAAAACTTAAAATGGAATGCTGACCTTGTATAAACTGTTGAGTTTGCCTTTAACTTTGATAAAACCCAGACTGTAGGGAAGACATTTTGTATTTTTTGCCAACTTTATTAAGTAAATGGAGTTGCGGGTTTAAAGTAAAACCATCGGGTCCTTATTTGCGGGGAAATGCTGAGTGAAATCCTATAGTAAAAATGGCAACGGGGAATAAATTTGGCATTTTTAAAATTTTGGGAGAAAACAGAGGAGAGACTGTGAAAGAAGTAGAAGCACCCAAACTCGGGAGAGGTTCTTTCAGAGGGGTTGATTGGTTCCTTATATCGTTTTTCCATTACTGGAGGGCCCCTGAGCCGGGAAATTTGCTCCCAAAAGCAGAATTTTCCTTTTGGGGATGTCCTGGACCTTGATTGTGAAAAGGCCCCTAAAAAAAAGTATACAGTGGTTTCCCCCCCATCCCTTTTCCGGGCCCTGAAGTAAAGTGAAGAGTAAAGGGTTTTTAAAACTGGTGGGGGGTGGGGAATTGGGTTCTGGGCTATCTCCCAGAAAATAGCTTCATTTCAGTGCGGGGGAAAAAAATTTGGTTCATTGGGGAAGAGAGGATTTTTAAAATTCTAGGGTAAAGGCCTAGTTTGGGCGGGTTTTGGCCCCACTGTGGTGTCAAAAAGCAAACACAACAATTTTTAAAAAATGGTGTAGCTGCTTTTTCCCCCCCCCATACTCCCCAACTAGCGGGCCCTGTATTGTCTTTAATCCGTTTTAAACCTTGTAGGAAGAACGGTATATATTCGGGGTCTATGGCCAGAATTAGAAAACTCTGGTTAGGGGTTTTCATATATTGATGTTTTTTTCCCACCATTGAATTTTTTAACCACATTTTCATTTTTGTATCCACTTTTAAACATTTCTGAAATAACTTAACAGAAAGGAAAATGTCTTTTTTTGGCAAACACCCCCAAATATTTTCTTTTTATGAGTTCCTTGCATCATTTTCCCTGTAAGAAATCTTAAAATTTTACATTAAAGTATATGTGAGCCCTTACCTTGTAAAACAGCGCACTCAATTTAAAATAGAAATAAAATGCAAAATGTCTGTGTATATAATATATACAGTATTAAAAACATTATTAATTACCTTTTTTTTTTTTTTTTTTTTACAGGTGAATACACAATCTCTGTTCTCAGCTGATATTCCCAGTAAATGGCTGTGCAGGGCAGGGGTGTGGGTGTGTGCCAGCACAAGTATGATTGTTGGAGGACAGGCAGGCTGGTACACTACTTCAGTATTCATAATATGTGCACACACTCAATGACAAAGACAAGCCATACAACACTAAAAAAGAGACAACAATATATCCTTTATACAATAGAGACAAACTAAAGTGATTGACAATGACAATTTTCATTGAAGACTGGATAGAATATAGGCCTAAGGAATGGATACAGGTTACATAGTTACATAGTTAGTTAGGTTAAAAAAAGACACAAGTCCATCCAGTTCAACCAAAAATAAAAAAAATAAAATAAAAAAAAAATAAATAAATAATTAGGTAATTAGGTAACCTAACACTTGAAATCTAGAAAGAGAGTTAGGCGCATCCCTCATATGCCCCAGACTAAAGGATAAATGCACTATCTCGGTACCTATTGGGTACCGAGATATTCTATTTATCCTTTAGTTGGGGGCATGCGAGGGATGCTCCTAACGCTCTTTCTAATTTTCATGGAAGAAAATAATATATTAGTTAAAGTGTTACTAAAACCAGGACCCTGCATTCACTATATATGGTCCCCCACAGTATACAGAACATGGAAATGCAATTATTTTAGTAAATAAAAACTGCTAAATACCTTTTCTCATCAGCAGAATATAGCAGTCTTGTGCCTTCTATCAGTATCTGGTAAAGCTTGTCGGAGTTTTCATTCTACTCTGACTGTTCTATGAGGCTGCAGGACCCCTGACCCTCTGTCTGGACAGTGCTGATTGGCCCTGCTCTGTGCTGATCACATGCCCCCCCTAAAAAAAAAAAAAAAACTCTCTAGGCAATACACACCAAACTGAGAATGTGCAAAGGGACTTTTAAGGCCCTGTCTTATCAGGAGATGGATTGGGGACAGTGAAAGAAGAGGAGGATCGGAAAAGAAAGGATCAAACAGCCTTTTTACCCAATGCAGAGGATGTTACCCTTAGGTTCCACAGTGAGTATAGCAAGCATGCTTTACGGCATATACAGTCTGATTTTACTGTTGTGGGTTTAGTAACACTTTATTATAAATGTATGCTCTAAAATTTTCAACTTTAAATTGAGCAGGCAAGTACAAAGGGCAAATAACAATTTTCTTTTACATCATAAATATTATTTTCTCACAACTTCTTAGCATGCTTTATGTGCCTGGTCCAGCAATGGGGGTTATTAAGGTACTTCCATGGCAGGTTTTCTAATTTTAACATAATCGGGCCGGGGTCAGGCAAGATAGATAAAAACAAAACATATACAGTGGTGTGAAAAAGTGTTTGCCCCCTTCCTCATTTCCTGTTCCTTTGCATGTTTGTCACACTTAAGTGTTTCGGAACATCAAACCAATTTAAAACAATAGTCAAGGACAACACAAGTAAACACAAAATGCAATTTGTAAATGAAGGTGTTTATTATTAAAGGTGAAAAAAAATCCAAACCATCATGGCCCTGTGTGAAAAAGTGATTGCCCCCTAAACCTAATAACTGGTTGGGCCACCCTTAGCAGCAACAACAACTGCAACCAAGCGTTTGCGATAACGTGCAATGAGGCTTTTACAGCGTCCTGGAGGAATTTTGGCCCACTCATCTTTGCAGAATTGTCCTAATTCAGTTACATTAGAGGGTTTTCGAGCGAGCATGAACGGCCTTTTTAAGGTCATACCACAACATCTCAATAGGATTCAGGTCAGGACTTTGGCTAGGCCACTCCAAAGTCTTCATTTTGTTTTTCTTCAGCCATTCGGTGGTGGACTTGCTGGTGTGTTTAGGATCATTGTCCTGCTGCAGAACCCAAGTTCGTTTCAGCTTGAGTACACGAACAGATGGTCGGACATTCTCCTTCAGGATCTCTTGGTAGACAGCAGAATTCATAGTTCCTTTTATCACGGCAAGTCTTCCAGGTCCTGAAGCAGCAAAACAGCCCCAGACCATCACACTACCACCACCATATTTTACTGTTGGTATAATGTTCTTTTTCTGAAATGCAGTGTTCCTTCTACGCCAGATATACTTGGACACACACCTTCCAAAGAGTTCCACTTTTGTCTCATCGGTCCACAGAATGTTGTCCCAAAAGTCTTGGGGGATCATCAAGATGTGTTGTGGAGAAATTGAGACGAGCTTTGATGTTCTTTTTGCTCAGCAGTGGTTTTTTCCTTGGAACCTTGGAACTCTGCCATGCAGGCCATTTTTGCCCAGTCTTTTCCTGATGGTGGAGGCATGAACGCTGACCTTAACTGAGGCAAGTGAGGCCTGCAGTTCCTTGGACGTTTGTTGTGGGTCTTTTGTGACCTCTTGGATGAGTCGTCGCTGCGCTCTTGGGGTAATTTTGGGCGGCCGGCCACTCCTGGGAAGGTTCACCACTGTTCCATGTCTTCGCCATTTGTGGATAATGGCTCTCACTGTGGTTCGCTGGATTCCCAAAGCTTTGGAAATGGCTTTATAACCCTTTCCAGACTGATAGATCTCAATTACTTTCTTTCTCAATTGTTCCTGAATTTCTTTGGGTCTCGGCATGATGTGTAGCTTTTAAGGATCTTCTGGTGGACCTTACTGTGTCAAGCAGCTCCTTTTAAGTGATGCCTTGATTGTGAACAGGTGTGGCAATAATCAGGCCTGGGTGTGGCTAGAGAAATTGAACTCAGGTGTGGACAACCACAGTTATAGTATGTTTTAACAAGGGGGGCAATCACTTTTTCACACAGGGCCATGATGGTTTGGATTTTTTTTTTTCACCTTTAATAATAAACACCTTCATTTACAAATTGCATTTTGTGTTTACTTGTGTTGTCCTTGACTATTGTTTAAATTGGTTTGATGTTCCGAAACACTTAAGTGTGACAAACATGCAAAGGAACAGGAAATGAGGAAGGGGGCAGCACATGGTACAGCAACAGAAGTCCCAAAAGCAAAATTGTGAAGCCACAGGGGAAACCCCTTTAAAAGAAAGGTATATGTGTTTACCGGGGGAGATAGTGAAAAAATTTGACATCCGCTTCTTTTTAAAAACATTTCCCTTTTTTCCCAAATTTTCCATTTCCTTTGTATTTACAATTTGAAAAATTTTTTTTTTTAAAAAATTTTTAAAAAAACCCCCCCCCCTTTCCCCCCCAAAAAAAAAGGGGGGGGTTTTTTTTTTCCCTTTTGGGGGGGAAAAACCCCCCCCTTTAAATTTTTTTGGGGTTTTTTTTCCCCCCCCTTTTTTTTTTTTTTTTTGGTTTTTTTTTAAAGGGTTTAAAAAAAAAGTGTTAAAATTTTTTTTCCCCCCCTTTTCCCCCTTTAAAAAAAAAACCCCCCCAAATTTTTAAAAAAAAAAAAAAAAATTTTTTTTCCCCCCCTTTTTTTTTTTAAAAAAAAATTTTAAAAATTTTTTTTTTTTAAAAAAAAAATTTTTTTTTTAAAAAATTTTTAAAAAAATTTGGTTTTAAAAATTTTTAAAAATATTTTTTTTTAAAAATTTTTTTTAAAAATTTTTTAAAAAAAAAAAATTTTTTTTTTTTTTAAAAAAAAAAAAAAAAAAAAAAAAAAAAAAAAATTTTTAAAAAAAAAAATTTTTTTTTTTTTTGGAAAATTTTTTTTTTTTAAAACCCCTTTTCCGGAAAAAAAAAAGGGGGAGGAAGGGGAAAAAAAAATGGTGGTTGGAAAATTTGGGGGAAAATTTTTAAAAAAAAAAAATTTTTTTTTTTTGGGGGGAAAAAAAAAAAAAATTTTGGGGGAAATTTAAAAAAAAACCCCCCTTTTTTTTTTTCCCGGGAAAATTTTTTTCCCCCTGCCCAAAATTTTTTTTATTTCCCCAAAAAAAATTTTTTAAAAAGGGAAAAAAATTTTTTTTTTAAAAAAAAATTTTTTAAAAATTTTTTTTTCCAAAAATTTTTTTTTAGAAAACCTTTAAAAGGGGAAATTTTCCCCAAAAAAAAAAAAGGGAAAAAAATTTTTTTTTAAAAAAATTTAAAAAAAGGGAATTTTTTGTAAAAAAAAAAACCCTTTTTTTTAAAAAAATTTTTTTAACCCCTTTTGGGGGAAAAAGGGGCCCAAAATTTTTTGGGGGGGGGGGGGAAAAAAAGGGGTTTCCCTTTCCCCAAAAAATTTTTAAATTTAAAAAAGGGGTTTTTCCCAAATTTTGGGGGTTTTAAAACCAAAAAAAAAAGGAAAACCCAATTCCCAAAATTTAAAAAATTTTTTTGGGAAAATTTGGGTTTTTTTTTTGTTTTAAAATTTTAAAAGGGGGGGTTTTTTTTTTTTTTTTTTTTGGGGGGGTTTTTCCCCGGGGGGGCCCCTTAAAAAATGGGGGCCCCCCCCGGGGAAAAAAATTCCCCCCGGGGTTTCCCGGGAAAAAACCCCCCCCCCCCCCCCAAAAAATTTTTAAAAAAAAGGGGGGAAAAAAGGGGTTTTTTTTTAAAACCCAATTAAAAAATTGGGGGCTGGGAAAAAAAAAAAACCCCTTTTTTAAAACCCCCCCTTTTTAAAAAAGGGGGGAAAAATTTTTTTGGGCCCCCAAAAAAAAAAAAAGGGGGGGGGGAAAAAAAAAAAGGGGGGGGGGGGGGTTTTTTTGGGGAAAATTTTCCCGCCTTTTTTTGGGAAAAAAAAAAAATTTTCCTTTTTAAAAAAAAAAGGGGGTTTTTTTTTAATTTTTAAAAAAAATTTTTTTTTCCCCAAAAAATTTTTTGGGCCAAAGGGAAAATTTTTAAAAAACCCCTTTTTGAATTTTTGGGGGGGGAAAAGGGGTTTAAAAAATTTTTAAAAAAAATTTTTCCCCCCCCCCTTTCCCCCCCAAAAAAAAGGGTTTTTCCCCCGGGTTTTTTTAAAGGGGCCCCCCCTTTTGGGGGTTTTTTTTTTTGGTTTTAGCCCCAAAAAATTTTTTTGGGAAAAAAAAAAAATTTTCCCCCCAAAAAAAAAAATTTTTTTTTTGGGGGGAAAAAAAATTTTCCCCCTTTTTTCCCCAAAAATTTTTTTTTTGGGGGGGTTTTTTTGGGGGGGGCAAGATGGAAAACGGGGGGGAAAACATTAACCCCCCCCCCCCTTTTAAGGGTGGGGGGGGTTTTTTTGGGGAAAAAATTTTTTTCCCCCCCCCCCTTTTTTTTGCTTTTTCCCAAAATTTTTTAGGGGGGGGTTTTTTAATTTTTGGGGGGGTTCCCCCCTTTTAGGGGGGGGTTTTTTTTGGGGAATTCCTTTTTTTGGGGGGGGGGTTTTCCCAAGGGGTTTAATTTTTCCCCCCCTTTTTTTTTTCCCCCGGGCCTTTTTTTTGGGGTTTCCCTTTTTTCCCCAAAAAAAAATTTTTTTTAAAAAAAAAAAAAAAAACCCCAAAAAAAAACCCCCCTTTTTTTTTGGGGGTTTTTTTTTTTTTCCCCCTTTTTTTCCAAAAAAAAAAAAGGCCCCCCCCCTTTTTTTTTTTTTTTTTGGAAAAAAAGGGGGGGGGCCCCCTTTTTTTTGGGTTTTTTTAAAAAAAAAATTTTTCCAAAAAAAAAAAGGGAAAAGGGGGAAAAAAAAAATTTTTAAAAAGGGCCCCCCAAAGGGAAAAGGGGCCCCCGGGGGGTTTTTTTTTTTTTGGGGAAAACCCCCGGGTTTTTTTTTTTTTTTAAAAAAACCCCCCCGGGGGGGCCCCCCCAATTTTTAAAAACCCTTTTTTAAAATTTTTTTTAAAAAATTTTTTTTTTTTTCCCCCCTTTTTTTTTTTTGGTTTTTTTTAAAAACCCCCAAAAAATTTTTAAAAAAAATTTTGGGGCCCCCCCAAAACCCCCCTTAAAAAAAAAAGGGGGGGGGGGAAAAAAAAAAATTTTTTTTTAAAAAAAATTAAAAGGGTTTTCAAAAGGGGAAAACCCAAAAACAAAGGGGCCCCCCCCCCCCAATTTTGGGGTTTGGGGGGCCCCCCTTTTTTTTCCTTTTTTTTTGGTTTTAAAATTTTTAAAAATTAAAAAAAAAGGGGTTTTTTTTTTTTGGGAATTCCCTTTTTTTTTTTCCCTTTTTTTTTTGGGGGGGGCTTTTTTTGCCCAAAAAAAGGGGAAAAAAAAAATTTTTTTCCCCCCCCCCCCCGGACCTTTTTTCCCCCAATTTTTTTTTAAAAATTTTTTAAAAAAAACCCCCAAACCGGGGTTTTTAAAAAAAAAACCCAATTGGGGGAAGGGGCCCCCAAAAAAAAAATTTTTAAAACTTTTTTTTTCCCTTTTTTAAAAAAAAGGGGGGGGGGGGGTTTTTTTTTTTTTAAAAAAAAAAAAATTTTTTAAAAAAATTTTTTTTTTGGGGAAAAAAAAAGGGAAAAAAAAAAAGGGGAAAAGGGGGGGGGGTTTTAAAGGGGGTTTTCCCTTTGTTTCCCCCAAAACCTTTCCCGGAAAAAAAAGAAAATTTTTTTTTTTTTTTTTCCCCCCCCAAAAAAAATTTTGGTTTTTCCCCAAAAGGGGGGAAAAAAAATTTTTGGTTTTTTTTTAAATTTGGGAAAAAAAAAAATTTTTTTTGGGGGGGGGGGGTTTTTTAAAAAAATTTTTTTTTAAAAAAATTTTCCCCAAAAAAAAAGGGGTTTTGGGGCAAAAAAAAAAATTTTAAAAAGGGGGGGGTTTTTTTAATAACCCCCGGGTTTTTTTAAAAAATTTTTTTTGGTTTTAAAAATTAAAAATTTTTTTCCCCCCCAAAAAATTTTTTTTTTTTCCCCCCCCCAAAAAAAAGGGTTTTCCCCCTTTTTTTTCCCCCTTTTTTTTTTTTAAAGGGGAAAATTAATTTTCCCCCCCCCTTTTTTTAAAAATTTTTAAAACCCCCCCAAAAAAAATTTTTTTTTTTTTTTAAAAAAAAAAAAAAATTTTTAAAAAAAAAAAAAAATAAATTTTTTAAAAAAAAAAAAATTTTTTTTTTTTTTGGGTTCCCTTTTTTTTCCCCCCATAACCCTATAGAGGTTCTCTGGATGAAAGCAAGAATAGGCTTGAGAAGCAGACTCCTTGGGGTCACTCAGGGTGACAGCATCTGGAACTTCCTCCTCCCAGCCACGTACTACTCACAAGGGTCCTGGGGGTTGGAAAGCCATCGCTTACAGATTGATGCATGTCTTCCTCTTCTTCGAAGCCTATGAAAGTGCCAGAATTCTCCTCCTCATCCTCCTCCCCTCACTCCTCCTGTGTGTTCTGTGACATAGGAATGATGGTGTCTGGATAAAGTGGGCCTTGAGAGGAAAGGAAGTCCTCCTCTGCCTTCTGCTGTTCTGCCTCCAGTGCTCTATCTATAATGCTCCAGCAGGAACACAACAGGGATTGTACCACTGATGCATGCACTGTCACTGCTCACCATCCTTGTGGCCTCCTCAAATGGTGACAATACAGTGCATGCATCCTTAATGATCAGCCATTGGTGTGGGAAAAAAGAAGAGGTGGTCTGAGTCTGTCGTTGTGCCGTACTGGCACAGGTACTCGTTGATGGCCCTCTGCTGCATGTACAGCTGCCGCAGCATTCCCAAAGTTAAGTTCTACTTGGTGGGCATGTCACAAATAAGGCGGTTAACGGCAGGTGGAATTCCCACTGAATTTCAGCCAACCGAGCACTGGCTGTGTATGACCGCCTGAAATGGCTACATACTCTTCTGGCCTGCTTTAGTACATCTTGCAACCCTGGGTACGTACTTAGGAAACACTACACCACCAAATTGAGGACATGTGCCAGGCATGGCACATGTGTCAACTTTCCCTGTCTATGGGCAGACAGGAGGTTTAAGCCATTATCGGACACCACCATTCCTGGCTCCATCTGGCATGGTGCAAACCTCCTCTGGGCCTGTCCCTGCAGAGCTGCAAGAATCTCTGCTCTGGTGTGGTTCCTGTCCCCTAAACACACCAGCTGAAGCACTGCATGGCACCTTTTAGCCTGACTCTGGGAATAGCCCTTTGAACGCTTAGGGGGTATCTGATGTTCATAGGACATTTCTGCAGAGGAGGGCATGGATGTGGCAAAGGAGGAGGGAGTAGAGCTCACAGGTCTGGCATCATCACCACCAGCTGTATGGAGACGTGGGGGCACAACAAGCTGCAGCACTGAGCCCTGTCCTGCATCCTTTTAAGTTGGAAGCAGCGTTACCCAGTGTGCTGTGAATGAAATATATCGTCCCTGACCATGCTTGCTGGACCACGTGTCAGTAGTAAGGTGGATTTTATGGCTGACTGCCTTTCCCAAAGATGCCAGAACATTCCCTTCCACGTGATGGTAGAGAGATGGAAAGGCCTTACGTGAAAAAAGTAGCAACTGGGAACCTGCCATTGTGGTACAGCACATTGTGCGAATTCACAGAAGGAGGCAGAATCCACCAGGCTGAAAGACAGAAGTTGGAGAGCCAACAGCTTTGACAAGCTTGCATTCAGACGCTGGGCATGTGGGTGGGAGGAACTGTATTTTTTTTCCACTGCAGCAGATGGGGGCAGATAAATTTGCCAGGTACAGTCTACAGCTGGTGGTGTGCTGCTAGGACCTGGGACACCCTGTGCAATACCATCATCCCTGTCAGTGGAGGCTGCTGAGAGGTAATGACTCAGTATTTCAGGGACATACTGAAGTGGGTAAGGAGGAGGAGGGACAGATTTGTGCCCCTTTTGTGTGGCTTTTAGGTGCTCTTGCCAATGGGCTGAGTGGTTGGACGTTAAATGCCTTGTTAAGCATGTGGTACCCAAATGGTTAGTGTTTTTGCCACATTTGATGTGCCTGAGACACAGTTTGTAGATAGCAACAGTTTGATCTGATGCAGATGTGCTGAAAAAGGCCCAGACAGCTGAGCTTTGGGGAGTGGGTCAAGAGATAGCAGCTGCAGAATATGATGGAATAGGGTGGCTGCTCTCTACTCTTTCTTGATGTCGGCCTCCTTGGGGTTGTGCCATCTCACCTTCAGTTTCCTCCTCTACTCTATCTGGCACCCAAGTCGCATCAGTGACCTCATCATCATCATCATCCCCATCTCCTCCATCTTCATCATTACCACTGGAGACAACTTGGCAATACTCTGCAGCTTGGGAAACATGAATGCCAATCTCTAGGCTCATGTTCCTGTCATCCTCAACCTCAGAACCAACATCTGAATCCAGTAATGACTGGGCATCATCAAGGACCAAGTGGCTGACGCTGTGGTCAAATAACTCAGTTGACTTCTCAATGGCTGATGTTGGGGCTATGGCAGGAATAGATGTGGACAAGGAGGCAGGTTTATCCACTCTGGCAACTGCAGGGGACTGCACACTTGTCTCTGCTTGCGTGACAGAGGATGAGGAGGATGAGGAAGGTTTAGTAAGCCAGTCCACCACCTCCTCTGCATGCTGTGGCTGGATAGCACGGGCAAACTCACTAAACAGAGGAAATGATGCCCTGCCTGTGTACTGACCACCACGTCCACCTTTGCCTGTGGACACATTTGTTTCTGGCCCCCTTACAGTGCCAAGGGAACGTTTGCCTATCCTTGTTGTCCTCCCAGACATTATTGGGAGAGAGGGGGCGGTGCTCATAAGCAAATGTAAAGAAGAAGTTTAAATCTGTACATAGATGCACTTTAGTCCATGTAAAGAGGTGTTTGGTGCACTTTAATTTGAGCACTCACACACTCCATGGATACACTATAATATACTGCAATATAATGTGCCAAACCTACAGTGATGCACAGAACTATATGGCGTTAAACCTGCAGTAACACACACAAAACTATATGGCGTTAAACTGCAGTAACGCACACAAAACTATATGGCGTTAAACTGGCAGTAACTAACACAAAACTATATGGCGTTAAACTGGCAGTAACGCACACAAACTATATGGCGTTAAACTGGCAGTAACGCACAGAAAACTATATGGCGTAAAACTGGCAGTAACGCACACCGAATTATATGGCGTTAAACTGGCAGTAACGCACACAGAAGTAAATGGCGTTAAACTGGCAGCAACTCACAAAACTATATGGCGTTAAACTGGCAGTAACGCACGCAGAACTATATGACGTTAAGCTGGCAGTAACACACGCAAAACTATATGGTGTTAATCTGTCAGTAACGCACACAAAACTATATGGAGTTAAACTGGCAGTAACGCACACAGAACTATATGCGTTAAACTGGCAGTAACGCACACAAACTATATGGCGTTAAACTGGCAGTAACACACACAAAACTATATGGCGTTAAACTGGCAGTAACGCACACAGAACTATAATGGCGTTAAACTGGCAGTAACGCATGGCGTTTAAACTGGCAGTAACGCACACAAAACTATATGGCGTTAAACTGGCAGTAACGCACACAAAACTATATGGCGTTAAACTGGCAGTAACGCACACAAAAAAAACTATATGGCGTTAAACTGGCAGTAACGCACACAGAACTATATGGCGTTTGGCTGGCAGTAACGCACACAAAACTATATGGCGTTAAACTGGCAGTAACGCACACAAAACTATATGGCGTTAAACTGGCAGTAACGCACACAAAACTGGCGTTAAACTGGCAGTTAACACAGAAACATATGGCGTTAAAACTGGCAGTAACACACAAAAACTATATGGCGTTAAACTGGCAGTAACGCACACAAACTATAAATGGGCGTTAAACTGGCAGTAAACCGCACACAGAACTATATGGCGTTAAACTGGCAGTAACCATCCCAAAACGATATGGTGTTAAACTGGCAGTAACGCACACAAAACTATATGGCGTTAAATGGCGTTAAACTGGCAGTAACGCACAAAACTATATGATGTTAAACTGACAGTAACGCACACAGAACTATATGGCGTTAAACTGGCAGTAACGCACACAGAACTATAATGCGTTAAACTGTCAGTAACGCACACAAAACTATATGGCGTTAAACTGGCAGTAACGCACAAAAACTATATGGCGTTAAACTGGCAATAGCGCATCCAAAACGATATAGCGTTAAACTGGCAGTAACGCACACAACTATATGGCATTAAACTGGCAGTAACGCACCCAAAACGATATGGCGTTAAACTGGCAGTAACGCACACAGAAGTAAAGTTAAACTGGCAGTAACACAGAAGTAAATGGCGTTAAACTGGCAGTAACGCAATAAAATAGACTGTGTTCAACCGTCACTACACTGACGCTATCTGAACTGTCTCTACTCTAGTTATACACTAATGTAAAGATTACTGACACGGTCTCTCTACACTACACTGAAACGATATAAGCTGTGCCTACTCTACACTAATGTATGTATGAATGACACGGTCTCACTACACTACAGTGAAACTATCTGAGCTGTCCCTACTCTAGCTGCACACTATGCAAAGCTGAATGATAGTCCTCCTCACTACACTCACACTATCCCTAGACTGACACTAAACTAATATTCTACACTGACAATTGAAGCAAAATAGCACAGTATAGCACACTAACTAACTAATAGCACTGAATAGAGCTCTGTTCTATCTCTCTCCATGCCGAAATCACACTGAAAATGTCTGCCTCTGAAAGAATACTTTTATACTGTGGGGCAGGAATGAGCCATGATTGGATAAAGTCATGATGACAGTGTCCAATCATGACTCTGACAGTGCTCTGTGCCATGATTGACTGAATCTTTCACTGCTTCAGCCAATCAGGGCTTGCAATGCACTGTTCAGCGCCGCAATGCATTGTGGTCGGTTCGGGGGGGGGGAACAAACGGTCGAACGACCCGTTTGTCCCTATATAAGTCCCAGCACAGCGCGGCTCTGGCATTCTGGCCAGAGACAGCGACCGGTCAACATCGGAAGAAGAAGAAGAAGAAGAAGACGGCGCCGGCGGCGCGGAAAACGACGAACAACGAAAGTTCGGCCCGAACTTATGCTCGGCCGAACCGTTCGCCCATCCGTACCCCATACTCATTCACATAGGGTGGGGGGCCGGGATCTGGGGGCCCCCTTATTAAATGGGGGCTCCTGGCTTCCTATAAACCCCCACCCGCAGACCCCGACAACCAACGGCCAGGGTTGTCGGAAGAGGCCCTTGTCCTCATCAACATGGGGACAAGGTGCTTTGGGGTGGCACGGCCCCCCTTTCCCCAGGGCACCCCCATGTTGAGGGCACGCGGCCTGGTATGGCTCAGGAGGGGGGGGGGGGCGCTCGCTCATCCCCACCCCTTTCCTGGCCTACCGGGCTGCGTGCTCGGATAAGGGTCTGAGATGGGTCTGAGATGGATTTGGGGGGGACCCCCACGCCGTTTTTTTTCGGCGTGGGGATTCCCTTTAAATCCATGCCAGGTGACGGGGCTAGCGCGGCGGCATTCACTGCCTTCGCTAGCTCTGTCTACCTGAAGTCACGTGCTAAATGAACAGACTTTCCGATGAGCGGCAAGTCCGTTCATTTCAAAAGTCTGGCGGACTAGCATACTAACGGCGGGATTGTCCGCCGGACTGCCAAGTCCAGCGGATAATTTTAAAACAAAACTTAAAACCTAGTCCGCCGGACTTTTGGCGCCAAAAAGTCCGCCGGCGCCCACACACGAGGGGATTGTCCGGCGGACTCCAGTCCAGCAGACAATCCCGCGGGATAGTCCCTTTGTGTGTACGCGGCAATAGTGTGACCAGCATGCAAATACACTCTGCCAAGGAACTCCCACTCCTCCAGACAGGACCCATTAAGGCATTTTGATATTTGCATAACTTTTCCCAAGAGCTAGCCCACTGCTTGCATCAGGCCTCAGGGCTCTATAGAGGAGTACTGAGACAAGGTGTTGTAATGTTTTCAGGAAGCTAGGTACACGTTTGTGGAATGGCGCTAAACTACAGTACTTAAAAATCTTCATAGGCAATGCTGTAAAATCTTTAGAGTTACAGAGGAGGTCTAGCGCTAGTATTATTGGTCTCGCTATAATGCTGTTTGAACATCGTTTATATTTTTAATGATTTTTTTTTTTATAACTTTTATTCCTATCACAAGAAATGTAATTGTAGGCTGGGCCATTCCCACAGTGTCATTCTTTGGGATTACACAACAGAAGGCCTGCTGTACAGTAGGAAAATAAACTAAGAGCTTCAGCTTTAATAATTTACTGTACATTCTGATAAGACCCTTAGGTGTCACTTCAATAGACTTCACTTCCTTTTAGATAAATGTTGTACAGTATCTCTTCTTATCAGTGTCTAGAGGAAGAAATCCACAATGCACCTTGTGCATACAAGGTTATGGGTTGGGGAATATTCTTCCTAGTACGTGGACTCTAAGCATTCTTTCCTCCCAGCAGGAAGATGCTCACCTATTCTCCACTAGATTTCCCAATATAGGGCAAGATTACAAGGGGCCTCCTCATAAAGGTGTCTTAGGGTTGGAAAGACAGAGAGCCTGGTAATTGCTCCCCTAGAGTGGGATCCTGTGGGGTGCTAAATATCACTTTGAGTTTGAGAACCCATTGCTTATAAAATTGCACCATCGCCATGGCCGATCTTTTTTTTTCCACATGCTCCCTACACAAGGCCTTTTGGCTAAGGAAACATTTTCACCAAGCCACATATCTGTAATCTGGAACAGATTCCTTTTTTGTCACAGTTTTTTTTAATGTACTTTTTAATGACAGGGTGAAGGGTGCAGTCTTCCGGTCTACTATGAAGTCTAGTGAGAGGGTGTGTCCACGTAAGGCTCCTTTAAGAAAGCTCACACCCTGTACTCAGAAGACAGTATTGGCTGACCCATATGAAGAGAAAACCACCCATTTTTGGCTGGGTAGACCTATAGCAGAGTTTCTCAACCAGAGTTCCATGGGACCCTAGGGTTTCTCCAGAGGTTGCTAGGGATTCCTTGGGCAGTGACAAACTTCTGCCTCTCAGATAAGTTCCCACTAACACCATTGATCTTTTTAACTATCTGTAAGGGGGTAATTCTTAACAATGACCACAAGTGGAAGGAGCATTCTTCCCACTGACCATCACACAAATGTATCATGTGTTGTAGATTAGTCATTTTTAGCAGTGATTTTTTGAGACCAGAAAGTTATTTCAATGGTTCCGCTGTGTTGAAAATGTTAAGAAAGGCTGATCTAGAGTGTCTTGTCCCTCTCGAGAGCCTTGAGTCCTTGAATTTAGGACTAGAGGTTCTCTTTGGGCAATGCTCATTGTTTTTTTTTGTGAAAGCACACTGAGAACCTAGTGTAAGAAGGCTACATGAACTAAATGTGTAATGATGTTTGTTATTATCTAATTCAGCCTTCCTCCACCAAGGTGCCACGGCACCCTGGGGTGCCTTCTGGGTTCTTCAGGGGTGCTTTGGCAAAATACCTAAAAATTGACAAGTCAGCAGCTGAATCAAATGTGTCTTTTTTTGTTACACAAAGCTAGAGGTTTTAATTGTGCAGCATCACAACCTCCGCATTGTGCGGACCAGCTACTGGCATTCTAGCAACCGAGGATGTCAAAGGTTAACAATGACGTCAATGGGCGCCTGGGGATGTCCTGTTTGCCCCTCTCTATCAGTAATGGGGTCACATTAGTTGAATGAGTGGCTGGCACACTAGTCAGTACTAGTGTGAAAAGGTTTATTTGCTTTGTAAACACAAAACTTCCAATATTGTGTGTTTTACGTACGTGTGGGTGCAGCTGCGAAATGCAAAACTATTAGTTTAGTTCTTAAGGCCCCTTTCACACGGAAGGCCCGTTCAGATCCGCCTGTCAGTTTTGACGGCGGATCTGAACGGGCGCTCCATGTTACTCTATGGAGCGTCGGATGTCAGCGGAGACATGTCCGCTGACATCCGATCCGGTCCGATCCGCCAAATCCAGACGTATGGACCACACGTCCAGATCCGTCGGATCGGGTGAGATCGGGTGAGATCGGGTGAAAACGGACACACTGTCCGTTTTCATCCGATCTCTCCATAGAGATCAGCGGCGCTCGCAAGCCCCTCCCCGCTCAGTGAGCGGAGAGAGGCTTGTCATCCGCCGGCTCAGCGGAGATCAACGGAGAGATCTCCCGCTGAGCCGGCGGACAGAGGCGGGCTCCGTGCAAGCGGAGCCCGTCTCGTGTGAAAGGGGCCTTAGATTTTAGAATGAGGTGCCTCGAGATTGTGCATTATTTTAAAGGGTGCCTTGACTAAAGAAAGGTTGAGAAACACTGATCTAACTTAATATCTAAAAACAATTTGTAGTGACACTAAACTCTGGTTTAAAAAAATATATTCAAGTATGTAGTTTTAACACAAGATGCACTTGCTATTGTTCTAAACCTCCTCCAAATCTCAAAATTATTTTATTTTTGTTGCTACAATGTGACTCCCTGTTAAAGGGTGGCTACATTTGTTCTCCATGGTCCCACCGTATGTAAGAATGTAGCCCCCCTCTCTTGTTTGCTCACAAGATGGACTAGTGACTATGGACTATGGGATGTGTAGTGTGCATAGAGCAGTGCACATGACCACAACTAATGTGCTCTATTTATTCCAAACAAATGGAAGTAAGGGGAAAAAAAGATAATTGGGAGCTCACGGAGTTTGTTACAAGGCAGCAGAAATATACAGTAAGAAAACATTTCATGAAAATAGATTACAGAGCCATTAAGTAGAGAATGTGTATGGATTATTTTTGGAGAATAAGGATATCATTTAGTGTCACTTTAAGATATACATATAAACATTGTGTGGTATTAATTGCTTCTTTGTATACAAAAACTTGTTCTTGAGGTTTACTAGTCATTTAGGCAAGACAGTAAATACATTTCTGTAAAATACATGACCCATTGGTTTAATATTTAAGAAATGAAGCTTCCATTAGAAACTACATTGCCTTTAAAAAGTATTCATACCCCTTGACATTTTCCACATTTTGTCATGTTACAACCATAAACTTAAATGTATTTTATTGGGATTGTATGTGATAGACCAACACAAAGTGGTGCATAATTGGTAAGTGGAATGAAAATGGTAAATGTTTTTCAAAATTTTTTACAAATAAATATCTGAAAAGTGTGGCATGCATTTGTATTCAGCCTCCTTTACTCTGATACCCCTAACTAAAATCTAGTGGAACCAATTGCCTTCAGAAGTCACCTAATCAGTAAATAGAGTCCACCTATGTCTAATTTAATCTCAGTATAAATACAGCTGTTCTGTGAAGCCCTCAGGGGTTTGTTAGAGAACTTTAGTGAAAAACAGCATCATGAATACCAAGGAACACACCAGACAAGTCAGGGATAAAGTTGTGGAAAAGTTTAAAGCAGGGTTAGGTTATAAAAAAATTTAAAACAAGTAAAAGTTCCCCACAGGGTTTTTTTTAGCAGCAAGAATAGACAAATATCTATTGTAAAAAAATGGTTGTTTTATTAACTAGAAAAAATTCAATTGTACAAAAGAATTTAAAATATGAGCTCTGGTTAATACATATACAGTAGGGATGAGCCGAACACCCCCGGGTTCGGTTCGAACCAGAACCTTCGAACGGACCGAAAGTTCGCGCGAATTTTCGAACCCTATACGTTATAATGGACGCGAACGTTCGAAATCAAAAGTGCTAATTACAACGGCCAATATGCATGTTAATGTCATAAAACAGGTTTGGGGACCCGGGTCCTGCCCCAGGGGACATATATCAATGCAAAAAGAACTTTTAAAAACTAACGTTTTTTCGGGAGCAGTCATTTTAATGATGCATAAAGTGAAAAAAAAAAGTGACATTTTCCTTTAAATATGGTACCTGGGGGGTGTCCAAAGTATGCCTGTGAAGTGGCATGTGTTTCCCGTGTTTAGAACTGTCCTTGCACAAAATGACATTTGTAAAGGAAAAAAAGAAGCCATTTAAAACCACTTGCGGCTTTAGGTTTGATCTTAAGTAGAATCTGAACAGGTACATTATGAAGTGTAGCTCCATCCCAAAAAAATCTATTTTTAAGCTTTTTGGAGAACATAGGGAGGGGTTATCACCCCTGTAACATTTGCTGTCTTTGCACATCTGTTCAGAACATGTCACCTCACTTTCCGTCCCAATGACAAATGTTTTTGGAAAAGTGGGGTTTTAATTGAAACAAGGATTGGTGATAAAGTATCAGTAGAGAGGAGATACCTTTTTCCCAAATTAAATCTAACAGGATAGAATTTCCCTTCCTAGGGGTAGATTTCCTCTCACTTCCTGTTTTCTCTTTCCATTTGCAAGTAGGAGTCGTTTGTAAGTTGGATGTTTGAAAGTAGGGGCCTGGCGTATATACTCTGCAGAAATTTGCCCTATTAGATGTTGGTGTAGCCACAAGACTGGTGGGCACAGGAATGGGCCCTGCTGTGAGTTAATAGATCAAGATTTGTAATTGCATGCACCTGTTGAACAGGGCAGAAAAATTGGGGGTGGTGGACGGTTTTGCCACAAGACTGTAAGCTCTCACAGTTACTCTTGGTGGGGGCGCAGGAATGGGCCCTGCTGTGAGTTATTAGATCAAGATTTGTAATTGCAAGCACCTGATGAACAGGGCAGAAAAATTGGGCCTTTGGCGGTGGTGGTGGACGGTGTTGCCACAAGACTGTAGGCCCTCATAGTTACTCTTGGTGGGCGCAGGAATGGGCCCTGCTGTGAGTTATTAGATCAAGATTTGTAATTGCAAGCACCTGATGAACAGGGCAGAAAAATTGGGCCTTTGGCGGTGGTGGTGGACGGTGTTGCCACAAGACTGCAGGCCCTCATAGTTACTCTTGGTGGGCGCAGGAATGGGCCCTGCTGTGAACTATTAGATCAAGATTTGTAATTACCCGCCCCTGTTAAACAGGGGCTGAAAAATTGTGCCTTAGGCACTGGTGCTGGTGCCACAACACTGCAACCCCTCACAGAGACTGTACTTGGAGCACAGCAGTCACACGTGTTGCGAAGCATTTTTTTAAAAAATTGTAAGTACAGGCCCCTGTTAAACAGGGGCTGAAAAATTGTGCCTTAGGCACTGGTGCCACAACACTGCAACACGGCCCTCACAGAGACTGTACTTGGAGCACAGCAGTCACACGTGTTGCGAAGCATTTTTTTTTAAAATTGTAAGTACACGCCCCTGTTAAACAGGGGCTGAAAAATTGTGCCTTAGGCACTGGTGCTGGTGCCACAACACTGCAACCCGGCCCTCACAGATACTGTACTTGGAGCACAGCAGTCACACGTGTTGCGAAGCATTTTTTTTAAAAAATTGTAAGTACACGCCCCTGTTAAACAGGGGCTGAAAAATTGTGCCTTAGGCACTGGTGCTGGTGCCACAACACTGCAACCCGGCCCTCACAGATACTGTACTTGGAGCACAGCAGTCACACGTGTTGCGAAGCATTTTTTTTAAAAAATTGTAAGTACACGCCCCTGTTAAACAGGGGCTGAAAAAATTGTGCCTTAGGCACTGGTGCCACAACACTGCAACACGGCCCTCACAGAGACTGTACTTGGAGCACAGCAGTCACACGTGTTGCGAAGCATTTTTTAAAAAAATTGTAAGTACACGCCCCTGTTAAACAGGGGCTGAAAAATTGTGCCTTAGGCACTGGTGCTGGTGCCACAACACTGCAACACGGCCCTCACAGAGACTGTACTTGGAGCACAGCAGTCACACGTGTTGCGAAGCATTTTTTTTAAAAATTGTAAGTACACGCCCCTGTTAAACAGGGGCTGAAAAATTGTGCCTTAGGCACTGGTGTGGTGGCATGGATCATTGAGGAGGAGGAAGAGGATAGTCAGTGAACATAAGAGGACAGTCACTCAGCATCAGCATAGGCAGTCTTGAAGGGATGTGACATTAAAAATTATTCGGTTATATCCGCCTCAGGTGCCTGGTAGCTGGTGGTGATCCAAGACTGATTCATTTTGATGAATGTCAGTCGATCAACCGAGGCGGTGGACAGGCGCACCCTATGATCAGTCACAAATCCTCCAGCAGCACTGAATGTGCGTTCGGAAAGAACGCTGGAGGCAGGACAGGCCAGTAGCTCAATTGCATACTGTGCAAGCTCTGGCCAGTGATCCATCCTCAGGACCCAGTAAGCCAGAGGATTTTCGGTGGGAAAGGTGTCCAAGTCTGACCTTGCCCCAAGGTATTCCTGCACCATGTATATCAGACGCTGGCGATGGTTGCTGGAACCGATCATACCTTGGGGCTGCGGACTAAAAAATTGTCTGAACGCATCGGTCAGACGTCCACCTTCCCCACCGCTCCTTCTGCCACTGACCGAAGCCTCAGCAACTCGTCGCCCAGGACCAGGAGTTTGTAGCCTCCCAGTTTCTGGGAACGCGTTGCACAGACCTTTCTGCAAGGCCTCCCTGAGATGTCTCATCCTCTGCTCCCTCTGCGACGGCAAGATAAGGTCCGCAACCTTACCCTTGTACCGCGGATCAAGGAGAGTGGCCAGCCAGTAATGGTCCCTCTCCTTGATCCGAAGAACACGAGGATCCTTCCGCAGGCTTTGCAGGATCAGGGAGGCCATGCAGCGTAGGTTAGCTGAGGCATTCGGTCCGGAGTCTTCTGGGTCACTGAGGATGACATGATCGCCAGCCACCTCCTCCCAGCCACGTACAAGTCCACTGGCTTGTTGGGACTGTACATCATCCCTAAAAGACTGCTGCTGCTGATGCTGAGTGCCAGGCTCCACCTCCATGCTCACACAATCCTCCTCCTCCTCCTCCTCCTCCTCATCCTCTTCCTGTGTGATGGGTGGGACAGAAGGAACACTGTCCGGATAAAGGGGGCCTTGAGAGGCAAGGAAGTCCTCCTCTTCCTGCCTCTGTTCTGCCTCAAGTGCCCTGTCCATTATCCCACGCAGCGTATGCTCCAACAGGTGGACAAGAGGGACAGTGTCACTGATGCATGCACTGTCACTGCTCACCATCCTCGTGGCCTCCTCAAATGGTGAGAGGACAGTGCATGCATCCCTGATCATGCTCCACTGACGTGGGGAAAAAAAACCAAGCTCCCCTGACCCTGTCCTGGTGCCGTAGTCGCAAAGGTACTCATTGATGGCCCTCTGCTGCGTGTGCAGTCGCTGCAGCATGGCCAACGTTGAGTTCCACCTGGTGGGCATGTCAGATATTAGGCGGTTCTTGGGCAGGTTCAGCTCCTTTTGCAGCTCAGTCAGCCGAGCACTGGCATTATAAGATCGGCGGAAATGCACACAGACTTTCCTGGCCTGCCTCAGGACATCCTGTAAGCCTGGGAACCTGCCCAAGAACCGCTGCACCACCAGGTTGAGGACGTGAGCCATGCAGGGCACATGGGTGAGCTGCCCCTGTCGCAGGGCGGAGAGGAGGTTGGTGCCATTGTCAGAAACGACCATTCCTGGCTTAAGCTGACGTGGCGTCAACCACCTCTCGGCCTGCCCCTGCAGAGCTGCCAGAACCTCTGGCCCAGTGTGGCTCCTGTCCCCCAAACACACCAGCGCAAGCACGGCATGGCATCTTTTTGCCTGCGTACTTGCGTAGCCCCTTGTACGCCTACGGAGCACCGCTGGTTCCAAGGACAGAGCACTGGAGGAAGAAGAAGAGGAGGGGGTGGAGGAGAGAGGTGTGTCACAACCAGTAGCAGTAGTCGCGTTTTTGGAGGCGTGGTGGCGGAACAACCTCCAACACTACTGCACCTTGTCCTGCATCCCTCCCAGCTGCCAATAGAGTGACCCAATGGGCCGTGAAAGAAAGGTACCGTCCCTGTCCATGCCTGCTGGACCATGAGTCAGCGGTAATATGCACCTTACCGCTGACCGCCCTGTCCAGCGAGGCATGGACATTGCCCTCCACATGCCGGTAGAGAGACGGAATCGCCTTCCGCGAGAAAAAGTGGCGTTTGGGAACCTGCCACTGAGGAACCGCACATTGAACAAACTCACGGAAGGGGGCCGAGTCTACCAACTGAAAAGGCAGCAGTTGAAGTGCTAGCAATTTAGCAAGGCTAGCATTCAACCGCTGGGCATGTGGATGGCTGGGAGTGTACTTCTTTCTACGGTCCAGCAGCTGGGGCAGGGAAATTTGCCTGCTGCATTCGGACGTCGGTGTACTGCAAGTACTTGGTTGTGACACACCGAATTCTACACCTTCAGTCCTCTCAGAGCAGCTTTCAGAGAGGACTGAAGGTGTAGTGGGGATGGAGATCCCAGCTGAGGAGGAGCAAGGAGAGGTCCGCTTAGTTCTTTGGTGTGGGTCTTTTATGTGTGCCTGCCAACGAGCTGCATGGCAGGTCGCCATATGTCTGGTCATGCTTGTCGTGCCCAAGCGGCTGATGTTTTGGCCACGCGAGATACGCTTGAGACAAATATTGCAAATAGCAGTGGTGCGATCTGCTGCACTCGTCTCAAAAAAGGCCCACACCAAAGAACTTTTCTGATAACGTGCAGAGGCAGCGTCCTGCACAGGCGGAGCTCTGCGGTGTTGTACAGTTGCTGTGCTGGCCTCTACCTGGCCTCCAGGGGGCATCCTGCCTCGTTGGACATGTGACGCCGCATCCTCCTCCTCCTCGTCCTCCTCCTCATCCTCTCTCCCTTGAGGCACCCACGTGGAGTCAGTGACCTCATCATCCCCTCCCTCTTCACCACTAGAGCAAACCTGGCAGTAAGCTGCAGCTGGTGGAACTGTACTGCCAGATTCCTCAAGCTGGGTATCGTCATCCGAGCCTTCGAATCGTTGGGCATCCTCCTGGAGCATGTACCCAACACTGTGCTCAAAGAGTTCGGGGGACTCCTCAGGAGGACATGGTGGGTCTAGGGAAGGGGTGGCTGATGATGCTCTGTCAGTACCCTGAGCCTGGGTGAGAGAGGATGAGGAGGATGAGGAGGGCTTGGTCATCCATTCTACCAAGCCTTCAGCATGATGCGGCTCCACATGTCCAGCTGCCGAAAACAAAGACGCGCGTGTCCCATGGCCACGTGCTGATGACGATGCACGACCACGTCCACGTCCACGGCCACGTCCACTAGAAACAGAGCCTGCCTGCCCTGTGTTCTTGGCTCTGCACGCTCTGCCTCCCCTTGGCGGTCTTCCAGCCATTGTAGTCGGTAGTCCTGTGGGTGCTGCTGAGAAGAAAATATAGGAGCTCTGTGTGATGCCACTAACACACTAGAAGTCCTATGGGTGCTTCTGCAAAGAAAATAGAGGAGCTCTGTGTGATGCCACTAACACACTAGAAGTCCTGTGGGTGCTGCTGAGAAGAATATATAGGAGCTCTGTGTGATGCCACTAACACACTAGAAGTCCTGTGGGTGCTGCTGAGAAGAATATATAGGAGCTCTGTGTGATGCCACTAACACACTAGAAGTCCTATGGGTGCTTCTGCAAAGAAAATAGAGGAGCTCTGTGTGATGCCACTAACACACTAGAAGTCCTGTGGGTGCTTATGCAAAGAAAATAGAGGAGCTCTGTGTGATGCCACTAACACACTAGAAGTCCTGTGGGTGCTTATGCAAAGAAAATAGAGGAGCTCTGTGTGATGCCACTAACACACTAGAAGTCCTGTGGGTGCTTATGCAAAGAAAATAGAGGAGCTCTGTGTGATGCCACTAACACACTAGAAGTCCTGTGGGTGCTGCTGAGAAGAATATATAGGAGCTCTGTGTGATGCCACTAACACACTAGAAGTCCTGTGGGTGCTGCTGAGAAGAATATATAGGAGCTCTGTGTGTGTAATGGGACTAACACACTTCAAGTCCTATAGGTGCTTCTGGGAACAAAATATAGCTCTGTGTGTGTGATGGGACTAACACACTTCAAGTCCTATAGGTGCTTCTGGGAACAAAATATAGCTCTGTGTGTGTGATGGGACTAACACACTTCAAGTCCTATAGGTGCTTCTGGGAACAAAATATAGCTCTGTGTGTGTAATGGGACTAACACACTTCAAGTCCTATAGGTGCTTCTGGGAACAAAATATAGCTCTGTGTGTGTGATGGGACTAACACACTTCAAGTCCTATAGGTGCTTCTGGGAACAAAATATAGCTCTGTGTGTGTGATGGGACTAACACACTTCAAGTCCTATAGGTGCTTCTGGGAACAAAATATAGCTCTGTGTGTGTAATGGGACTAACACACTTCAAGTCCTATAGGTGCTTCTGGGAACAAAATATAGCTCTGTGTGTGTGATGGGACTAACACACTTCAAGTCCTATAGGTGCTTCTGGGAACAAAATATAGCTCTGTGTGTGTGATGGGACTAACACACTTCAAGTCCTATAGGTGCTTCTGGGAACAAAATATAGCTCTGTGTGTGTGATGGGACTAACACACTTCAAGTCCTATAGGTGCTTCTGGGAACAAAATATAGCTCTGTGTGTGTGATGGGACTAACACACTTCAAGTCCTATAGGTGCTTCTGGGAAGAAAATATAGCTCTGTGTGTGTAATGGGACTAACACACTTCAAGTCCTATAGGTGCTTCTGGGAACAAAATATAGCTCTGTGTGTGTGATGGGACTAACACACTTCAAGTCCTATAGGTGCTTCTGGGAAGAAAATATAGCTCTGTGTGTGTGATGGGACTAACACACTTCAAGTCCTATAGGTGCTTCTGGGAAGAAAATATAGCTCTGTGTGTGTGATGGGACTAACACACTTCAAGTCCTATAGGTGCTTCTGGGAACAAAATATAGCTCTGTGTGTGTGATGGGACTAACACACTTCAAGTCCTATAGGTGCTTCTGGGAACAAAATATAGCTCTGTGTGTGTGATGGGACTAACACACTTCAAGTCCTATAGGTGCTTCTGGGAACAAAATATAGCTCTGTGTGTGTGATGGGACTAACACACTTCAAGTCCTATAGGTGCTTCTGGGAAGAAAATATAGCTCTGTGTGTGTGATGGGACTAACACACTTCAAGTCCTATAGGTGCTTCTGGGAACAAAATATAGCTCTGTGTGTGTGATGGGACTAACACACTTCAAGTCCTATAGGTGCTTCTGGGAACAAAATATAGCTCTGTGTGTGTAATGGGACTAACACACTTCAAGTCCTATAGGTGCTTCTGGGAACAAAATATAGCTCTGTGTGTGTGATGGGACTAACACACTTCAAGTCCTATAGGTGCTTCTGGGAACAAAATATAGCTCTGTGTGTGTAATGGGACTAACACACTTCAAGTCCTATAGGTGCTTCTGGGAAGAAAATATAGCTCTGTGTGTGTAATGGGACTAACACACTTCAAGTCCTATAGGTGCTTCTGGGAAGAAAATATAGCTCTGTGTGTGTAATGGGACTAACACACTTCAAGTCCTATAGGTGCTTCTGGGAAGAAAATATAGCTCTGTGTGTGTAATGGGACTAACACACTTCAAGTCCTATAGGTGCCTCTGGGAACAAAATATAGGAGCTCTGCCTGCCTGCCACGAACACACTACAAGTCCTATAGGTGCTTCTGGTAACAAAATATAGGAGCTCTGCCTGCCTGCCACTAACACACTACAAGTCCTATAGGTGCTTCTGGTAACAAAATATAGGAGCTCTGCCTGCCTGCCACGAACACACTACAAGTCCTATAGGTGCTTCTGGTAACAAAATATAGGAGCTCTGCCTGCCTGCCACTAACACACTACAAGTCCTATAGGTGCTTCTGGTAACAAAATATAGGAGCTCTGCCTGCCTGCCACGAACACACTACAAGTCCTATAGGTGCTTCTGGTAACAAAATATAGGAGCTCTGCCTGCCTGCCACTAACACACTACAAGTCCTATAGGTGCTTCTGGTAACAAAATATAGGAGCTCTGCCTGCCTGCCACGAACACACTACAAGTCCTATGGGTGCTTCTGGTAACAAAATATAGGAGCTCTGCCTGCCTGCCACGAGCACACTACAAGCCCCTCTTTGTCAATCAATCTTTGTAACTGAATCTATCTAACTCAATCTCTGTAAGTGAATCTCTCTAACTATCTAAATGCAGCAGAGTGTCACAGAAACAGCCTGCTCAATCTGCGCCGGAACAGCATGTGACCGGCGCAGACGGCGTGGCGGCGTTTTATAGGGGGGGGCGTGTACTACAGCCCCTGAGCTGTAATTGGCTACAGGCGTCCTGCCTGTAGCCAATTATGGCTCTTCGAGTTTCCGGGGCTGTGATTGGCCAAGCATGCGGGGTCACAGTGCATGCTTGGCCAATCATCAGCCAGCAATGCACTGCGTCGGCCGCGCCGGCCGCAATGCATTGCGGGGCCGCTCGCATCACACGAACGTGATGCGAGCGGCCAAAATAGTTCTGGGCTCGCCGAGCGAGCGAACGCCCGGTGCTCGATGCGAACGTGGGTTCGCATCGAGCACCGGGCCCATCCTTAATATACAGCAGGGTAGCCAAAATTGATGGTGACATTATACATCATAAGGACAATGTGTTACAGATTATGTTTACACCACAGGGTGCATGAGAATACCCCGATGCATTTTGACTCCTACATTCGTGGTCTTCTTCTGTTTTTTTTTTTAGCATAAAAATACACAAGAACACCGTTAAAGTCTATGGGACACGAACATGAAAAAATCAAAAGTGCTAATTTTAAAGGCTTATATGCAAGTTATTGTCATAAAAAGTGTTTGGGGACCCTGGTCCTGCCCAGGGGACATGTATCAATGCTAATTTCAAAGGCTTATGCAAGTTATTGTCATAAAAAGTTTTTGGGGACCCAGGTCCTGCCCCAGGGGGACATGTTTTCGGGAGCAGTGATTTTTTTAATGCTTAAAGTGAAACAATAAAAATTAAATATTCCTTTAAATATCGTGCCTGGGGGGTGTCTATAGTATGCCTGTAAAGTGGCACATTTTTCCCGTGTTTAGAACAGTACCACAGCAAAATGACATTTCTAAAGGAAAAATTGTCATTTAAAACTGATCGCGGCTGTAATGAATTGTCGGGTCTCGGCAATATAGATAAAACTCATTGAAAAAAAGAGCATGGGATCCCCCCCCATTCCATTACCAGGCCCTTTGGGTCTGGTATGAATATTAAGGGGAACCGTGAACCAAAAAAGAAAATTGCGTGGTGGTCCCCCTAAAATCCATACCAGGCCCTTCAGGTCTGATATGGAAATTAAGGGGAACCCTGCGCCAAATTAAAAAAAAAATAGCGTAGGGGTCCCCCCAAAATCCATACCAGACCCTTCAGGTCTGGTATGGATTTTAAGGGGGACCCTGTGGCAAAATTATAAAAAAACGGCGTAGGGGTCCCCCCAAAATCCATACCAGACCCTTATCCAAGCACACAACCTGGCAGGCCGCAGGAAAAGAGGGGGGGCAAGAGAGAGCCCCCCCTCCTGAACCATACCAGGCCACATGCCCTCAACATGGGGAGGGTGCTTTGGGGTAGCCCCCCAAAGCACCTTGTCCCCATGTTGATGGGGACAAGGGCCTCATCCCCACAACCCTTGCCCGGTGGTTGTGGGGGTCTGCGGGCGGGGGGCTTATCGAAATCTGGAAGCCCCCTTTAACAAGGGGACCCCCAGATCCCAGCCTGCCATGTGATATGGTAACGGGGTACAAATGTACCCCTACCATTTCACAAAAAAAGTGTCAAAATGTTAACAACGACAAGACACAGCTTGGGACAAGTCCTTTATTTAAAAAAAAAAAATGTCCCACAATGTCCATTCAAAGTCCCTGTGGCATCAGAGGGGGCGGGGTCACCCAGGGACGTCACCGGGTGGCCCCGCCCTCAGTTATATAAGAACTGTCAAAGGCGCTGAAGCGTCACATGGCGGGAGCCTCCCATTGAGGTGGATCGGTCACGTTTTGTTTTTGGTCTGTCGCGGGGATATAGAAGAAGATGAATGGACATCGTGGGATATTTTTTTTTTTTTTTTTAATAAAGGACTTGTCCCCAAGCTTTGTCTTGTCGTTTTTAACATTTTGACACTTTTTTTGTTGAAATGGTAGGGGTACATTGTACCCCGTTACCATTTCACACAAGGGGGAGGCCGGGCAAGGGTTGTGGGGATGAGGCCCTTGTCCCCATCAACATGGGGACAAGGTGCTTTGGGGGCTACCCCAAAGCACCCTCCCCATGTTGAGGGCATGTGGCCTGGTACGGTTCAGGAGGGGGGGCTCTCTCATCCCCCCTATTTTCCTGTGGCCTGCCAGGTTGCATGCTCGGATAAGGGTCTGGTATGGATTTTGGGGGGACCCCTACGCCATTTTTTTTTTAATTTTTTTTATTTTGAAGGGCCTGGTATGGATTTTAGGGGGACCCCACCAATTTTTTTTTAAATTTTGGTTCGGGTTCCCCTTAATATTCATACCAGACCTTAAGGGCCTGGTAATGGACTGGGGGGGGGGGACCCCATGCTCTTTTTTTCAATGAGTTTTATCTATATTGCCAAGACCCAACAATTCATTACAGCCGCGATCAGTTTTAAATGACAATTTTTCCTTTAGAAATGTAATTTTGCTGTGGTACTGTTCTAAACATGGGAAAAATGTTGCCACTTTACAGGCATACTGTAGACAACCCCCCCCCCCCCCCCCCCGGCACAATATTTAAAGGTGCATTTCATTTTTATTGTTTCACTTTAAGCATTAAAAAAATCACTGCTGAAAAAACAGCCGTTTAAAAATAATTTTTTTTAAATGTTACATGTTTTTTATAAAAAATTAAATTTTTTAAATGTTACATGTCCCCTGGGGCAGGACCCGAGTCCCCAAACACTTTTTATGACAATAACTTTCATATAAGCCTTTAAAATTAACACTTTTGATTTTTCATGTTAATGTCCCATAGACTTTAACGGTGTTCCGACGGCTTTCGAATTTGCCCCACACTTTTCAGATATTTATTTGTTAAAACCATTTTTTTTTCTTTCATTTCACAATTATGTGCCACTTTGTGTTGGTCTATCACATAAAATCCCAATAAAATACATTTACGTTTTTGGTTGTAATATGACAAAATGTGGAAAAAATGTATGGATATGGGGTATGAGGCAGTGTATATGTACATCAACTTATCAATGTTGTTGACGCTTGTTAATTAAACCACCCAAATAACCCTGGCTAAGGTATTTTACATTTTTATTACATTCTTTTACCTGCATTGTGTATGTGCTGCTAACTGCAACAACCCATACCTCGTATCTAAAAGAAAAGACAAAGATGAAGAATAACCAAGCATTTTTCTTTCAGTATATGGTCTGATGGGTAGCTGAACTTGTATGGCTGTGTAATGATGGACCCAGCTTACTGAATGAACATTGATTGAATGAGGCCACCACTTCTTTCCAACAATAAAATCAAGAACAGTTGCCGAAATGTGCTCAGGCCCAGCAGGTAAGATAACGCCATATGTGAGCAATCAGAGTTGAATGGGGCATTAGGAAATCAGGCATTCTTATGCAAATGAAAAGCTGCCAAGGAACAATGACTCTTCTGATCAATACAGAAAAGGGAACACACTTCACTTTAATAAAAACGAATATCCTTTGGAAGAAAATGAAACTAATAAAAAGAAGAGTAAGGAAAGTAGGATCCAGATCAAAGGAGATATAACATAGCTACTCTTTTTTGTTTTATTATTAAGTTTTAGGTAGTGGCATGAACTTTTACAGTACTTGGAGTGATGTTTACCAACTTTTTTATGTGATTTTTATATTTTGCATTATTTACTGTGATAGCTTTTCATGAGTAATTTTATCTACAACAATGATACTTGAGGAAATGAAATGACCAGCCATGCTTATAGTTAACCAGACCCACATTATTATTAATATTATTATACAGGATGTGTATAGCGCCAATAGTTTGTACAGCACTTTATAAAAGAGTAAATCTACAATAAAATTCAATGCAAGAGGGTTAAGAAAGCCATGAGAGCTTACAATCTAATAATACAAATGTTATATCAAGTTACCACTGTGGGTGGTTCCACTTTTTTCCACTGCAGTTCACAGGAACCTACAGGACCCTGGTGTGTTTCTTGCAAAACAGCCCTGTACTCATAGAATTCTATGCGCCAGTGGTGTCTGGTGGTATATTTTTTTCGGGGGGGGTTCACTTACCCCATCTAGATCACGGGCATTTTCTGGGCAGTGGCTTCACACTGGGTCTCCTCCTTCCTCGGCTTCACAGCGGCGCGGCTTCCCAGAGGTGCTGCTTCCCCTGCATCTCCTCCCTCCTCCTCGGCAGCCAATAGGATCGATTCTTCTCTCGCCCAATCGGGTCTCAGGACCTGCTTTCTGAGCCGGGACTGGCCAGGAGGAGAATCAGGAAGACAATAGAAAATATTAATTCATTATTGTCACACAATTGGGTGGGTGCTGCACCCCGAGCCCACCCTTTTTTTAAGCCAATTAGATCCTCAGGCTCTAATTACGTGCTTCTAAAAAAAAAAAAAAAAAAAAAAAACCCCTTGGAATTTATGCGTCCGGACTTGTGTTAACTGGCTTTATCGAGAGCCACTCACACATGCCTGTAATGCATATTGGATGCTTGGAAACCCACATCCAATTTACATATATGGGAACCCAGCCTCAAGTTATATAAATGCAATCCTTTGTGGAGTTTAAAGTGGTATTAAACCCAAAACCAAAAACAATTTTCTTTTCTTTGGCTTTGTCTGTTTTCAACTGTTGATTTGGCCAGTAACACACCTCCTGTATTGGTGAGACACAACTATAGAAAAATGAGCACAGGAGACAGCAGCATTGTCAGCCTGTAGCGTAGTGTTAAATGTACTAGCAGATTTAGCTCCAGCTTACACTTTATAATCAATTTCAACAAACAGTTTTTCTTTCCTTTTGGGATAAAGGTTTTACATGAATAACTAAAAGCTGACCATTTTAATCACCCCTGCCAGTGTTACAAGGTTTGTCTCATCCATGTAAACTGTTACATTCTGCTGAAGAGCTTGGGCATTTGAAAAACAACCGGCTTGCTGGCTGGATCACCAGATAAAAATAGAAGGGAGATAGCCTGAAAAAAAAAGGAAATTGATACAGCCATCACATCACATGATCAGATTTTAAAACAACAAAACCATGGATTTTTGTTCGAAGGATGTTCAAAACTTGTCTTGCATACACACGGTCACACAAATGTTGGCCAAAAATTCCAAATGTGAGAATGACAAGCCATGTGGTATGCAGGGCGAACATGGGATAGTATGAGGGGAATGCTGTGGTGTATTTGCAGGTTACTATTGGATACAGCAGGTCGGCAACAGCACCTGATTGGAGGAGGCAGCGGGCGCTCTAAAGCCTGCGAAACCGGAGGTTTTATAAAGGGGGCCCGTCCGGCTGTTACCTCAGTCTGCAGCACAAGACCGGGACTCCCACCCCCTCTCCCCTTTTTTTAATTATTTTACATTATCCATTTGTAGTCATGGTGTTGGTTAGTGGGGGATTAGTCATCCAGCATTGTCTGGATGGACACTGTGTAGAAAACAAAAAATAGCCAAGTTATAGCCAAGATGGCAAAATGTTATTTAATTTTCATACCGCACATAAAGTTACTGTTATAGAGAATTTAATTGTGTCTGTCGTTTGTGTTATGTTAATGACTCCTTAATGCTAGCCCATGCAGTGATGTACAACACGTATGACCATCCGAAAAAAAAAGAAGTTCAATATCCAGTGCGGCTCCTTCTGCTTGATTCAGAGTATACATGAACTTTTGTGCAACGGACTTGTGTACACACGATCAGACTTTCCGACAACATGTTTTGTTGGCAGAAAATTTGAGAACCTGCTATCAAACATTTGTTGGCGGAAATTCCGACAGCAAATGTTCGATGGAGCATACAAACTGGAAACTGGAAATAGGTAGTAACAGCCAAAAGTCCCTGTTGGACAATAATTATGACAGGGGGACTTGCTGTTGGACTATCTAAGACACCTAAAAAGGGCTTACTCAGCCTGTTAGGCTCCACATAAAATATCTCTTTTGGGCAGACCCTTCAATCACTTATATACAACATTAATTTATCCGCCAAGTTTACAAGAAAATTGCAGTGATTACTAGTGACACATGATACAAATAAGTACAACCTTACCACCAGCTAATCCTGGTGTCCAACTATAGGCATCCCAGATATATATATCTTTACACAAAGAATGACAAATCAACTACTAATGTGTTTTATGTGGTTTCATAGTTAACATTTTTGTGATATCAAATATGAATAAAGACTAAGCAAAAGATCAATAATATAATACAACCATTAAAGGCCATAAATGCTCAGGTGTGGGTAAGCTGTTTTACCTGCCAAAATATCTGGATGAAGACCTCCTTGTGTTCTAGTTCACATGTAAACTGCCTTAACCTCTCTCTTTCCAGCTTCCTGTGCCTGAAAGCATGGTAGATAGCACTAAATGGCCCATGGCATATAGCCTCCCACTTTACATCAGATTTCAGCTGTGCAGGGATTTTAGAAAAGATAGTATAAATATATACTACAGGTATGTACAGTATATCAGTATTTTGAGATGCATTTACAAAGCTAATATTAGTTGAGATAATTATTGCGCAATCTGGCATTGCTCTTGTTACTGTATATTAGGCTACATTCACATAAGTCTCTTCGTGTTTGGTTTGTTTAAATGCAGAAGAAATTATCTTTAACTTTATTCTTCCCATATTAAGATCTTCTGAGTTTTAATGCACTTACCTTTAGAGGCATTTACATGCATTTAGATGCATTCAGAGTATCAAATCTTCCCATGGACTTACAGAACTCTATTTTAAAGCTGAGTTCCATTCAAAAGTGGAAGCTCTGCTTATCTGCCTCCCCCCCCCCTCCAGTGCCACATTTGGCACCTTTTGGTGGGGAGCGGGCACTTGTTTTTGAGGCCCCCTCCTCCTTCCCCCGCCACCGAGCTATTCAGAAAGTGCAGCGCACATGCGCAGTAGGGAACCGGCTGTAGAAGGAATGACGGTGGCAGCACCCGAGAGCGGATGGAAAAATTGGCTGGAGTGTTGACATTGCGGGCTCCCTGGACAGCTAAGTGTCCTAATATTAACAGTCAGCAGCTACAGTATTTTATTTTTTGTACTTTTATTTTTTTCTGAAGGAGGCTGGACCTCTTTAAATACATGCTATATAAACTGAATGCAACTAAATGCAAGGAATTCAGAAAATCTCTCCCAACACTTTTCTGGCACTATAACCCTTTAAAATGGCCTTTGACAAATTAAAAAATCCTTGCCGCCTATTTTGGTAACTTTATTGACGTATGCAGCAGATTCAGGTAGTTCTCAATTGCACCACTTAACAGCTACAGTGGCTTGGAGAAAATGCAGGTATACTAAGGCTGGAGTGCTTGCATGGCCAGTGCCCCTCCACATGTGGTGCATGCCCTAGATTTATGTAACTGTCTACAACAGATACACTAATCTGTCACCCACACCGACAGTGGTGGCATGTTGCAATTCTAAAGAGTGTTTTACACACTCTTTATTGAATTTCCCTGACAGTGTGAATTATACCGTAATTTAAAATCATTACATGCCTCTATGAGAATTTAGAAATGCCCTATAAATGCATACAAAATGCATTTACGAATGATTCCTTGAAGGGACTCTGGTGGCCTTATAGTTTTTATGTTACTAAATACAATATGTTACCATATAGAACTGGGAACACAGGCTCCCATTACATAGTCCCCCCACCTCTGACTAGGAAATAAGGACTGTCCCAGACAGGGAATGGTTTTACTGGCACAAGAGGCTTTAAAAGTAAATGACATTTAGGTATATTTCTAAATTTAGTGAACATATGGCACAAGGAAAATGTCAGTATATAATCTTTTCACTATGTAGTCAGATGAAATGATGGTCAGCTGGGTTTGGAATATTCAGCCAGTTCCCATCTGTTCTTCAAGCATCTGTGCCAACATTCTTGAAATTGGAGTGTATTGTGTGTGTAGAAAAACAAATCTTTTGTCATTGAGAATGTTACCTATTAAGCAACTGGTTTCTTATACGTATGTTCAAAAAGTGCAACATTTAAAAAAAAAACTATTTAAATTAAACAAAATGCTTTTTTGCTGGCACAAGTGACACAAGAGAATTATTCCAATACTTAATACAAGATCCATTAAACAGGGTCCATTGACAGTTATTTCCACAGTCATGTAACATGACTATGATCCTATCCTTGCTTTCTTGCCAGTATGTTGAATATGGGATGTTTTTAATTTGTCATACGCATTGTCTCAAATGTCGGCAAATCACTGCATGCTGAGAAGTTGATAAATGTTTTTAAAAAAAATCATGTAGAACCTGTTTCCCAAAGAAAATATATTTTTAGGGGATTGTAAAATGTTCAGGAACAAGAATTGTCTATTACCTCCCTATTAGGGATGGGCCCGGTGTTCGATTCGAACCCATGAACACTTAAGTTGGCATCTACAATTCAGCCACGCACAGACTTGCGTTTGCGCTCGCCAGTCCTCCTGGGGTGGTAACAAGAGTGACCCTTACTCAATAGCAGACGAACATGGCCGTGGGTGAGAACTCCCTGTTTCATGGGGAAACCTTGCTGTGGCCATGCGTTTCTCATAAAAAGTACACAACTTGCGTTCATCATCAACTTCAATAAGTTTCTGGCAGCCAGTGTCTGGGAAAGAGATATTAAGCTTCATGTCTGCACAGCCTATCTTAGGTCCCCACGCCGGAAAGAGGAGAGAGGTAGCAGGTAAAAAATTTGGGCTTTGAGCTGGGACATGTAAGAGCTTTAAGCTGGGACTTGTAAATTAAAGTGATTTAAAGTTGCATAATCCTATACAATAGGATAACACAAGTGTTTATTGATTTGGGTTTTAGCACACTGATTAAAGCACATAAACACATGCTGGCTGCTGCATTTGTCTCAGGTCTTAAAGAGTCAATCTGAAAGGGTCTGCTCCTATCACGCCCAGAGTATAGAGTAATGGATCTTGAGATGTTGTTATTAGTAGCAAAGGGCCTAGAATCTGCACAGAGCAGTAAAAAGGTAGCTCCTCTCATGATGGCCTCTGACACACCGTATTCACGCCCACCCGTACCAACCCCGTGTGTTTGTTACAACTGCACTCCAGGAGGGAACGCCGGAGCGGAAGACCCCGAAGTCTGCCCACAAGCAAACTAGTCCCCAAACCATGACCCACATGAAAGCGCTCAGTACCAAGGACATGACTGCCCACCTCGCCCACCACCCCGCCCTTCTCTGGAACTGTTTTGGAAGGACCAGAACCAAGGTCCAATATTTTTATATCTGCCCCTGGTCTAATTATTGAATATGAAGCGTGCACGCTCTGAAGTAATCACTCTGAGTCTGTGTCCAGTGTGAAATTACTTTCGCTCTTTATTTCCTCTTTTTTTGAAGTTTATATAAGAATAAGAATGGGTGGACTTTCAAAAAAGCAAGGCGAGACATATGCAAAACATATCATTGCGACATATTACTGTAACAAGTGTATGAGCTTTTAGCTGATTTAGCAAGTTTAGTAATTAATCCTAACTATATTAGATTATATTAGATATTTTTGGTAACTTCCTCTTTTCTTCTTCGAGACGTTGGATGTTGATGTCATGTCTGTCTTTCTGTCTTGGGTCCAGTTCTCGGAAAAAGAGGCACAGTCTTTTTATAATTCTTTGCGGTTTGGCTTCAGAATGGGGGGGGGGGGAGAGCTAGCAGCTATCTGAGTTAGAATTAAGGTCCAAACAAACCAAGCAATGACATAATATTATACATTGAAATACACATTTTAGCATTCTACCTAATACCTTATTGATGATAATATTTAATTTTAATATTACCTTAACCACATCCATTACACAGCCATCTGCAGGAGTTAGTGTGTGTGTGCTGTGTGAGTATAGCACAGCACACTAAACCACCTCACCCTGTATCTGCCCTTCTGCCCTGTTGTCATTGTCATCTAAGACAGCCATCTGCAGGAGTTAGTGTGTGTGTGCTGAGTGAGTATAGCACAGCACACTAAATCACCTTACCCTGTATCTGCCCTTCTGTCCTGTTGTCATTGTCATCTAAGACAGCCATCTGCAGGAGTTAGTGTGTGTGTGCTGTGTGAGTATAGCACAGCACACTAAACCACCTCACCCTGTATCTGCCCTTCTGCCCTGTTGTCATTGTCATCTAAGACAGCCATCTGCAGGAGTTAGTGTGTGTGTGCTGTGTGAGTATAGCACAGCACACTAAATCACCTTACCCTGTATCTGCCCTTCTGTCCTGTTGTCATTGTCATCTAAGACAGCCATCTGCAGGAGTTAGTGTGTGTGTGCTGTGTGAGTATAGCACAGCACACTAAACCACCTCACCCTGTATCTGCCCTTCTGCCCTGTTGTCATTGTCATCTAAGACAGCCATCTGCAGGAGTTAGTGTGTGTGTGCTGTGTGAGTATAGCACAGCACACTAAACCACCTTACCCTGTATCTGCCCTTCTGCCCTGTTGCCATTGTCATCAAAGACAGCCATCTGCAGGAGTTAGTGTGTGTGTGCTGTGTGAGTATAGCACAGCACACTAAACCACCTCACCCTGTATCTGCCCTTCTGCCCTGTTGTCATTGTCATCTAAGACAGCCATCTGCAGGAATTAGTGTGTGTGTGCTGTGTGAGTATAGCACAGCACACTAAACCACCTTACCCTGTATCTGCCCTTCTGCCCTGTTGCCATTGTCATCAAAGACAGCCATCTGCAGGAGTTAGTGTGTGTGTGCTGTGTGAGTATAGCACAGCACACTAAACCACCTCACCCTGTATCTGCCCTTCTGCCCTGTTGTCATTGTCATCTAAGACAGCCATCTGCAGGAATTAGTGTGTGTGTGCTGAGTGAGTATAGCACAGCACACTAAACCACCTTACCCTGTATCTGCCCTTCTGCCCTGTTGCCATTGTCATCTAAGACAGCCATCTGCAGGAGTTAGTGTGTGTGTGCTGTGTGAGTCTAGCACAGCACACTAAACCACCTCACCCTGTATCTGCCCTTCTGCCCTGTTGTCATCTAAGGCAGCCATCTGCAGGAGTTAGTGTGTGTGCTGTGTGACTCCAGCACAATATACACTATCCAATTGCTGGTTTTCCTATATCCCTGCAGGCCATTACAATGTCTGAAAGACCAACAAGGAGAGGCAGACAGTCACGAGCCACGAAAACAAAGCAAGCAGGCTCTGTGTCTAGAGACAATAGTGCTGGTCGTGGACGTGGTGCATCGTCATCAGCACGTGGCCATGGGACACGCTTGTCCTTATTTTCGGAAGCTGGACATGCTGAGCCGCATCATGCCGAAGGCTTGGTAGAGTGGATGACTAAGCCCTCCTCATCCTCCTCATCCTCTCTCACCCAGGCTCAGGGTACTGGCAAAGCAGCTGCCAACGCGTACTCAATGTCATCAGGCACCCCTTCCTTAGACCCACCATGTCCTCCTGAGGAGTCCCCCGAACTGTTTGAGCACAGTGTTGGGTACATGCTCCAGGAGGATGCCCATCGTTTTGAAGGCTCCGATGATGATACCCAGCTAGAGGAAGGCAGTAGCGTGAGCGCAGAGAGAGGGGATGCTCAAGGACAGCAATCTGGCAGTCATGTTCCACTAGCTGCAGTTTACTGCCAGGTTTGCTCCAGTGGTGAAGAGGGAGGGGATGATGAGGTCACTGACTCCACGTGGGTGCCTGAACGGAGAGAGGAGGAGGAGGAGGAGGAGGCGGCACATCTCCAACAAGGCAGGATGCCCTCCGGGGGCCAGCTTGAGGCCAGCACACCAACTGAATCACTCCGCCTGTGCTGGGCACTGCCTCTGCACGTTATTACAAAAGTTCTTTGGTGTGGGCCTTTTTTGAGACGAGTGCATCAGATTGCACTGCTGCTATTTGCAACATATGTCTCAAGCGTATCTCGCGTGGCCAAAACATCAGCCGCTTGGGCACCACAAGCATGACCAGACATATGTTGACCTGCCATGCAGCTCGTTGGCAAGCGCACCTTAAAGACCCACACCAAAGAACAAAGCAGATCTCTCCTTGCTCCTCATCAGCTGGGATCTCCAACCCCACTATACCTTCAGTCCTCTCTGAAAGCTGCACTGAGAGGAATGAAGGTGTAGAATTAGGTGTGTCACAGCCCAGTACTTGCGGGCACTCTGCTAGCAGTACACCGAGTCCGACGTCCGATTGTACTAGGCAAATTTCCCTGCCCCAGCTGCTGGACCGTCGAAAGAAGTTTACTCCCAGCCATCCACATGCCCAGCGGTTGAATGCTAGCTTGGCTAAATTGCTAGCACTTCAACTGCTGCCTTTTCAGTTGGTAGACTCGGCCCCCTTCCGTGAGTTTGTTCAATGTGCGGTTCCTCAGTGGCACGTTCCCAAACGCCACTTTTTCTCATGGAAGGCGATTCCGACTCTCTACCGGCATATGGAAGGTAATGTCTTGGCCTCGATGGACGGGGCGGTCAGCGGTAAGGTGCATATTACCGCTGACTCATGGTTCAGCAGGCATGGACAGGGACGTTACCTATCTTTCACGGCCCATTGGGTCACTCTTTTGGCAGCTGGGAAGGATGCAGGACAAGGTGCAGTAGTGTTGGAGGTTGTTCCGCCACCACGCCTCCAAAATGCTACTACTGGTTGTGACACACCTCTCTCCTCCACCCCTCCTCTTCTTCTTCCTCCATAACCTCTTCGAGTGCTCTGTCCTCTGAACCAGCGGTGCTCCGTAGGCGTCCAAGGGGCTACGCAAGTACGCAGGCAAAAAGATGCCATGCCATGCTTGCGCTGGTGTGTTTGGGGGACAGGAGCCACACTGGGGCAGAGGTTTTGTCAGCTCTGCAGGGGCAGGCCGAGAGGTGGTTGACGCCATGCCAGCTTAAGCCAGGAATGGTGGTTTGTGCCATTGGCACCAATCTCCTCTCTGCCCTGCGACAGGGACAGCTGACCCATGTGCCCTGTATGGCTTACGTCCTTAACCTGGTGGTGCAGTGGTTCTTGGGCAGGTACCCAGGCTTACAGGATGTCCTGAGGCAGGCCAAGAAAGTCTGTGCATTTCCGCCGATCATATAATGCCAGTGCTCGGCTGGCTGAGCTGCAAAAGGAGTTGAACCTGCCCAAGAACCGCCTTATATGTGACATGCCCACCAGGTGGAACTCAACGTTGGCCATGCTGCAGCGACTGCACACACAGCAGAGGGCCATCAATGAGTACCTGTGCGTCTACGGCACCAGGACAGGGTCAGGGGAGCTAGGATTTTTTTCCCCACGCCAGTGGAGCATGATCAGGGATGCATGCACTGTCCTGTCACCATTTGAGGAGGCCACGAGGATGGTGAGCAGTGACAGTGCATGCATCAGTGACACTGTACCTCTTGTCCACCTGTTGGAGCATACGCTGCATGGAATAATGGACAGGGCACTTGAGGCAGAACAGAGGCAGGAAGAGAAGGACTTCCTTGCCTCTCAAGGCCCCCTTTATCCAGACAGTGTTCCTTCTCTCCCACCCATCACACAGGAAGAGGAGGAGGAGGAGGATTGTGTCAGCATGGGGGTGGAGCCTGGCACTCAGCATCAGCAGCAGCAGCAGCAGCAGCAGCAGCAGCAGTCTTTTAGGTAAGATTTACAGTCCCAACAAACCAGTGGACTTGTACGTGACTGGGAGGAGGTGGCTGCGGATCATGTCGTCCTCAGTGACCCAGAAGACTCCGGACCGAATGCCTCAGCTAACCTACGTTGCATGGCCTCCCTGATCCTGCAAAGCCTGCGGAAGGATCCTCGTATTCTTCGGATCAAGGAGAGGGACCATGTTACGTACCTGGACGTAGAGCCTGACTTGTAGGAGGAGACCTCTCATACAGCGCTGGTTCACGTGCCACTGGAGATGGGGACAGTGGTCACATGAGCACAGTGGGGTAGGAGTGCCTGGTTTGTAGAGGAAGGTGTTGCAACCAACAGGGAGGTCCTCCAGTAGTGCCCGTAAGCGGATGGCAGGATGTAAGACTGCAGCTGTAGGTGGTTGAAGCAGGATACAAAAGAACCAGGCAGCAGGTGGATCAAACAAGTGGGAATCAGCAGAGCAAGGTCAAACAGTCCGGTTGGCAACAGCAGATCAATCAGATGACAGAAGCAGGCAATGGCAGAGTCGGTAGGCAGGCAGGAGTCGGTAACCAAAAAGCAGATGCAAACAAGGTCAGGCAGGCCGGGTCGGATAGGAGAAGGCAGAATAGTCCAAACAGAGCCGGGTCGGTAACGGGAGATCACAGGTTCAAGGTTCAGATCAGGTTTTCAGATGGCTGACAAAGCAGGAAGCTTTAAGACAACACAGCACTGGCTGAGTGTCACTGCTGGGCTTTTAAAGCCCGTTTTGGCGCCAATTGCGCTCCCGCGCATGCGCACATGCACGCGCGCGCCGCCGCGCGCGCTGACGTGCACGCGCGCGCGCCCGCCGCGCACCTGTGTGCGCACGGAAGACCCGGAAACGCCTGGCAAGTCCTTGACAGACCATTACTGGCTGGCCACTCTCCTTGATCCACGGTACAAGGGTAAGGTTGCCGACCTTATCTTGCCGTCGCAGAGGGAGCAGAGGATGAGACATCCCTGGAAGGCCTTGCAGAAAGGTCTGTGCAACGCGTTCCCAGAGACTGGGAGGTTACAAACTCCTGGTCCTGGAGGACGAGTTGCTGAGGCTTCAGTCAGTAGCAGAAGGAGCGGTGGGGAAGGTGGACGTCTGACCGATACGTTCAGACAATTTTTTATTTCGTAGCCCCAAGGTATGATCGGTTCCAGCAACCATCGCCAGCGTCTAATATACATGGTGCAGGAATACCTAGGGGCAAGGTCAGACTTGGACACCTTTCCCACCGAAAATCCTTTGGCTTACTGGGTCTTGAGGATGGCTCACTGGCCAGAGCTTGCACAGTATGCAGTTGAGCTACTGGCCTGTCCTGCATCCAGCATTCTTTCGGAACGCACATTCAGTGCTGCTGGAGGCTGTCACCGATCACAGCGTGCACCTGTCCACCGACTCGGTTGATCGACTGACCTTCATAAAGATGAATCAGTCTTGGATCACCACCAGCTACCAGGCACCTGAAGCTGATATAACAGAATAATTTATTTTGAAATGTCACATCCCTTCAAGACTGCCTATGCTGATGCTGAGTGACTGTCCTGTTATGTTGACTGACTATCCTCTTCCTCCTCAATGATCCTGATGATAGCTTGGAAGAACAAGGCCCAATTTTTCAGCCCCTGTTTAACAGGGGCGTGTAATTACAATTTTTTATGCAATGCTTTGCAACAGGTCTAATTGCTGTGCTCCAAGTACAGTATCTGTGAGGGGTTGCAGTGTTGTGGCACCAGCACCAGTGCCTAAGGCACAATTTTTCAGCCCCTGTTTAACAGGGGCTTGTAATTACAATTTTTTATACAATGCTTTGCAACAGGTCTCATTGCTGTGCTCCAAGTACAGTATCTGTGAGGGGTTGCAGTGTTGTGGCACCAGCACCAGTGCCTAAGGCACAATTTTCCAGCCCCTGTTTAACAGGGGCATGTAATTACAAATCTTGATCTAATAATTCACAGTAGGGCCCATTCCTGCGCCCACCAAGAGTAACTGTGAGGGCTTACAGTGTTGTGGCAACACCGTCCATCACCACCACCAAAGGCCCAATTTTTCAGCCCCTGTTTAACAGGGGCGTGTAATTACAAATCTTGATCTAATAATGCACAGCAGGGCCCATTCCTGTGCCCACCAAGAGTAACTGTGAGGGCTCACAGTGTTGTGGCAACACCGTCCACCACCACCACCAAAGGCCCAATTTTTCTGCCCCTGTTCAACAGGTGCATGCAATTACAATTCTTGATTTAATAATTCACAGCAGAGCCCATTCCTGTGCCCACCAAGAGTAACTGTGAGGGCTTACAGTGTTGTGGCAACACCGTCCACCACCAAAGGCCCAGTTTTTCTGCCCCTGTTCAACAGGTGCATGCAATTACAATTCTTGATCTAATAATTCACAGCAGGGCCCATTCCTGTGCCCACCAAGAGTAACTGTGAGGGCTTACAGTGTTGTGGCAACAGCAACATCTAATGGGGCAAATTTCTGCAGAGTATATACGGCAGGCCCCCTACTTTCAAACATCCAACTTAGAAACGACTCCTACTTGCAAACGAAAGGAGAAAACAGGAAGTGAGAGGAAATCTACCCCTAGGAAGGAAAATTCTATCCTGTTAGATTTAATTTGGGAAAAAGGTATCTCCTCTCTACTGATGCTTTATCACCAATCCTTGTTTCAATTAAAACCACACTTTTCCAAAAACATTTGTAATTGGGACGTAAAGTGAGGTGAAATGTTCTGAACAGGTGCACAAATATTACAGGGGCAAATTTACCTGTTCAAAATTACAAACAGATTCTACTTAAGAACAAACCTACAGTCCCTGTCTTGTTTGCACCGCCTGTATACTGCTGTTCAGAGTATATAGGGTTGTAGGTATAGGGTTTTATTTTGGGTGCGGGGTTCCCCTTAATATCCATACAAGACCCAAAGGGGCTGGTAATGGGCTGGGGTGGGGGGGGAGGGGTGATGGGGTAGCCATGCCATTTTTCTCAAAGATTTTCATCCATATTGCCAGGACAAGACATGACATTAAAGCCGCAAGCAGGTTTAAATGGCTTATTTTTTTCCTTTAGAAATGTCATTTTTTGCAGGGACAGTTCTAAACATGGGAAGCAGGCATACTTTAGACACCCCCCAGGTACCATATTTAAAGGAATTGTTAGGGATGGAGCCTAAACACAGGCATCCAACACAAGTGAACAGATCGATGGGCTGCACTAAAGGAATCAGGCTCCAAAAGGTAGTGATAAAGATATATTTATTAATAATAAGGACACACATAAACACAGCAACCACAAACAAGAACACAAATAACACTGCAAACCCCCAAGCCCTAATCTAACTAACTAACTATACACTTCAAGGAAATGGAACATATATATATATATATACACAAGGCAGGGAGGAGAGACCAAGGGGGAAACAGGAAGCAAGGGAGCATCAAGGCAGGAGACAGGGGACGGGTCTCAGGAACCAGGTAAGGGGGACAACATCCAGGACAGGGCAGGAAGCAGATAACGGGTCAGGTTACAGGTACAGGTTTCAGGTCCAGGATCAGGTTTCAGGTCCAGGATCAGGTTTCAGACAGGCAAGACAGGGCTACAGAAAGGAATACTGAAGCACTGAACCTCAGTGAAGGACAGGCTTATATACCCAGCAAATCCACAACAGGTGTAGCCTGATTCCTGGCATGTCCATCTGCTGGGAGACCCCCGCTGGTGGCCACCAGAACTGCACCCTTTGATGTTGAAGGAAGTAGTGACACCACCAGGCGATCCAGGTAATAACACCATTCCTGACAATGTCCATCGGCTGGGAGACCCCTGCTGGTGGCCACCAGAACTGCACCCTTTGATGCCAAAGGAAACAGTGACACCAGCAGGCGATCCAGGTAATAGCACCGTTCCTGACAGTTCCCCCCCCTAAGGAGTGGCCTCTGGACACTCCATTCTGCCCTAGATCTGGCAGTGCATGTAAAAGTGGAAGAGTCCCAAAAAGTCTTCTCTGTGACGGCAGACCTCCTTGCGCTCTCTGGCCAGAGTCTCTTAACCTACTAGGAGGCGTGCCACCCGAGTCCGACAATGGGACATGTACCCCACCACCAGGGTCTGGAAGTTTAGATCTGGAAATAAAAACAGACAGGGCAGCAGGCTCCGGGTCATCAGGCTGGGCAGCGGGCACCAGGCCATCAGGCTGGGCAGCGGACAGGAACTCATCAGGCTGGGCAGCAGACAGGAACTCATCAGGCTGGGCAGCAGACAGGAACTCATCAGGCTGGGCAGCAGACAGGAACTCATCAGGCTGGGCAGCAGACAGGAACTCATCAGGCTGGGCAGCAGACAGGAACTCATCAGGCTGGGCAGCAGACAGGAACTCATCAGGCTGGGCAGCAGACAGGAACTCATCAGGCTGGGCAGCAGACAGGAACTCATCAGGCTGGGCAGCAGACAGGAACTCATCAGGCTGGGCAGCAGACAGGAACTCATCAGGCTGGGCAGCAGACAGGAACTCATCAGGCTGGGCAGCAGACAGGAACTCATCAGGCTGGGCAGCAGACAGGAACTCATCAGGCTGGGCAGCAGACAGGAACTCATCAGGCTGGGCAGCAGACAGGAACTCATCAGGCTGGGCAGCAGACAGGAACTCATCAGGCTGGGCAGCAGACAGGAACTCATCAGGCTGGGCAGCAGACAGGAACTCATCAGGCTGGGCAGCAGACAGGAACTCATCAGGCTGGGCAGCAGACAGGAACTCATCAGGCTGGGCAGCAGACAGGAACTCATCAGGCTGGGCAGCAGACAGGAACTCATCAGGCTGGGCAGCAGACAGGAACTCATCAGGCTGGGCAGCAGACAGGAACTCATCAGGCTGGGCAGCAGACAGGAACTCATCAGGCTGGGCAGCAGACAGGAACTCATCAGGCTGGGCAGCAGACAGGAACTCATCAGGCTGGGAAGCAGACAGGAACTCATCAGGCTGGGAAGCAGACAGGAACTCATCAGGCTGGGAAGCAGGAACAGGCACATCAAGCTGGGCAGTAGGCACGGGCACTTTAGGCTGGGCAGCAGGAACGGGCACATCAAGCTGGGCAGCAGGTACGGGCACTTTAGGCTGGGCAGCGGGAACAGGCACATCAGGCTGGGCAGCAGGAACAGGCACATCAAGCTGGGCAGCAGGAACAGGCACATCAAGCTGGGCAGCAGGAACAGGCACATCAAGCTGGGCAGCAGGAACAGGCACATCAAGCTGGGCAGCAGGAACAGGCACATCAAGCTGGGCAGCAGGAACAGGCACATCAAGCTGGGCAGCATGTACGGGCACTTTTGGCTGGGCAGCGGGAACAGGCACATCAGGCTGGGCAGCAGGAACAGGCACATCAAGCTGGGCAGCAGGAACAGGCACATCAAGCTGGGCAGCAGGAACAGGCACATCAAGCTGGGCAGCAGGAACAGGCACATCAAGCTGGGCAGCAGGAACAGGCACATCAAGCTGGGCAGCAGGAACAGGCACATCAGGCTGGGCAGCAGGAACAGGCACATCAGGCTGGGCAGCAGGAACAGGCACATCAGGCTGGGCAGCAGACAGGAACACTTTGGGCTGGGCAGCAGACAGGAACACTTTGGGCTGGGCAGCAGACAGGAACACCTCAGGCTGGGCAGCAGACAGGAACACCTCAGGCTGGGCAGCAGACAGGAACACCTCAGGCTGGGCAGCAGACAGGAACACCTCAGGCTGGGCAGCAGACAGGAACACCTCAGGCTGGGCAGCAGACAGGAACACCTCAGGCTGGGCAGCAGACAGTGGCTCATCAGGCTGGGCAGCAGGCGCGGGCACATCAGGCTGGGCAGCAGGCACAGGCACATCAAGCTGGGCAGCGGGCACGGGCACATCAAGCTGGGCAGCGGGCACGGGCACATCAAGCTGGGCAGCGGGCACATCAAGCTGGGCAGCGGGCACGGGCACATCAAGCTGGGCAGCAGGCACGGGCACATCAAGCTGGGCAGCGGGCACATCAAGCTGGGCAGCGGGCACATCAAGCTGGGCAGCAGGCACATCAAGCTGGGCAGCGGGCACATTAAGCTGGGCAGCAGGCACGGGCACATCAAACTGGAGGGCTGGCAGCGGGTCAGCAGACTGGAAAACTGGCAGCGGGTCATCAGACTGGAAAACTGGCAGCGGGTCATCAGACTGGAAAACTGGCAGCGGGTCATCAGACTGGAAAACTGGCAGCGGGTCATCAGACTGGAAAACTGGCAGCGGGTCATCAGACTGGAAAACTGGCAGCGGGTCATCAGACTGGAAAACTGGCAGCAGGACATCAGACTGGGAAGCTGAGACATCAGGCTGGAAGGCCGGCACCAGGACATCAGACTGGAAGGCTGGGACATCAGGCTTGAGGGCTGGAACATCAGGCTGGAAGGCTGGAACATCAGGCTGGAAGGCTGGCAGCAGAACATCAGACTGGAAGGCTGGGACATCAGGCTGGAAGGCTGGAACATCAGGCTGGAAGACTGGCACCAGGACATCAGGCTGGAAGGCTAGTACTGGCTCTTCAGGCTGGATTGCTGGCACCTCCGGCTGGAACTCTGGCGCTTCAGGCTGGGACAGATTAGTGGGTGTGGAGGCAGATTGGGTTACTGGCAGGATCGTTTTGGTCGGGAAGAACTTTTGTTTTTTCTTTGACTTGGTCGCTGAAGCTTTGTAGGTTGGGGGTGCAGCAGACAGGAAAGGAGTGTTGGGATTTGGCAGAGAAGAGGTAGGGGAGTTGTATGCAGGATAGGTACAGGGAGAGGAGACCGGATATGAATATTTGGTTGGGAGCAATGTATACTGGGTGGCAACTGAGTTTGGCATGGGTGATGGGGAAACATACATTTGTGGATTTGTAGGCAGCTGAGAAGAGGCAGGGGGGTTAAATGCAGGATAGGTACAGGGAGAAGAGACCGGATATGAATATTTGGTTGGGAGCAGTGTATACTGGGTGGCAACTGGGTTTGGTATGGGTGATGGGGAAACATACATTTGGGTAGGCTGGTGTCTGATGGCAGAAGTGGTTTGTTTGGCTGGGGCTAATTGCATCATATCAGACCATGCTGAAAGTATGGGTTGTACAAATTGTGAATTCAAGTTTCCCTGTCTAACAAAAGACTGAGCAGACACAATGCACTCAGAAATCACCTGTGGGGAACAGCCAGAGTAGTGCTCAAAAAAGTCGTCGGGATCATCTTCAAAAAGCCATACTAGGGATACAACCTGATTCATATCAAAAGGGGGAGTGAAATCATCACGGCCCTCAGGAATACAGGGCAGGGCCAGCTCGGCACAAATCTGGATCAGGGGCTGCACGTCCTCAAAAAGAAAATGGCCCTGATCAACAAAAGCATGGGCTATACGGTTGCACTCCAGTAGTTGCTCCCTAGTATAGCCACCCAAAGTCTGATAACAAAGATCTCTTTCTTCCAATGCCAGGAGTGAAAGATACAAAATATCTTCCAGCTGCATCTTCCTTGACAAAAGCAAGTGTCCAGACCCAATTCCCAAGTGCAGCCGATCTGTTAGTATGGCTTCAGTATTCTGTTAGGGATGGAGCCTAAACACAGGCATCCAACACAAGTGAACAGATCGATGGGCTGCACTAAAGGAATCAGGCTCCAAAAGGTAGTGATAAAGATATATTTATTAATAATAAGGACACACATAAACACAGCAACCACAAACAAGAACACAAATAACACTGCAAACCCCCAAGCCCTAATCTAACTAACTAACTATACACTTCAAGGAAATGGAACATATATATATATATACACAAGGCAGGGAGGAGAGACCAAGGGGGAAACAGGAAGCAAGGGAGCATCAAGGCAGGAGACAGGGGACGGGTCTCAGGAACCAGGTAAGGGGGACAACATCCAGGACAGGGCAGGAAGCAGATAACGGGTCAGGTTACAGGTACAGGTTTCAGGTCCAGGATCAGGTTTCAGGTCCAGGATCAGGTTTCAGACAGGCAAGACAGGGCTACAGAAAGGAATACTGAAGCACTGAACCTCAGTGAAGGACAGGCTTATATACCCAGCAAATCCACAACAGGTGTAGCCTGATTCCTGGCATGTCCATCTGCTGGGAGACCCCCGCTGGTGGCCACCAGAACTGCACCCTTTGATGTTGAAGGAAGTAGTGACACCACCAGGCGATCCAGGTAATAACACCATTCCTGACAATGTCCATCGGCTGGGAGACCCCTGCTGGTGGCCACCAGAACTGCACCCTTTGATGCCAAAGGAAACAGTGACACCAGCAGGCGATCCAGGTAATAGCACCGTTCCTGACAGGAATATTTCACTTTTTTTTTTCACTTTATGCATCATTAAAATGACTGCTCCCGAAAAAAAACGTCAGTTTTTAAAACTTCTTTTTGCATTGATACATGTCCCCTGGGGCAGGACCCGGGTCCCCAAACCTGTTTTATGACAATAACATGCATATTGGCCGTTCTAATTAGCACTTTAGATTTCGAACGTTCACGTCCATTGTAACTAATAGGGCTCTAACGTTCGCGCAAACTTTCGGTCCGTTCGCAGGTTCTGGTGCGAACCGAACCCGGGGGTGTTCGGCTCATCCCTACTCCCTATACATTCTCCATCATATCAGTGTGAGTGTAAAAGGATAGTGCCAAAAAAATGCTGCCCTTTGGGACTATCACTCCGCGCTCCTGGATTGCACGCACTTAAGTCCAGTTGACCACAAAAATAAATATAAGTATCTAATAATGACTATTCGATCTTACAAAAGCAGCTACTATATAATACAGTAAAATCGGTGATAAGGCAATATTAAAATCCAGGTAAACCCCAACCCTTTAAGAAGTCAAGTGCTGTCCCTTTAAATATTGCAGCAGCGTTAAATACAGTCCTTTTAAATTAAATTAAAAGAGTTCATAAAAGACCATCATGGTAACCCGAAATAAAGTCTGTATTGGTGCAGTGAAAAAAACTTCTTGTAATACAGTGATACAACTTCCACCGGATAATCGCTTTTTCACCACGTGCAGTTCACACTCCCCTTTGGGGATGCACTCACCAGAATTACGATCAATATAAGCATTTCAATCAAAACCCCTTGGTCACTGCCATCTCCTCAGCACGTCCACCTCTTCACCACCTGCAGGCACCAGAGCAGATCCACTCCAACCCAGCATATGCATATGAAGAAACAAATAGTGCGGATAGCGTAGTACAGTTTGATAAAACAGCTTTATTTTGAACATCCAATATTCCCCCCCTTTAAAATCTGCGTACCAAAAATAGGTGATAAAACAGACTTGTGAATAATATAAGATGTACACTCTGCCTGATAAGCCCTTCCGTCCGCCGGAGCTTTGGTGCCCGGTTTCCGGCGGACGGAAGGGCTTATCAGGCAGAGTGTACATCTTATATTATTCACAAGGCTGTTTTATCACCTATTTTTGGTACGCAGATTTTAAACGGGGGGAATATTGGATGTTCGAAATAAAGCTGTTTTATAAAAATGTACTACGCTACCCGCACTATTTGTTTCTTCATATGCATATGCTGGGTTGGAGTGGATCTGCTCTGGTGCCTGCAGGTGGTGAAGAGGTGGACGTGCTGAGGAGATGGCAGTGACCAAGGGGTTTTGATTGAAATGCTTATATTGATCGTAATTCTGGTGAGTGCATCCCCAAAGGGGAGTGTGAACTGCACGTGGTGAAAAAGCGATTATCCGGTGGAAGTTGTATCACTGTATTACAAGAAGTTTTTTTCACTGCACCAATACAGACTTTATTCCGGGTTACCATGATGGTCTTTTATGAACTCTTTTAATTTAATTTAAAAGGACTGTATTTAGCGCTGCTGCAATATTTAAAGGGACAGCACCTGACTTCTTAAAGGGTTGGGGTTTACCTGGATTTTAATATTGCCTTATCACCGATATCAGTGTGAGTGCCAGTTATTTTCACAGTCACATAATAGGGCTACGATCCCATCCTAAGAGATACTCATTAAATGTCTGCAGGTATTCCAGAAACTGCTGAATCTATCCAGACAACATTATCTTAGTTGCTATCATTCTAAACTATTTTCCAGGGACGTTTTCCTGATTTTAATATTTCTCATTTTGGCATACAGAATAGTTTTTCAAATGACCACAAAACACTGCATACCAATTCAAGAGATGTTAATCAATGTATGTATAAAATTTGTATTGTGCATTTTGGAAGTTTTTTAGGAATTATAACAACCCTGTTACATAAAGAAAATACATTTTTCTGATAAAGCAAAATGTGCAAGGACAAGAATTGGACATGTCAAAACTTGCGACTGACCATATATATATTAGGATTCTGGGATTGTGATAATTCTATGTTAACTTTATACCTTGCAAAACTGGATGACTACAGTCTGTAATCAGCTTGTGCATCTGCCTATCATTTTGTAGAAGATCTAATTTAAAACAAAACGATGTAAAAAAAAAAAAAACCAGAGAAAAAAAAAATATATATATATACAGTATGTAAAACATAAAAAAAAATATGTATATAGATAGATAAAGAGAGAGAGAGAGAGAGAAAGAGAGAGAGATTACTGTAAACTCTTAACAAGAATGGCTTTTTTTTGTCCATTATTAAATATGTGACGGATGCAGCGTGAAATGGTGAAGGCACAAACACATAAGAATGCCATACAGTGTATCCCAAGGAAACAGCGAAAGGAGAGGACCTGCTATGTATGCAGGGAGGAATGCTGTCAGCTGCCTCCTCCCACCCCCATCAGCACAGTCCATAGATGCTGTACTAAAAGCTTCTGTTCATTCCCCTACATGCCTCCTCCTCCTCTTCTTCTACATCAGCCTCAGTGTCAGCAGCAGCAGCCGAGCAGGGAGAAATATCTGCTGCTAGTACAGAACCCAGACAAAGCTGAACACAGGAAAAACATCACACATATCATTATTCGAACTGCTGCAGACAATAAGCTACGCTTTATATACTGATTAGCTCACATTGCAATGCCTAGAAGTTGGGCTGGGGATATCCCTTTCCTCATCTTCTGAGTTCTTCTTCACCTTATGGATTCTACTGCTAATATCAGTTCCTTCCTATCAGAACTGTGATGTAATAGCAACCTACGCAGGAAACACAGCTTCCTTTACAAACGGGGGAACTAGCCAATGTGGGGATCCCGCTTTACGCTATGTTTATAAGGTAACATTTCTGTGGAGAGTCGAGGAAGGAGGAAGGCGATCATCGCATGTCGTGCCGTTATCACCGGTGCTGAATAATGAGCCTCGGCTTAACCTGACAATGCTGCCAGACTGGAGCTTGTTCTATTTCTTCCCCATAGTCTGTAACAATGCTGATCTCCCTCACTTCCAGGGAAAAACAATTCTCTTTGGGATCTAGGCACTAGGAACTGTCTTCTTCTTCTTCCACCAAAGGCTTTTTTTTTTTTTTTTTTTTTCTTCTCCATCTTCTTCCACCAAAGGTTTTTCATTTTTCTGGGATTGTCTCTGGAATTATTAACCTTAGAATAAATCAGGAGGAATGAACCCGCAGCTGGTCAACCTTTTGACAGCCTTCTTTGCATTAATCTTTGAAAACAGTATCTTCAGGTAGGCAAAAAACATCTTATACCTGCCCTGGCCCTTATTAAATCCGGGGAAGAGTCATGTGCAAAGTTGAGTAAGCCATAGCAACCAATCAGAAATCATCTTTCGTTGTCCTAACTTCTGTAGTCTGGCAAGAGATGGAATCCAGTTGGCTGCTGTAGGTTACTGCACATTACTGTTCTTAGTACTGACTTAGTAAATAGGTCTGAAAAGATTCAGACCATTTCTTACAATATATTTGACATGCGTGATTATTTTCAACAAAATTCTGACTGAATATGTTTCTTTAGATTGCTGAGTAATACTCCTAAATATTGATCATTTATGTGAATGACTATCCTCTGTACAATGTTTCTGATAAAATAATCCTAAATGGAAGTTAAAATTGTTGCTTGTTTGTTACACATCCGCTGCAATATGTGTTGGTGGAGATTAATATTTAGCAAACTGTCTCCTGGATCAACTGTATGGAATCAATATAGGTTTTTAAAAGCTAGCAGATGGTGTAAAGCCATAATTTAGCTGTTTAAGTATTGTGCTAAAATGCCACCCGGATGTGTGTATGTGTACATATACATGTAGCAATATAAACAACACATTGTAAATTTCAGATGTCACATTTACCACGGTTTCCCTAACCATATTAAATCTGCTTACTACATGTCCTGATTTTTTGTTGCCTCCGAATGCAAAATCAGGACAGATAATCTAATCATTGCAAGCTAGCAAAACTAAACAGGCAAAACATTTTTATTAATACATGTTCACACAGCTACCAATGCCAGAGGACAGTAGAATCATGCAAGAATGCAATCTTACTTTAATTAATCAACAGCTATGTGACAGTAGAGTCCCACATGGAGCTTGAGTGCTCCTCTGCTCAGAGACAGGCCCAGGAATTCCTAGCCAAATGTATTCAGCCATTCGCCCTTAAAGTTGCCACGAAATGTCTCATCTGTATATTTTTTTCACTGATTGGTGAGGTGACCTTTTGAGTAGCCAGGGGAAAAAAGAACAAGTAATTTGGCTGGAATAACAAGGCAACAGCACAACGGCCATTTCAAAAATGTACGGCTATCTAATTGCTGGAAGGCATCTTTAACAAAAGTTTTCAATATTTCTCTTGATTGCAAATGGCTTGATGAAATTCAGGCATAGCATTACATTTGTGAAATACATACAGACTCTGAATTAGATTATCTTGACCTTTAACTCCAGTAAATTGTGTTTTAAAAATATAGGTCAACTGTGTTATAGATGATTGAAAAAGCAAGTCTCTACACACTTGGAAAAAAGTGAATACTATATAAAAAAATAAACGTACTGTAATCTTAACATAGCAATGATTAAAATGATGTTAGTGATGGGCCTGAATTTAGTACACAGCTGCATATATGCTCAGGACTGCTTGAGGGAAAAAAAGCAATTTGCTCTAGGCCTAGCATGACAGAAGACCCACCAATTATAACTGAAGATAATAAGTTAATATCGGCGTAACCCAAAAACAATGCATAGTCTGTTCCTTGGTATTGAAGTGATAAACAGTCTGTAGTCTTTTCTCATAATATCATCTTTATTTAGATATTCAAGAGAATTTTTAATCCTAAGAACAAATTCACGAATCCTGTAACCCATATCAGCCAATCACGGTCCATCTTGTACTGGTCTGACTTGATTTTAAGGAATTTTTATTGATTGTTAAGGGTTACTACACTTACACATTTGCACCCAAGGCTATAAATTATTTAGAAAATAGGGCTATTTATTTAAGCAGAAAAAAAATATATCTTACAGCCTCACAAAATTGTTACTTATTTACATGTGCTATTTTTTTAAACAGTTGTTGTTCTTCAATTGCCCCCCTTTGTGTTTTTGAAACCTTGAAGGCCCCAAAGATTCTTGAACTTGCCATGAGAAATATGGGGGTTGCCTTTACAGGACACCATGTAAAAATTCTAGTTGCTTGGCTGTGTCTGTCTGCAAAATGTCTCAGATCTGGAACAAGCAGTTACAGCCCAGGAGTAAGCATGCAGTGAACAAAAGTAAGAGTTCCTTATCTATATTTTGGTTCCAGGTTAGTAACTCAAAATATTAAAGCCAGAAAATAAACATGAATGACAAGCAATTAGCATTGGCAGTCTACATTGATCAGCAATGAGAGCATACATATTGCTCTTATGACAGGGTTTATTTCAGACATTGGGGTTGATTTTGTAAAGGCAAATAGGCTGTTCACTTTTCAAGTGAAGTTGCACTCTGCAAGGGAATTATTCCCAGAACTTTGTAAATAAGGTGAGGCTCTGCTGACTTTTACCTTCCAATCAAGTGCAATAAAAATGCTGTTTTTTTTATTTCCTTAGTTAATTTAGGGCATTTTTTGCAAAGGGGAGCTTCCCCACATTCAGTAAACTCTGGGGAATTCCCCTTGCAGAATGCAACTTCTTTTGCAAAGTGAACAGTCTGTTTGCCTATAGTAAATACACCTCATAGTCACTAAATGGAAACTCCATTTATTTTTTTCCACTTTGTATAGAGTAGGGAAAGGCAAGAGCTCCTGACATGTTTATTGGTGTCTGTATCTCTGGGAGCGAGATAACCCTCCATTTTCTGTCCCATTAACACTGTCAATGGGGCAGGAAGTATGCAGAATCTGCATAATGGAAACATCAATCATCCCACTTTGTTAAACTATATAGGAAGCCCATACTATTGGATAGTGTGGTGAGGGGTTAGTACCCCTGTCCAATTTGTATTGCTGTTTGTGCTCCCACTTAGGAGAATCACCAATTGCCTTGGTGACAGCTGAAATTGAGGAACAATCCAACATTTAGCATTTTCACTAGAACAGGAAATAGAGGAGTCTTTCAATGGGGACACTTTGGATATTCTTTAAAAACAGATGTAATCATTCCTGTATGTGTACCATTGGAGAGATGTCCTGTCTCAGAGACTATCAAGGGTCCAAACCTTGAAACTAAATGATAAACTACAAACTGCAGTAACCAAGGGCAGCCAATCAGATTAGTGTGCTCTACTGAGTTTGATTAGGACATCATTTGCAACTGTTTCATATGGGTAATTGCAGTGTGTGCTTCACAACTGCTCTCTGTTTTATCTTATTGAATAAGCCTCCTTTGTTTATCTATAACTGCTATGCATATGCACTGAAAACTGACCATAAAAGATAGAAATTACTATTGAGTGTCTAATACTGGACCCTGGTGGTTTGTTCAGGATGGCCTACTGTAAAGAACATGGAAAGTTACCTTCTCAAAGCATGTCTCCCTCTGATTTTTTGGACAAATTAATGGGAAGAACGTCAGGATATGATGCAAGAATCAGACCAAATTTTAAAGGTAAGCACAGTTAGTTTAATGTTTAAAAAAGTTAATATTACAGTTCTTAACAGTAGTTTAAAGTGTACCTTCCCTGGTAAAGAGAGACATTTTAGAGTGCTGAATGAACATTTATGAAGATCCATGTCTTTTCTGAAACTTTTTCATGAATGTTTGGTCAGCCCATAATATATTACATAATGGTTCCACTGTAATCGACAGGTATACTTAGGAAGCAATTTACTTCGACTAACATCTGAATCCCAAACCCCTGGTTTAAATGAATGTGTTCATAGTCTTGTTGAAATAACACAGAATTGTTACAAGGTTACAATTCAAAGAAGATTACTGTATTTACCCTTGGAAATTATGTGGAGAAGTATTATACAATGTTTATGCTATCTATCTATCTATCTATCTATCTATCTATCTATCTATCTATCTATCTATCTATCTATCTATCTATTTATCTATCTATCTATTTATCTATCTTTTTGTTTAGTCAAATTACTTGTGATTTTGAGCACCAATTAGGTCATAAACAAATAATTGGCATATGTACACAGAAAAATAAAGAAAGCCGCATAGATGTTATATATATACAACATATATATATATATATATATATATATATATATATATATATATATATATATATATATATATATATATGCATATATAAAATTCACCCATGACAATCTTATTTCTTAACCTCCTCTAAAGAGCAGTTGCATTTTACTTCTGCTGCCACTGTGTTCTGCCCTAGCAAACAGGTAATGAAAGAAATTTCATCAGGAACAAAGGTGAAGCAAGGCACAGAGACAGCAGAAGTCACTGTAGGAGGTCTATAATGTTAGAAGCATAGTGGTATTGATTAACCAGGTAATTTAGTCTTTCATACTCAGTTGAGTTCTATTTTTAAGCTCTGACACAAGCCTCTTTAATGTTCTTACTTGGGAAGCCTGAAATGTTATAGACATTTCCTAGAAGCCAAGGTATGCTTTCTGATTTCATCTGTATGCATCTGTTAAAATATCTATATAAATAGACATAATAATAATAATACTAATAATAATACCTCATTGCATGCCAAGTACTGTAAGACCATTTTTTATTTATGGTTTATGATTGCTTCCAATATTTATTTAATTTACTGACAATGTATAAAATGCGGTTAATACCTGACTGCTCTTCTTAAAGATGAAGGGAATTATTTAAAAAAATGTAAAGGGTTAAATCTAAGGGTTAAAAAAGACTAACTTTGCTGCCACGAATGGTAGCCCCTTCAATAAGCATTCGGTCCATGTATTAACTGAAACTGCACACTACTAGTTCCAACCAATAACAAGCTAATCACATTAAACTGCTGTAATCTAATACCTGGGTGCTAAAAGGTCTGGAATATGTGTGCTAACCCTTCTAACACTTTCAGATCTCTTGGGTAAGAACATTTGATTATGGCCTTGTGTTATGTTATATTATTATGTTAAGGGTTACAGTACATTTTTCAAGACTAAAAAGGGAGTTAAGAACCTGGGATACATTACAAAATAATTTATGCAAAAGAGATTTACTAAAATGTATGCATACATATGTAAAAGTTTCAGAAACAAATCAATATTACATTTATGAGGATTTCTGTACAGTATTTTTTTACTGCCTTTCCACCAAACATTTTGGCCAGCTGTTTCCTTTGCATTAGTGTACTTTTATAACCAAGTTATATTTATGCAGCTGCCCATACCTGATCAAATAAATATATTTTTAAACACATGTAGCATAAGAAAGCTTTGTTCAAAAGCAAAATCATAGAGGAAATGTAAAAAACAAGCTTCCCCAGCACCCTTTAGCTCAGCCCATCCCATGTGACAGTGGCGGATGATGCTTAATATATTTGGGGCTGCGGCAAACTAACAAACCCCCCCCCTGCAGGAGACGCCCGGGAATGCAGCGATCGTATACCCCCCACAGACGACCTGAATTTGCCTATCAAACCCCCCGCCACCTGTAGGAGAAGGACGGAAATGCGGTGATCGACCCCCCCTGGAGAGGGATGGGGCGGCGGCAATCAGGGCATTACCTTTGAAGTCAGGGGGAATGAAGACCAGGCCGTTGATTTTCCTCCCAGGCGAACAAGAAGTGTGTCCTGAGACCCGATTGGCCAGGGAGTCCTAAGACTCCCTGGTCAATCGGGTCACAGGAACTGCTTCCTGATTGGCCAGGAGGAGAATCATGAAGACAATAGCAAATGTTAATTCACTATTGTCACACAAGTAGGTGGGCTCTGTGCACCAAGCTCACCCTTTTTTGAAGCCAATTAGCGCCTCAGGCTCTAATCATGTGCTTCAAAAAAGAAAAAACATAATTGAAATCCACGCATTCGGCGCCCTGCATGTAGATTAGGGGGCCGAACTCATGGATAGGTGGGGTGGCACCTGTGCACCCTGCATGTGCAGCCCCCACTGCCATGTGATTTAATTTAGCCAATATTGGGCAAGCCTTTCAAATCATAAAAATCGAAAGGGATACTAAATTATACTTTGTACGCTATAACCCTGTATTTGATCCTCATCAAGCTTAGAAGTCCAACTCTTAAAAATAAGTTTTGGACCTTTTATGTCTGTCCTCATTGGGCATATGTTTGGGCACGAAATTAAGGCAAATCCTTCAAGTGGAGGCACAAATTGCAACAAAAATGTTTTGTTAGTCGGATCAGGGAAGGGTTAGCAATTCTGTCAAGTTATTATTAATGTGCGAGTCTTCCTGCCTCAGTGACCACTGCTTCCAGGAACAAGAAATTAGTTAAAATCATGGACAGTAATAAAAGCTTGGCAGAAGTATTTTCTTTTCTTGAGTCTATACAAAGCTTAAACAATTATCTGGAGTTGGCTTTTAAAGTAACATAGATGGACACTTTCACTGGCCTAAATATAAGGAGGCAACATAAGTTAAAAGTACACTTAGTCTTTAAGCCTTTTTTAGCCTAAACTAACTAGATAAACAGGTTGCATAACATATACAAGCTTATCAATCTCTGAGAACGTTTACAAATATATTCATGAAAAACGCAGTAGTAATATTAATAATCAGATGCAGATATTCTAAAGGTCTGTGCAGAAATAGGAAATGTATGAATAATCAAAAAATAATTAGCAGAGTTTTTTTTCAACCAAAATCTGGTTTGTGTAGCATTACTTGCTCTTTAATTTTTGTTTTTAAATGTTTTAATTTTTTTATTTTGATAATTCCCTTTAAAATTATTTGATCACCCTGTTCCAACCTGCTTAATGCTGCATTTCCACATCTAAATGTGTGTCTTTGCATGTATGTCTTTCAGCTATCAATTCATCATGTGATAGACATTGTTCCAATACATTCCATCCATCCATTACCTCAACTGGAATAACATTGATCATGAATAATGGATTTCTGGTTTCAAAGGAAAAAAAAAAAACCTCTTCTTTGAAGACGAACCCCTGAGTGTCCCTTAACAATTACCTGCGATTGTTAACATACAGTACAGTACATGATTCTTGTGAGAGGACATCTGTCACTCTGTAAAATAATGTGTCTCCTACCGCTGAGAGAGGAAACCAGAGCTTCGGCAGTATTGACTGCTCTGAAAGACTGTTACTTGGATACAGATCTAGATTTAACATTTTAAGTAATGTGTTGCTCTTTAGAGAAGACTGGCTACTGTGTTAGGCACTTGACATAAGCATATTTGTTTCCAGATTATCACACATAGAAGATTTAAAAGAGATCAAGAGATCTAAGAATGCTTTTCAAATGGCTCAATATTCAAAGAGTGATGTAGGATGCCAATATTGCTTTTTCGCAGATGTGACTTTCAAGGATTTTTTTCTAGAAATGTTATGGTAACTTCCTCTTAAAGTGTATCTGACACCACAGATAGTGTAAGCTTTCATTTTGGGGGTGAATAAATGTTCAGCCTGTCAGTTGGCAATGATATTGGTACTTCCTGTACAGGCTGCATGTTCTGAATTATTGGTCAACCCCAAAAATGGCTGTGCTTTAGTGACATATATACAAATGTTCTTTTCACAAGGAAAACTGAGATTTCTGCCTTAGACAATGCCCATTGGGGAGAGCATGAAACAATCTTTCACCTTATGGTGCTTCTCCTGTGTCCTGCTGTGTCATATTCTAAGCACTATGATGCTTTCTTATGCCGCGTACAGACGATCAGAATTTCCGACAACCAAACTGTGGATTTATTTCCGATGGATGTTGGCTGAAACTTGTCTTGCATACACACCGTCGCACAAATGTTGTCGGAAATTCTGAACGTCAAGAACGCGGTGACGTACAACACGTACGACGAGCCGAGAAAAATTAAGTTCAATAGCCAGTGTGGCTCTTCTGCTTGATTCCGAGCATGCATGGAATTTGGTGCGTCGGAAATTGTGTACACACGCTCAGAATTTACGACAACAGATTTTGTTGTTGGAAAATTTGAGATCCAGCTCTCAAATATCTGTTGGAATATTCCGACTGGAAATGTCCGATGGAGCCTACACACGGTCGGAACTTCCGACAACAGGCTCACATCGAACATTTGTTGTTGGAAATTCTGATTGTGTGTACGCGGCATAAGTGTGCAATGAATGGGAACATCCAGAATAGCATTAACGACACAAATCAATAGCAATCCTGCATCTGGTCTCATCTATTTGGCTCAGGGTTTGCATTCACATTTGAATGTTCATGCTCTTTCAAGGGAATTTATAGTATGTTTTCAGTAAAGTTATTAGTTCAATGGACAGTGTACAGTACAGTGATTGGTACACATTTTATTTATTTGTTAACAAAGCCAGAAATAATCATTAAAGTGGAATTGCAGCTTACATCTAACTAGCCTTAAAACTGTCCCCTCCACCCTCCTAACACCTATGCTAACTAACCTGTGTAACAAAGATGCATATACCTATTTTCAGGCCGCTCCAGTCCAGCCACGCAGTCCAGCTCCCCTGTGTCATCCAGCACAGCTGCAGGGGAAAGGGGGAGCACTGACAATGGATGGGCCATTAAAGCCCGTGGGTGATGAGTGTTTTCTCTTCTCCCCTGCAGTTGCCGCTGGCTGACACAGGGGCTCATGACTGGACTGGACTGGGTGAGAATAAGTATGTATACACATCTTTCATACACAGGCTAGTTAACATAGGTGCCAGGTAGATGCAGTTACAGTAGGTGTAGGTTGGAATTCCATTTTAAGGATAAACTCCAGGCAAATATCTTAAAAACTGATAAAATACATGGAACTATTTTACCTGCCAAATGATTTGCATTTGTATCCATCCAGCTTTAGGATTTACACAGCCCTGTCACACAAAAAAAGGCTGCAGGGTGACACAACATTCTCTGTAACAAATCATTTTAAAATTTCTGATATCAATATGCCCTCAGACTGTGGAAAGTAAATAAGCAGCAGAAGACTGAAAAGGTCATCCCTCTGCTCTCTTCTCCTGTCAGTGTGTTTCTTTTCAGCATGCGGGACACCTAATTGGCTCCCATTGCTGTCCCTCCCATCCCAGTCTGAGTGTTGCTGTAGAGGGGAATGCAAGAGACTGATATCAGATCAAGTTCATATACTTACACTAGTTGCACATTAATAATACATTTACTACTTTATTCATTAATATGTTGTAGCATTTATTTGTGTTTAATATCTGCCTGGAGTTAATACTGTTAATGTTATGTTATTGTTTTAATAGCAAGCAGATGGAGCTCTAGTATTTTCACATATTCAGATATTTAAGCTATCAGCTAAGCATTGTCTGCAGAACTTAAAGCCATCAAAAGACTGAATTCTCCCTTTTAAGATATATTAAGCCTGAGGCTTCTGTCAGACAAAGGGAGCTGCAAAGAAAGGTGTTCTGCTGAAATAATTGTTTAGATTGCCCATAATGCTCTGGGATTCCTTTGTTAAATATAATTTTTGTAAAGCTATAAATTGTACAGAAATAGGGAAAAAAAATATAAAACAACAGTTTACAAACTTATAAAAGTAAAGACTAAAATACAATTGCATTTTAGTTGTTTTATGGACATACGTACCTTTTATATCTGTTAATAACATATATTTTTTATATTATTTTTATATTTGTTTATATATATATATATATATATATATATATACAGTATCTCACAAAAGTGAGTACACCCCTCACATTTTTGTAAATATTTTATTATACCTTTTCATGTGACAACACTGAAGAAATTACACTTTGCTACAATGTAAAGTAGTGAGTGTACAGCTTTAAAACAGTGCAAACTTGCTGTCCCCTCAAAATAACAACACACAGCCATTAATGTCTAAACGCTGGCAACAAAAGTGAGTACACCCCTAAGTGAAAATGTCCAAAGTGGGCCCAATTATCCATTTTCCCTCCCCGGTGTCATGTGACTCGTTAGTGTTACAAGGTCTCAGGTGTGAATGGGGAGCAGCATAAAGATGGCCAAGAAGATTGCTAAGACTAAGAAGATTACTAAGACCCTGAAACTGAACTGCAGCACGGTGGCCAAGACCATACAGTGGTTTAACAGGACAGGTTCCACTCAGAACAGGCCTCGCCATGGTCGACCAAAGAAGTTTAGTGCACATGCTCAGCATATCCAGAGGTTTTCTTTGGGAAATAGACGTATGGGTGCTCCCAGCATTGCTGCAGTGGTTGAAGGGGTGGGGGGTCAGCCTGTCAGTGCTCAGACCATATGCCACACACTGCATCAAATTGGTCTGCATGGCTGTCATCCCAGAAGGAAGCCTCTTCTAAAGATGATGCACAAGAAAGCTAGCAAACAGTTTGTTAAAGACAAGAAGACTAAGGACATGGATTACTGGAACCACGTCCTGTGGTCTGATGAGACTAAGATAAACTTATTTGGTTCAGATGGTGTCAGGCGTGTGTGGCGGCAACCAGATGAGGAGTACAAAGACTGCCAAAGTGCCTACAGTCAAGCATGGTGGTGGGAGTGTCATGGTCTGGGGCTGCATGAGTGCTGCCGGCACTGGGGAGCTATAGTTCATTGAGGGAACCATGAATGCCAACATGTACTGTGATATACTGAAGCAGAGCATGATCCCCTCCCTTCAGAGACTGGGCTGCAGGGCAGTATTCCAACATGATAATGACCCCAAACACACCTCCAAGACGATCACTGCCTTGCTAAAGAAGCTGAGGGTAAAGGTGATGGACTGGCCGAGCATGTCTCCAGACCCAAACCCTATTGACTGTGGGGCATCCTCAAATGGAAGGTGGAGGAGCTCAAGGTCTCTAACATCCACCAGCTCTGTGATGTCATCATAGAGGAGTGGAAGAGGACTCCAGTGGCAACCTGTGAAGCTCTGGTGAACTCCATGCCCAAAAGGGTTAAGGCAGTGATGGAAAATAATGGTGGCCACACAAAATATTGACACTTTGGGCCCAATTTGGACATTTTCACTTAGGGGTGTACTCACTTTTGTTGCCAGAGGTTTAGACATTAATTGCTGTGTGTTGAGTTAATTTGAGGGGACAGAAAATGTACACTGTTATACAAGCTGTACACTCACTACTCTACATTGTAGCAAAGTATCATTTCTTTAGTGTTGTCACATGAAAAAATATAATAAAATATTTACAAAAATGTGGGGGTGTGTACTTACTTTTGTGAGATACTGTACATATATATATATGTATACACATATATATATACAGTGGATCTGAATAGTCTACACACCCCTTCAAAAATGTCCGTTTTTTGAGATGTAAACAAATCAGACCAGGATAAATCACTTATGATTTTTTTCCACCTTTAATGTGATTTATAATCTGTGCAATTCAATTAAAAACAAATGCAAATCTTTAAAGGGGAAAACATAAAAATAAAAAACGTACAGTAACATGGTTGCATAAATATGCACACCCTTAGGCCCCTTTCACACTTATACGACTTGTCCCATGATTTGGGACTGCAAAGTAGCATGACAAGTCGTTCCCCATGATTTCCAATGACAGCCATTCATATTAGTACGACTTCAAGTCGTTTCGACTTCAAAGTAGTCCCTGCACTACTTTGGTCTGATTTTGATGCCACTTACACAGGCATTCCTTGAAATCATGGCGAAATCTCAGTAAAAATCACGACCGCGAATCGCAGCAAAATCACGGGAAAATCGCGCAATTTTGAAGTCGCACAAGTGTGAAAGGGGCCTTAAGCTAATACTTTGTTGACAGACATTTTGATTCTATGACAGCATTTAGCATTCAGTCTTTTGGGGTAGGATTCTATCAGCATGGCACAACTGGCCTTGGGAATCTTTGCCCACCCTCCTTGAAAAAAGGCCCCAAATGTGTAAGATTGCGAGGGCATCTCCTGTGCCCTCTTCAGGTCTTTCTACAAATTTTCAGTTGGATTCAGGTCTGGGCTCTGCCTGGGTCCTGCTAAAACGTTGATCTTCTTCTGGTGAAGCCATTTTTTTGATGATTTTGAGGAATGCTTTGGGTCATTGTCATGTTGAGACCTAAAGGGTTTTGTATCAAAATTGACTGATATTTGAAACTGTTCGAAACTACCTCCACCTTGACTAAAGCTCTGGTTCCAGCTAATGAGAAAAAGCTCCAAAGCACACTGCTGCCACCGCCATGCATCACCAAACATCCATCAGACGGCATTTCCCTGATAGGTTCAATTGTCTCATCCTTCTGCTGGTAAGCCCCGAAATAAAATCAGGGTGGCCTATTACAGGTGTCATAGGGGAAGGCAGAGGTGAAAGACCCGTATTACGAAAGGACAACCTAGCTACCATGAGGGTGGCCCCAATCAGAGGATGATTCCTCATGTCTACTAGAGGAGGAGAGGTGAGCCACAGAGAGGTCACAAGAGGAATGGAGGCATCCTCAATCTCCATCTCCACCCATTGTTTGAATTTCTTATTAAAATGCCAGTCCACGTTCCTAGAAAGATGCACTGCCCTATAATATTTGAGGAAATCGGGGATGCCTATGCCTTCTTTTTCTTTTGGTCTAGATAATGTTTGCATTTTTGTCCTAGGTGACTTAAGCGCCCAAATGAAGTCTCAAACTATCGTCCGGAGCTGTTTGAAGAATGTCATAGGAACCCGAATCGGCATACAAAATTCTCAGTAGGACTGTCATTTTCAAGGTGTTGCACCGCCCAAACCAAGTCAAGGTCAGGGAGTGCCAGTTGCGGAGATCAGTTTTCAGTCTGTGTAGCAGGGCTGTATAGTTGGATGTATACAAATGCGCCAAGTCCGGTGTGATGTCGATACCCAAATATCATATTGATTTATCCGCCCAATGAAACGTGAAGGACGTACGCATACTGTGGACCTCTGTATCAGGGACCGTTATATTTAGCACTGCGGACTTGGCAAAATTGACTTTAAAATTTGACAGTTCTCCATATAACCTTAGGGCCGCTAGAATATTGGGAAAGGAAACACGCGGGTTGTATAAGAAAAAGATCAAGTCGTCGGCGTAGGCTGCAATTTTATGGTGTCCCGAGGACTTCCGCACATCTGCAATATTTGGGTCTCCCCTTATGTAGCACAAAAACATTTCAAGTGTCATTATAAAAATGAGGGGGGCAGAGGGCAACCCTGTCTCGTCCCGTTCGTCATTGTGAAAAAGTCAGAGCACCACTCATTTACCTGTTCCGCCGCAGATGGTGTAGAGTAGAGAGATAAAATCCAACTGAGCATATTGGGGCCAAGTCCAATGTGATCCAGGGTGGCCCGCATAAAATGCCAGGCCACCCTGTCAAAGGCCTTTTATGCAACCGTTGATAGCAGGCAAACCGTGTGGATAAGGTTAAGAACCCTAACGGTGTTGTCCCTTGCCTCTCTCATTGGCACGAAACCCACCTGATCTAAATGTATTAATTTTGGGATATGCGGTATGAGTCGGTTTGACAGTATTTTTGAAAAAGTTTTAAATCAATTTTGAGGAGTGCAATTGGACTGTAGTTTCCACACTGGGACAGGTCTTTCCCTTCTTTGGGTATTAGGGATACATAAGCCCTCAGTGAATCCGCCGGCATGGCACTTTCCCCTTTCAGCGTGTTGTAGGCAGCCAAGAAATGTGGTGTCAAGGAGGTCACAAAGGAATGATAATAAGTCAGAGTGAAGCCGTCGGGTCCCCGAGCATTCTGTGGTTTTGTTTGCGCTAAAGCTACCTGAAGTTCCTCAGCTGTAATTTCTGAATCCAAAGAGTCACGTACGTCCTCTGGAAGTGTGGGCATACCGGAGGCCCGGAGGGTCGTAACCTCGCAGGAAGTGACGTTTGCGCTCCAGAGTGCGCTCCAGGAAGTGTGTGAGCGGCTTCTACACAAAGCGGTTTTGGCGCTAGTTTCCGGTGGACGGAATACAGCAAACAGGCAGAGTGCACTCCACTTATAATTTACAAGCTGTTTATCAATTTTATTGTGGTATGCATGTTTTTTACTGGGGGGAATATTGGATTTCTAATAAATTTATATCAAAACTGTACTACGCTATCCGCACCATTTGTTTCCTTTTATGCTGGGGTTTGGAGTGGATCTGCTCTGGTACCTGCAGGCGGCTAAGAGGTGGACGTGCTGAGGAGATGGCTGGTGGCAGGGATATTGATTGAAATGCCCATATTTGTCATAATTCTGGTGAGTGCATCCCCAAAGGGGAGTGTGATCTGCACGTGGTGTCAAAAGTGATTATCGGGTGGAAGTTTCACAGCTTTATCACGAGAAGGACTTTTTAAATGATGTGCTTTTATGAACTTTTTAAAAAAAGAAATCAAGGAAATATAAAAGACATTTAGCGCTGCTGCAATATTTAAAGGGACAGTATCCTATTTATGAAAGAGATGCTTTTACCTAGATTTTAACCCCTTCACTACCCGCCCATAGTCATATGACGTCATAGTCATATGACGCCCACAAGGTGGATCTCCCATCCTGGGTGGGCGTCATATGACGTCCTCCCATTCCCGGCCGCCTGGGGGGCGCGTGCGCGCCGCCGGCGGCGTCGCTCGGGACCCGGTGCGAGTGCCCGGCGGCCGCAATGTCCGCCGGGCACCCGCGATTGCCCGTTAAAACAACGGGACCGTGCGGGACCGTGGAGCTGTGTGTGTAAACACACAGCTCCACCTCCTGTCAGCGGAGAGGAGACCGATCATGTGATCCCAGTACGGAGGAACACATGATCGGTCTCCTCCCCTTGAGTCCCCTCCCCCCCAGTTAGAATCACACATATAGGGAATACATTAACCCCTGCAGCGCCCCCTAGTGTTAACCCCTTCCCTGCCAGTCACATTTACACAGTAATCAATGCAATTTTATAGCAACGATCGCTGTGTAAATGTGAATGGTCCCAAAAATGTGTCAAAAGTGTCCGAAGTGTCCGCCGCAATGTCGCAGTCACAAAAAGAAAAATCGCAGATCGCCGCCATTACTAGTAAAAAAAAAAAAAAATGCAATAAATCTATCCCCTATTTTGTAGACGCTATAACTTTTGTGCAAACCGATCTATATACGCTTATTGTGATTTTTTTTACCAAAAATATGTAGAAGAATACATATCGGCCTAAACTGAGTAAAAAAATAGTTTTTTTTTTTAAAAAATTGGATATTTATTATAGCAAAAAGTAAAAAATATTGTGTTTTTTTTTCAAAATTGTCGCTCTTCTTTTGTTTATAGCGCAAAAAATAAAAACCGCAGGGGCGATCAAATACCACCAAAAGAAAGCTCTATTTGTGGGAAAAAAAGGACGTCAATTTTGTTTGGGTGTAACGTCGCACGACCGCGCAATTGTCAGTTAAAACGACGCAGTGCCGAATCGCAAAAAGTGCTCTGGTAAGGAAGGGTGTAAAATGGCCCGGTGTTGAAGCGGTTAATATTGCCTTATCACCGATTCTGTTTTTACTATATAGTAGCTGCTTTTATAGGATCAATAGTCATTTTATTGTTCTTATATATTTATTTGTTATTCTACCTTAAGAGATCTTGATCCAGGAGCGCGGAGTGGTAGACCCAAAGGGCGGCAATTTTTGGCTCTATCCGCACACAGTATACCGGAGGCCCTAATGTATTCACTGGCTGACCCTGTCTTGGCTGCTAGGGCCTCAGCGGACTCACCTGGGTGCAGGTTATGCAATTTCCGATAGTAAGCGCAAAATTCTCCTGCTATACTCTTGGAGGTATGTACTTTGGCCCCCTGTCTAGATGTGATGTGTGGGATGAAGGTGCGCTTCCCGGTTTATTTGAAAATTCAAATAGGGAGCGTCTCGCCCAGGCTAAGCTTTGAGCTGTCTTTTGATAGAGCAAATCTTTCGGCTCCCCTCTGGCCTTCAGTGGGGCCTTAAGATGAGCTTCGGCCAGGGAAGGTTTGTGTAGTAGCTCAAGAGAGCGCACCTGAGAAATCAGCAACTCAATCTGCTTAGATCTTTCCTGTTTCTTTAGAGCCCCAATCCTTATCAACTCGCCCCGTACCACACATTTATGCGCCTCCCATACTATCATTGGACTCAACGAAGGGTCAGCATTTTCAGAGAAGTAATTTGTGAGAGTCTTCCCCACCTCACTACGCACTCTTAAATAGAGTTTTTAAAGATTTTTACACTATGGCAAGCAAGCCAGTTGTATTTTGGGGACCAGGGGGGGGGGGGGGGGGCACAGTTTGCCATCTTTGCCCTGGGCACCAAACGACCTTGTCCCAGCACTGCAGAACAGCCAGGCTGATAGTCTGTCAGCTCACCCTCGCCTTGCAAGATCACTACCTGCATTGACTTAACTGGGAGACTGAACCAGAACATTTTACATTTACAGAACCCAGTGAGACCATACTCAGCGTAACTGATCCCTCGTTCAATCATATCCTTCTTTGGCTTATACCCATTTGTCATCTACGTCCAGGGTTTCATATCTTAAAGTGATTGTAAAGGCTCATATTTAGTTTTTTTTTAAATAACAAACATGTTATACTTACTTCCTCTGTGCAGTTAATTTTGCAGAGCAGCCCGGATCCTCCTCTTCTCGGGTCCGTTTTCGCTGCTCCTAGCCCCTCCCTCCTTTGAGTGCCCCTCAGCCAGCAACTTGCTACAGAGGGCACCAAAGCCAAGTCAGAGCTCTGTGTATCCATTCAGACATGGAGCCCCCCCTGGCCCTGCCCCCTTTCTCCCCTGATTGGCTGGCTGACATTGATTGACAGCTGCGGAAGCCAATGGCACCACTGCTCTGTCTCAGCCAATCAGGAGGAGTGTCCTGGATGGCTGAGGGAACCATGGACATCGCTGGAGAGAGAAGGGGCTCCGGTAGGTAATTAGGGGGTGCTGGGGAGACTGCTACACACAGAAGGTTTTTTTATCTTAACCTCCCTGACGTTTTTCCCGAGTGTGGCTCAGGGTGGATTTTCACCACACTCGGGATTGCATCACAATATCCAGGTACAGCAAACTTACCTTGTCCCCAGGATCCTGCGATGTCCTCCCCGCTGTGTGTGCGAGCTGTCCTCTGCTCGATGTATCACAGCACCGGGCTCCGTTCCTTGCGAGCGTTGCGATGCACCGGGATAGAGAACGGCGCCAAATTCAAAAAGTAAAAAACACAATACATATACAGTACACTGTAATCTTACAGATTACATTACTGTATCAATTTATTTCACATCCCTTTTGTCCCTAGTGGTTTGTCCAGTCCCCTGCATGCAATTTTATAATATAAATACTGTAAACTGGAGATTGTCCATAGCAACCAAAACCGTCCCTTTACATCAAAAGTGGTTTTAGACCAGCTAGAAACAAAAAAGGAAGATTGGGACTTTAGATGAAGCACTTGGATAGTGGAGGTAAAGTAAACCATGTTTAAATTTCACCATGGAATGTTTATTAATTGATGAAGTATACAGACAATCGAGATAATATTTTTCATATATATATGTATAGGCATGCATATGACAAAAGCGTAGTAAAAAGGTACACATACAGTAATGCATGATTTTGAAAGTAAATAAGCTGAATGATATAGCATGGTAATATCAATCACTGCATGCCTGTTAGAGACAGATCTACCCACATGGTAAATATGCATATGTTAAGTAGAAAAAAGTTTTTTATATAGTTAAAAGATCAAATAATACTAAAATAATCATGGTTCCAAATGCAAAGTAGCTGGGGCATCAAATCAAAGCTCGACGCGTTTCGTGGATGTTTCTCCACTCATCAGGAAGACCAGCTAGAAAACAGCGATAATAAATTAAAATCACTTGCAGAATTGAGCGATAGTGATTTGTGGGGAAATCCGTCAAACACTGAAAGTAATGACAGCGACAATTCTGCAACTGAGCAAATTTCTGTGTTTTTGATTTAATTACATTATTGAATATTTTTTATTATTAGTATATTAATATTTGTTATAATTATTTATAGTTATTTATTATATTATAATTTCGTGTTTCAAACTTTATCATACCCGGGATGTCTACTAGACTCTTGTTTGGACAGATTTAAGTGAGTTATGCCCTGTACACACGGTCGGAAATTCCGACCACAAAATCCGTCTGATTTTTTCCAACGGATTTTGTCCGAAACTGGTGTTGCATACACACGGTCGGGCAAAGTTGTCAGAAAATCCGATCGTTCAAAACGTGGTGACGTTCATTGCATACGACGGAACTACGTAGAGGCTAGTAGCCAATAGCTTTGGTCTCGTAATTTGATCTGAGCATGCGTGGCACTTTGTTCATTGGAAATTCTTTACAAACTATCGGAAAAAGTCTGATCAAATTTTTTTGTCGGAAAATTTTAGATCTTGCTCTCAAATTTTTCCGTCTGAATTTCCGACGGAAAAAGTCCGATAGAGCACACACACAATCGGATTTTCCGACAACATAATCCGATCGGACCTTTTCTGTCGTAATTTACGACCGTGTGTACAGGGCATTATTCCTAAGATTTACAGGCCTACAATATAAAACGCCAACTTTTCATGCAAAATAATTGTACCGCTTTCATCATCAAAAATCTGAAATAATCATACCACCAGGGAGGTTAATGCATAGCATGCATTACATTAAAAACCTTCTTCTCCATTGATTCCAAGATGGCAGAGATGAACTTTAAATGCCTAGCAAGATGGTACCCCACCCCGGAAAAGTTGAGTACATTTCAACCAGGGGAATCCCCGAATTGCTGGAGGGGATGTAAAGAAGTCGGCACAATGGCCCACATATGGTGGGACTGTCCCGTAATTAAGCTATACTGGAAAGAGGTTCTTAAACTGATAAAGGAAATTACTAATAAAGAAATACCAGAAGACCCTTGGATATGCCCGTTCCATGGAGTAGAGGGTCCCATTAGGCAATACAGAGAATCTGTTGTCTCCATCATGATAAACGCAGCTAAAAGCCTTATACCAAAAAACTGGCAGGAAACGGAAAGCCCTAAAATGCAAGACTGGATAGTGGGAGTTAATAACAGTTTCAAATTGGAGAGATTAGACGTAGAGTGGAAAGAAGGAAAAGGGAGAGATCATAAAAATAAGTGGGATAGTTGCATAGCGTTTAAGAAGACGTGGAAATACGTAGAAATAATGACCCAACAAAAATAGGGGCTAATAAGAATGGAAGTAGAGATAGAAAAGAGAGATAGGAATTGAACCAGGTGCCTGGGGAGGGAGGGGGGGAGAAATAGGGGTGGGGATTGGGGGGGTTGGGAAAAAGGTAAGAAGTTTCAATAGGATGTGAGCGAAGTATAAATTGATGACTTTGCAAAGACTAAACTGTTGATTCTTCTTTTACGTTTTGTATGTGAAAAATTTGAATAAAAAAAGAATAAAAAAAAAAAATAAATTAAAAACCTTCTGCCTTTACAACTCCTTCAATTATCCCCACAGAAGGCAAATACAACTTGGAAACTAACAAGGAATTACTATCAAAACCAAAACTGTCCTCATTGACCCAGAATGATTGTTCCATGCCCCCCTAGTAATGTAGCTGTGTGGGTAACTCTGGCATCATTCAGAAGGGATGCAATCATGTTACAAATCTTTGTAATATTCGAGCAGGATACATAATTGATACCCCAATCTGTGTTGGGGACGGACATTTCTCACTCTTTAACAGTGTGTGCTTCTTTCTTTTAATCAATAACAACATTGTTATTTGGTGACAGGTGGAGGTCTGATACATTTTATGCTGTTTTTTTCACAATGTTCTGTGTTCAATAAACTGATTCAATCTTTATAGTGCATAAAAGTCTGGGGTCACTTTATATCTGCTCCTCTGGGAAATTCTCCCGTCAATAAATTCAGTTTCTCCTTTTTCTGGTATGTAGACCCACCACTCCAGAGGGGGAATGACGAATGCTACATACTGTAAGTCCCAAGTGATTCCCCTCTATTAGGGTGAGTCCTCTCATTTGCTGTTTAGCATATTGATCAGCCAAGCTGATGACCTAATTTGTCTTTAATGAAATTATACAATACAGCCTGGTCATCTTCATGCCCCTGCCTGTGATTGGACAGTGATACACAACTACTATTATTGGTGTTGCATTTAGGTATGCTTGCAGTTTAGCTTTAAGAAACTATGCAGTTTTCCAGACAATTTGTGGTATATTACCTAACAGGTATTGTCCATGCTGGCAAATGCATAAACATTAATTATTCAGATTATAGTTTATTTCTGTTTACATCAAGATTAGGTAATACAGGCACAGTCGTACAATTAATTAGAAGAAAGAAAAGAAAAGTGAGAGTTGTTTGTTTGGTTTCTATTTTAGGAAAAGGTCATTCTCTCTAGCAGATGAGGAGCTCAAGGCATTTCAGTGAAATAGTTCTGATGCCTGCACTGTGATATTATGATTTTCTGCCTGTAATGATCTCCATTAGATGGAAAATGTTTGCAGTTTTCAAATAACTGCTTTTTATCAGGACAGTATTATGAGAAGTGTTACAGGTGTGAAAAAATGCTAGCATTTATATATGGCTTGAATTGTAGTCTTTGTAGGAGAAGCTTTGAATTCATTTATATAAGTGGATATCATAAACTTGTAATGTTCTACTTTGAACACCAAATGATAGTCTATTATAGTATCTGTTACCCAAAATTATACAAAAACAATTGGTTCACTAATTTACATTCAATTGTTGACTCTTTTTATTTATTTTTATAATTGCTTCTCATTCCAAAGAACATACCTGGTAATTCTCCCAGCTGCCCTGGTTGGACTTGAAAACGTAACCTCTCTACAGCTCTCCTTTAGTGTTGTCATGTCTGTATAGCACATTATGTGCAACGCATGCTGTTTCTGCACACATCATTCTGTATTTGATATACTTATATAGCACAGTCAATTTACGCAATTCTTTTGCGCTATAAACAAAAAAATAGCAACAATTTTGAAAAAATAACAATATTTTTTACTTTTTGCTATAATAGATATCCACAATAAAAAAAAAAAGGATACATCAGTTTAGGCCAGTATGTATTCTTCTACATATTTTTGCTAAAAAAATCGCAATAAGCATATATTGATTGGTTTGCGCAAAAGTTATAGCGTCTACAACATAGGGGATAGATTTATGGCATTTTTATATATTTTTTTTTTTTTTACTAGATGATCTGAGATTTTTATTGGGACTGTAATATTGCAGCAGACACACCGGAAACTTTTGACACATTTTTGGGACCATTGACATTTATACAGGGATCAGAGCTATAAAAATGAACTGATTACTGGGTAAATGTCACAGGCAGGGAAGGGGTTAACACTAGGGGGGTGATCAAGGGTTAAATGTGTTCCCTAGTTAGTGTTTCTAACTGTATGGGGGATAGGACTGACTGGGGGAGGAGACATATCGTTGTTCCTTAGTAGGAACAAACGATATGTCTCCTCTCCCCTGACAGAACAGGGATTTGTGTATTTACACACACAAATCCCCATGCTGGCGCTCGTGCACGCGATCACGGGTAGCCGGCGGCGATTGTGCCGTGCAGCAGGCGCGCCCTCTAGCAGCTCCTAAAGAGTGCGATGAACCCATATGGGATTTCGCCCTGGGGGTGCCATTCTGCCACAGTATATAGTTGTGAGCCGGTTAATCACATCGCAGTCTTAGTCTGTAGGGTTCAATATTGAGTTGGCCCACCCTTTGCAGCTCTAACAGCTTCAACTCTTCTGGGAAGGCTGTCCACAAGGTTTAGAAGTGTGTCTATGGAAATGTTTGGCCATTCTTCCAGAAGTGCATTTGTGAGGTCAGGCACTGATGTGGACAAGAAATCCTGGCTCGCAGTCTCCGCTCTAATTCATCCCAAAGTTGTTCTATCGGGTTGAGGTCAGGGCTCTGTGTAGGCCAGTCAAGTTCCTCCACCCCAAACTCGCTCCTCCATGTCTTTTAATATTGAACCCTATGGACTAAGACTGGGATGGCATTAAAGTTCATGTGTGTGTAAAGGTAGATGTTCCAATATTTTTGGTAATATAGTGTACATTCACATCAGTCCTGCACTCAAGGAGCTTACAATCTAAGGTCTTTAAATCACATTCGTACATACACATAATAGGGCCAATTTAGACAGGATCCAATTACCCTACCAGCATGTCTTTGGAGTGTGGGAGGAAATCATGCACCCAGAGGAAACCCACACAGGCACAGGAAGAGTATGCAAACTCCAGGCATGTAGCATCATGGTTGGGATTTGAACCAATGACCCTAGTGCTGCTAGGTGGAAGTGTTAACCGCGTAGCCACTGTGCTGCACTATAGTCTTACCACATACATTTAATGGAACATTAAAAGAAGTTGCAAAGATAAGGGTTTGTGGGATATTAATCATGAGTTAGACAATTCCAATATACAGTATAATGTATACTTAATCCAAAGTTTTTTTTTAATTTCATTTCCCTACCTTAAAATATCTCAAAGAATTTGAAAAAAATATAGTAATAAATGTATGTTAATGCCCAGTAATACCAGTTTTCTTACTTATTTTTTTAATGATAATTAGACATATCCCTGTCTGCAATTACTTGTATGATGCAGGTAGGAATTTGCCAATCTGATTTAAGAGACTTGGGGGGTTATTTACTAAAGGCAAATCCACCTTGCACTACAAGTGCAAACTACAAGTGCAAAGTGCACTTGAAATTGCACTGAAAGTGCACTTGGAAGTGCAGTCGCTGTAGATCTGAGGGGAAGATCTGAAATGAGGGGAAGCTCTGCTGATTTTATCATCCAATCATGTGCAAGCTAAAATGCTGTTTTTTATTTTCCTTGTATGTCCCCCTCGGATCTACAGCGACTGCACTTCCAAGTGCACTTGCAGTGCAATTTCAAGTGCACTTTGCACTTGCAGTTTGCACTTGTAGTGCAAAGTGGATTTGCCTTTCATAAATAACCCCCCAGGTGTTGTTAGGAATTAGATGAAAGTTTATGTGAACCCTTACCTTGTAAAACAATCCATTCAGTTTAAATTAGAAATGCAAGGCAAAACATTTGTGTAAATATTATATATAAAACATTATAAATACTTTTTTCTTTTTCTATAAGTGATCACATGACCACTGTTCTCAGCTGAATAAGGGGCTTGGAAAGCTGGTGGTGAAGACTGAGGGGAGGGGTGTGTTGTCAGCATGAGGCAGAGAAACAGCAGTACACTGATCTTCCCAGTGAAGGGGGGGGGGGGTCTCAGTACAAGTCTTGGCCATTGGAGGACAGGTAGACCTTGCTGCTAACACAGCCAGAAAACTGACAATGCTGAGCAGGATATACTTCTATGCTCTGACATGGTCAGTTTGAAATAGGAAAGCAAGGGGACTAGTAGGATCACCAGGTATTTCACACACAGGAAGCAATGCAAAGAGAACAGGATACTTTTTAACACAGGTGCATGGTACAGCAGACACATATCAGGAATATGAAACATATATACAGTAGAACTGATTAACAAATCTCATCTATATACAAGAAGCATGTGAATTCTCACTTGAATCTTGATGTACTTTCTGTAGTATAGACCGGTCACTGCTGCTTTCTTTCTTTGTGCCATGTGAACGGTTTGGAATCTGCCCCCCTTTTCCCCATAGTTTTCTACCAACAGCCTGCAGAGGCCCCTCCAACAGCTTTGCTCCCTGTACAGGCTACGTTGATTGTAAGGGCATTTGATGAGTGGATTCATATTCTTTGTGGCTATTGAGGAATATATTTAAATTAAGATTTTTGCACCCAGAATTCAGCTTTAAGCCATGGGAATTATGATCAGGAATACAAACTGAATGCAGACAAATTTATACAATATTAGCTTCAGAAACTAGGTTAGTCACTCTCAGCATTTCTTAAGATAAATATTGACCACAATGGTCACAAGTAGCACACAGAGCTGACGGAACTTTGAAGACCACTTTCATGTGTTACAATGTTTTTGTTTTTTTTACTTATATAGTCCTTTCTTCCTAGGAGGAACTACCTGGGTTAGCTTTTCAGTTTTTGCAATAGAAATTTGACTTAATCCCCAGTTAGGGGAAACCAGGAGAACCTCATGGTCAAAGGTAAATGTTCTCTCCTCATTTTTAACAACTTGTGGAGCTTCCTGAGAGCACGTGACCGTAAACTGATTAGCTTGTTCTATAACCACACTGTTGTTCTTGATTGGCCACATTTAGCTGACATGTAGAATCATTAATTATTGATTTTATTTCCTGCTGCTCATTCTCCCATAGTTTCAGAAGGTGATATAGTTGCCAGAAGCAAAGCATTTAACAAAAAATGAAAGAAATTATTGGTTTCTACTGTGTTACACTGAAAACAATGACAGAAAACAAACATTCAGTCTGTATATGGAGCAGAAATGTCTGGCTGGGAGCAGGAAGCCAATGGTTGTCATAGCATTTAGGAGATCTGTTTTTGGCTGGAATATTAACTAGTTGGCGGAAGCCATCTTTGTTTATTTATAAGCAGTCTGAGTGATCTTCAGCTGTGATTACCATCTTGATGCACTATGCTTAGACTGTTGGGAAACAATTAACATTATAAAGATTATAAAGATAGTACATACAAAGCCATTGCAAATGGGTAACAGTGATGAATGGAACCTGAATACAGGGATGAACACATTGATAAGCAGAAATTGTCTAAATAAAGGAGTCATGTTAAGCCAATCATAGATGGAGCAATTTTCTTTCCTGAAACCACGGGTTGGAAAACTCGCAGTGGTTATTGCTAGCCACTATAGCCACTGGCAATAATTGCATGGAATATCCAACAGGCTGGTTCTACCCAAGTTGATCAATCAATCAACTTGGACACAGCCTATGCATACGTGGTTTAAATCTCTGTCAGTCCCTGCTGAACCGGCCGAGATTCAAATCGTCTATGGCCAGCTTTACTTGAATGGTGTGCTTTGTATATTTCTTCCAGATCTGTGAAGTAATCTGGTATGAAACGTTGCCTCTATGCAGAGATCCTGTAACAAAGACCAGTCACTGCTGCTCTCTGCAAAGGCTTTACCCAACACAGTGATGATGCCATCTCTCCTTTACCAAAGTAATATTTGATGCACACAAAATAAGGTTTATATCCGTTGTGTCCTATTGAGCAGAATATATAAATTAAAGCTTTTGTTCCTGGAGTTCAGCTTCATAGCACAATAAAGCTAGAAACATACTTGTCTATCTTCAGCTTTAAATTCACCCAAAACTGATTATTGTATAGTATTTGAAGGTCTTAATGAGCAAAGTGACAGATGTTTTTGACCTTAATACTTTGGATGCTTTATTGAAGGAGTAAGAATTGCATTTACCTTACCTAATTTTAGCTTACCACCACTAGAATATGAAGGGATAGATCTTACATGGTGATGCTGCAAACAGATTATATTTCAGTACTCTAGGTGGAAAAACAATATTTAAACTGTATGTAAATGCATGTTTTAGTTTTGGACTTTAGTTTTTTTTAAATTCCTGTCCTTGGAGGCACAAGGGGCAATTACATAAAATCTCTACAATGTAGGAATTATTCCCTCCTAAACAGTTGTCACCAAAACAGGTACCAAGGACAGAGAGAGTAAATCTATTCAGCAGGGACACAAAGTTATGGCTATACATATGCCTTAAAGACAGGAGACTAATCAAAGTTATGCGATCAATGTGATCAAGTATATCCTCAGTCAAACTAAAACATTTCTACAATAATATTTACAGTTTAATTTTTCAAGTCTGCATGAAATACTTCCTGACACTTTACAATACTCAGCAACAAAACAAATTTCCAAAGAAATGTATTAAAGTCACCCGCTTGAAAAATACAGTGGTGTGAAAAAGTGTTTGCCCCCTTCCTCATTTCCTGTTCCTTTGCATGTTTGTCACACTTAAGTGTTTCGGAACATCAAACCAATTTAAACAATAGTCAAGGACAACACAAGTAAACACAAAATGCAATTTGTAAATGAAGGTGTTTATTATGAAGGTGTGGACAACCACAGTTATAGTATGTTTTAACAAGGGGGGCAATCACTTTTTCACACAGGGCCATGATGGTTTGGATTTTTTTTCACCTTTAATAATAAACACCTTCATTTACAAATTGCATTTTGTGTTTACTTGTGTTGTCCTTGACTATTGTTTGATGTTCCGAAACACTTAAGTGTGACAAACATGCAAAGGAACAGGAAATGAGGAAGGGGGCAAACACTTTTTCACACCACTGTAGTTCTCAACAAACCTACTATCAATAGAAGATTCTTATTCGTTTTTTTTTTTTTTTTTTTGGTTTAATACATTTTTATTGGAAGAAAGGCTTTCCAGTACAAAAAGTACAGATAAAAAAACTATAGTGTGTGAGAATTGGCTAGAATATTGTGCGTAAAGCACTGGTAAATATAACAAACAATTGACACATATGTGGCATAGTATGAAGAAGTGAACTAAGGGAGATTGAAAGTAGGGAAGTAAGAAAGAGAGGGTGGGGGAGGAAGCGGGGGGGGGGGGGAGAACCTAGTCTCAAACTAGTAAGAGAGCCTTGTACACACAGTCGGAAATTCCAACAGAAAAAGTCTGATCGGATTATGTTGTCGGAAAATCCGATCGTGTGTACGGGCATTCGTTTAGCGAGTAAAAACTTCTGTGTAGACTGCCTCATCTGGGTCAAGAGGTATTAGAGGACTTCATTTCCAGGTAAGGAAGTATAGATTTGAAAACTAACCAACAGGCCCATATCTTAGTAAAAGTGTAAGGAGATTGGTGTTGGTCATATGTATGTTCTTGCATTAGACATATCTGATACATTTTTTAAACCATTGCTTCAACGAAGGAGTTGTCTTTGGTTTCCAATAGGCAGGGGTTAGAAATTTGTCTGCGTTTAATAAATGTGGCATAATGGATCTTTTATATCAGCCTGTTGGTTAATTTGAACAATAAAAGAGGGTAGCCCAAGAGTCATTGGGGACCACAGGGCTTGAATAGCATGAATAAGCTGCAAGACAGAGGACTTACTGTATTTATTGGCGTATAACATGCACATTTTCGCCCTGAAAATCGGGTGCAAATAGTGTGTGCTTGTTATACGGTGATACAGAAATCTGGTCTGCCTAGGAGGAGGGGGGGGGGGGGGGACGAGCGCTGTCAGATTACATACAGCAAGAATCTTCTGTTTACTCAGTGGCCTCTGTAATAGGAAGTCCCGTCTCCTGGGCCAGCATTGGACCAGTGTTCTGTCTATCATAGAAGCTGGTCTAGGAGGCAGGACTTTGTATTATAGAGGCCTCCGAGCAAACAGGAGATTCTCGCTGTATGTAATCTGACGGCGCTTATCCCCCCTCCCTGTCCCCTCTGAGGCAGCAGTAACCTGAGGTGAGGCTGCAGATGGGCATTGGTCAGGCTCCATTGATGGCAATGGTGAGGCTTCAGATGGGCATCAATCAAGCTGCAGTGATGGGACATTGTGTATGTTGTATGTATGGTGCCACCTGGATAGTCATTTATAATTGACTTTTTGAAGAAAGCGAAGAGACATATGTCAGCTGAAATTTTCAGAGCTCACCAGACTGGAGTGTTCTTCTAAGGTTTTGCATAGATAATGTACAATCATCCCAGATTAATATACGGTAAAAAATTATTGGAGATTTGGGACTATCTATGGTACATACAAAAAAGAAAATAATTTCATAGAGGTATGATAAAATATCTTGTTTTATTAACATAAAAATAAAGGAAAAAGAAAAAAGTATACACTATTAGACTCTATGTACATCAGAATGTGAATTATAGGGTTCAAAGGTGCTACATACAATTCCTAGTGGAACACCTATATTGTCATACATTCAAAATACACAGGTCATAATACTTGTCCAAACGCTCGACATGTTTCGCCTATAGAGGCTTCATCAGGAGACAAGGATAAGATATGTTTGTAGATGGACGAGGATTTTTGAAAGTTATTCCGTATTCTATGGTATGTATACAAAACAACATATTAGTTAATGTACATAAAAAGAAAAAACAGTTTAACAATCATTGAGGCGTTATATATGCTGCATAGGATATGCGATGACCAGGATGTCTAGTGAAGTCTGATTACATATGCATGACTCCCTACCTCCAATGTCATAGGGGTTCTGAACATGGTCAGGCTTCTGAATAGAGGTGCCGATGGTTGCACTGGAGCACCCCCCAGGGGACCCACACAGGGACGTACCCAGCGAACACCACCAGAAAACGTGGCTGGGAAATTGTCGGGGGAGATTGAGATCCTGTTCTTTTTCCAAAAAATGTTTATAGGGCCTGTGGGGTACAAATGTACTTATTGACCACAATTGTATTCACATAAACCATAATCATGCATGCGGTAGGTAAATAGTGCGACCATGCCCAATATTAATTGTCGGACTATACCTACCTCTACGGAAGCTTGTAAAAATATGTATTTATGAGAGGCTCGGGTCGGTCAGCCCCCTAGGCAGCAAGAACCGAATGGGGGAAGACGGGCGGGAACTTCTGGATCAGCTTCTGAAAGATAGCAAAGCAAACAAAAAGAGACCCCAATAAAGATGCATGGGAACCATATCCAATACATTTTACGGATCCCCACAAGATGGAGGGGGGTGTAGTCCCCTACCTTATCATGGGGTATATATGGCATCAGAGCATATCAAATTTGATGGCTGGTCAACCCATATACTGCCCCTCAACAGGGGCTAGGTAAGATATCCAGTGCCTATAGAAAGGACATTAAGAACAATTGTAATGGTTTCCTATAATCGAGATTATGGTGGGCAAAATGTCCACCGATTAAAGGATTTAGTTAAGTCAAACTACCTGTTTTGGATCGTTCCCAGAGCGTCCCGAGCCTCACGTCCACCTCAGTCTGACACAGCGTCAGACTGGGTTTAAATGGTCTCCCCCCGTGGCGCCAAATGTGCACGGCGTGTGACGTCACGCCGTGCTGACGTCACGCGGACGTAGTACGGAGGTCAGACAGCGCCTAGCCCAGCACAGGTGACCGGAGTGTTCTTGTGAGGAACTCCTTCCGGTACACAGTTCAAGTGGGGCTGACCTGACATGCCCTGCTGACAGCAGCCCAAACTGCGCTGCCAGCTATTAGGGCATGACAGTGTCCCTCTGGATGGAAAACTCAAACCCAGTGGCCGGGTCAAGGCTGGCGACCGATCCCCGACCCGGAAGCGTGGCGGGCAGAGAACCACCCTAGGGTGGACATAATCAACCGCGCCACGCCACCGGAACGGTCCGTACAATTCCCCAAAACCCTGGGGTAATCGCTGTATGGGGCACCCCCCATGCATTGTCCCCTGAGGCCCGCGCCAGCGCAAGGTCCATCGGGACCGATGAAAACTTGTAGGTAAAAAGGAAGAAAATAATAAAAATAAAAAGAAAAGAAAAAAAAAAAAAAAAAAAAAAAATATGAAAACGGAATAAAAGGAACACCCTGCATACACATATCCACTGCAGCACATAATTCTTATATTTCTATTGTAAAATTATTATTATACATATAGTTTTTTAGCTCAAAAATATGTTTACAAAGCAATAGACATATCAGTTCACACTCTCAACCCCACGTAGGGGGGGGACAGCATAATATTACATGAGCAAGCACGTCTCAGCACACACAGACTGGGGCCATGTTTAGGCCCTAGGTGGCTCACGTATAAGGCCTATCGGTGCTCTATTACTCATACTGGTGGGGAGAGGAGGGGGGGGGGGGGGGGGAAAGAACGGGAGAAGTGAGAAGTGAAGGGATGGGGAAGGGAGGGAAAGGGGATAGAGGGAGAGGGAAGGAAGGAAAGGAAAGGGACGGACTGAGGGACCACAGCTGGCAGAGAAGTGAAAAGCCGAAGGTGAAGCTTGAGAAGCCACACATTTAAAGGAAAGGTTTAAAACTGATTCCTTCGTTGAGGCCCGGGTACCGGGTGGCCCTCAACAAATAGATCCATCTAGTTTCGATCTGTAAGAGTTTCTTGTCTAGATCACCCCCTCGTTCCTGTTGGGGGAGGTGCTCAAGGCTGTAGAAACCAATAAATTTGAGATCAAAATTATGATATAAGCCTACATGACGGCTAATTGGTGTCTCCATTTTGCGTTTGCAAATTAGTGATACATGATCTCTCATACGGCAAAATAGGGGGCGTTTTGTTTTTCCCACATAGAATGCTCCACATGGGCATTTCATCAAATATACTGATCCTACTGATTGGCAGTTAGTGCGATGTTTTGGAGTCCATGTTCTACCATCTGGCAGATCTATATTTTTGCCCTCCAAAATGAAGCGGCAAAATTTACATTTGCCACATTTAAATGTGCCCGGGACTTGTTTCTTATTATTCTGATCACTTGAATAGTGACTACTTACCAAAGTGTCACGTAGTGAACGTGACCTTTTGTATGTAATCTCTGGATATGGTTTGATGTGCTTGGATATTTTTTCATCAGTGGACAATAAATACCAAAATTTTTTATATATGTTGCGTACCTTTTTGTGTTGTCGATTGTATTTGGTAACAACTCTTGTGCTCTCCTGGGTCTTAGCCCGTCTAGGTTTGTATAGTAGGAGTTGTCTATTCATATCCACTACCTGATTATAGGCTTTCCTGAGGCATGTTTTACTGTATCCTCGTAGTAAGAGGCGTTCGCGCAGAAGATTCGCCTCTCGTTGAAAATCATCGAGATGCGTGCAATTTCGCTTTATCCTTAGAAATTGGCTATAAGGGATGCTTTTGATTAATTTCTCCGGGTGAGAGCTGCTGGCATGCAGCATACTGTTGCCTGCTGAGGCTTTTCTATAGAGGGTAGAGCACAGTGTTCCTTTCTCATCAACAAAAAGTTCAACATCCAAAAAGGTGATCCTTTTCTGGTCGTAATTAAAGGTAAATTTTAAATTGTATTCATTATCTTGTAATTCGTCCAAAAATACAATGAGGTCCTCCTTCGATCCCGACCATATCATGAGGACGTCATCAATGTAACGACTCCATGATAAGATTTGGCTAATCGACAGGCTTTTATTCTCATCAGAGAATAGGTCTCGCTCCCATCCCCCCAGATACAGGTTCGCATAGGAGGGCGCACATTTTGCCCCCATAGCGACCCCCTGTACCTGGAGGTAGTGGGAGCGTTTAAATACAAATATGTTATGCATCAACACAAAGCTGAGTAGCTCTAATACAAATTCATTGTATTTCCATGAATCAATGTCTCTTTCTGTCAAGAATTCCCCTATCACCTCGATACCTTTTTTATGTGGGATCGAGTTATAGAGGGCCTCTATGTCAATGGCTACAAGCCATGCATTTGTGGGGATCTGTAGTCCGTCTGTGCTTTTCAAAAGTTCTATGGTGTCTTTTACATATGAAAATAAGCATTTTACATGTGGATACAGATACTCATCAACCAATTGGCTGGCTTTTTCCGTTAAAGACCCACACCCTGAAATTATGGGGCGGCCTGGTGGCGATGTCAGACTCTTATGTACCTTAGGCAAGGCATAAAACGTTGGAGTAGTAAAAGAGGTCATATCCAGAAAATCATAGGTTTTGGCATCTATGGTGCCATTTATGCGGGCCTTCAGTATTATGTTTTTATATTTGTTCATATAGTAATTTACATGTGAGGCTGGTACCGATCTGTACCAAGTTTTATTTGATATTATGTCCAGGCACATTTTTTCATAATTCTCTATGTCTAGAATAACCAAGTTCCCTCCCTTGTCTGAGGGTTTGATTATAATATTACTGTTTGTTTTAAGGGTTTTCAATGCTTCTTTGAGTTCCTTCGGCAGATTGGTTTGAGGTCCAGTCTGCCAATTAGTAGATTCTATTTCCTTTGTGACCTGTATAACAAAGGCCCAAATATTGGAATTCCCCTGTAAGACAGGAAAAGATTTTGATTTTGATTTATACGTTTTAGGGTTGCCAAAATTTTTGGCACCAGGGGCCGATGGGTCCGTGGGGCGAGGGCAAGACGGAGGGAAATTCACCCCCTGTTGGATGATGGGAGTGGCGGATGGACTAGTGAATGTCCAACCTTCCTCCTCCGGATTGCTCTCGTCCCACAGGTCCATCAGGTCCTGTAGTGCCCTTAGGTCCTCAAAAGTAACTCCTTCTATATTAGCGTTATTCTGTTCGCCGATGGGAACATCGGGTGATGTTTTATCATAGATGACTTTGTACATCAGGCGACGTGCGAAGAGATGAAGATCCTTTACTAATTCAAACTTGTCTGCATTTTCATCGGGACAAAAGGTAAGACCCAACTGCAATACCTTAGTCTCATTATCTGAAAGAGGATAGGAGGACAGATTAATAATGTCAAACTTGTCCCGACTCACCGAAGCTGGAGAGCCGGGACACGTTATTTTAAAGGCTGACTAGTTTTTTTCATTGGAGTGGTTAATGGCAGACTACGTTTACGATCACTCGTACTACTTGAAAAAATTGGAGCCGTTTTCACCTCCACATGGGGATCTAAGTTAGTCCCTCCACAGGCTTGTCCCTGTGGTGGGTGACCCACCACCAGGGAAATTGAATCAACATTCCTGGTGGGGGTAATGGGTGATACCAGAGAGTGATTCAGTGTACTATTTGATAAGGTTGTATTCAATGTAGTGTTATTTTTGTTCTGTTGAGAACGTGATTTTTTGTCCTTGCTACTCACTTTATCTGACCGTGATCGGCTCTGTAGGCTAGTTTCACTTTCTTTTTTCCTTTTACGTATTGCTCCTTCATGTTGTGATTTGTCCTTCCGCAGGGCTATAGGGACAAAGGATGTTGAGGAAGTGGACGATGTGTCCAGTTCTCCAAGATCCAAGCTGGGAATTTGTAGGTCCTGATTTATGTTGTTTCTTCTCACAGGGTATTTGTTTATTTGGTTCCATTTGTACGCCTGTTCGTAAGTATATGCTTTTTTGTCACGTTGATATTTATTTTCTTTTGTTTTAATTAAGTTTGTTGCATATTTTGTTAAATGGTCTCTAAGGTTCTTTTCTTTCTCTGGAAAACAAGTGTGAGAGCCCAAGTTGGCATGTTCCTCCTGCCACCTGAGGATCTCAAGATCTATTTCAGCAATGTCTTTATCATATTGTTCGCTTAAAATTTTCATCATTTGCAAAGAACATATTTGCAGGTTCTCCTCCCACTGATTTTTAATGTTGGGTTCTACTTTTTTCATGTTCGGGAAAATCTGTATGCGAAGTCCCCAGGGTACTATCCTATTCGATCTATATTTTTCAAAGAATTCTTTGTGCCAAAAAAGGCGAGTCTTTTTTTCTATCAGCCGTTGAAGGCTGGAAAAGTATGTACTCACATCTGCCTCACTGATATCTTCCTTAGAACGGTAAAGATTAACATCTGTTACAAAGCCTGCCCAGGCCTGACCGCAATAATCTGACATGATAAGTATATGGTCTTTTACTCACCAGCTGCTTTTCACCTCTCTGTGGATTGAACTCACCAACCGCTCCCCTCTCTCCCTGTAGAAGTAACTCACCAGGAGTAAGGGATGAATTTAGGGGGCACACGGAAGGGTGTGCGTGGGCCCCGCCCAAATCTTTCCCCACCTATGTGTCTAAAACGTGCTTGTCATGAAAACAAAAAATATACAAAAAAGACATGATTATTTGAAATTCATATCAAAAAGTGTCATACAACGTAAGTCATTACTAACATATACAATTAGATCATAAGAGAAAACTCCAGTCTAGGTATATGTTCTGTATTGATAATACTATTATCAATTTCAATTAATTGGTAAGGGTGTAGAGAACAAGCATGGCTAGTGAAAAAGTATCATGGGTGTTTGAACCACCCTGGGTATAGAAATTTTCAGAGCTCACCAGACTGGAGTGTTCTTCTAAGGTTTTGCATAGATAATGTACAATCATCCCAGATTAATATACGGTAAAAAATTATTGGAGATTTGGGACTATCTATGGTACATACAAAAAAGAAAATAATTTCATAGAGGTATGATAAAATATCTTGTTTTATTAACATAAAAATAAAGGAAAAAGAAAAAAGTATACACTATTAGACTCTATGTACATCAGAATGTGAATTATAGGGTTCAAAGGTGCTACATACAATTCCTAGTGGAACACCTATATTGTCATACATTCAAAATACACAGGTCATAATACTTGTCCAAACGCTCGACATGTTTCGCCTATAGAGGCTTCATCAGGAGACAAGGATAAGATATGTTTGTAGATGGACGAGGATTTTTGAAAGTTATTCCGTATTCTATGGTATGTATACAAAACAACATATTAGTTAATGTACATAAAAAGAAAAAACAGTTTAACAATCATTGAGGCGTTATATATGCTGCATAGGATATGCGATGACCAGGATGTCTAGTGAAGTCTGATTACATATGCATGACTCCCTACCTCCAATGTCATAGGGGTTCTGAACATGGTCAGGCTTCTGAATAGAGGTGCCGATGGTTGCACTGGAGCACCCCCCAGGGGACCCACACAGGGACGTACCCAGCGAACACCACCAGAAAACGTGGCTGGGAAATTGTCGGGGGAGATTGAGATCCTGTTCTTTTTCCAAAAAATGTTTATAGGGCCTGTGGGGTACAAATGTACTTATTGACCACAATTGTATTCACATAAACCATAATCATGCATGCGGTAGGTAAATAGTGCGACCATGCCCAATATTAATTGTCGGACTATACCTACCTCTACGGAAGCTTGTAAAAATATGTATTTATGAGAGGCTCGGGTCGGTCAGCCCCCTAGGATAAGGTAGGGGACTACACCCCCCTCCATCTTGTGGGGATCCGTAAAATGTATTGGATATGGTTCCCATGCATCTTTATTGGGGTCTCTTTTTGTTTGCTTTGCTATCTTTCAGAAGCTGATCCAGAAGTTCCCGCCCGTCTTCCCCCATTCGGTTCTTGCTGCCTAGGGGGCTGACCGACCCGAGCCTCTCATAAATACATATTTTTACAAGCTTCCGTAGAGGTAGGTATAGTCCGACAATTAATATTGGGCATGGTCGCACTATTTACCTACCGCATGCATGATTATGGTTTATGTGAATACAATTGTGGTCAATAAGTACATTTGTACCCCACAGGCCCTATAAACATTTTTTGGAAAAAGAACAGGATCTCAATCTCCCCCGACAATTTCCCAGCCACGTTTTCTGGTGGTGTTCGCTGGGTACGTCCCTGTGTGGGTCCCCTGGGGGGTGCTCCAGTGCAACCATCGGCACCTCTATTCAGAAGCCTGACCATGTTCAGAACCCCTATGACATTGGAGGTAGGGAGTCATGCATATGTAATCAGACTTCACTAGACATCCTGGTCATCGCATATCCTATGCAGCATATATAACGCCTCAATGATTGTTAAACTGTTTTTTCTTTTTATGTACATTAACTAATATGTTGTTTTGTATACATACCATAGAATACGGAATAACTTTCAAAAATCCTCGTCCATCTACAAACATATCTTATCCTTGTCTCCTGATGAAGCCTCTATAGGCGAAACATGTCGAGCGTTTGGACAAGTATTATGACCTGTGTATTTTGAATGTATGACAATATAGGTGTTCCACTAGGAATTGTATGTAGCACCTTTGAACCCTATAATTCACATTCTGATGTACATAGAGTCTAATAGTGTATACTTTTTTCTTTTTCCTTTATTTTTATGTTAATAAAACAAGATATTTTATCATACCTCTATGAAATTATTTTCTTTTTTGTATGTACCATAGATAGTCCCAAATCTCCAATAATTTTTTACCGTATATTAATCTGGGATGATTGTACATTATCTATGCAAAACCTTAGAAGAACACTCCAGTCTGGTGAGCTCTGAAAATTTCTATACCCAGGGTGGTTCAAACACCCATGATACTTTTTCACTAGCCATGCTTGTTCTCTACACCCTTACCAATTAATTGAAATTGATAATAGTATTATCAATACAGAACATATACCTAGACTGGAGTTTTCTCTTATGATCTAATTGTATATGTTAGTAATGACTTACGTTGTATGACACTTTTTGATATGAATTTCAAATAATCATGTCTTTTTTGTATATTTTTTGTTTTCATGACAAGCACGTTTTAGACACATAGGTGGGGAAAGATTTGGGCGGGGCCCACGCACACCCTTCCGTGTGCCCCCTAAATTCATCCCTTACTCCTGGTGAGTTACTTCTACAGGGAGAGAGGGGAGCGGTTGGTGAGTTCAATCCACAGAGAGGTGAAAAGCAGCTGGTGAGTAAAAGACCATATACTTATCATGTCAGATTATTGCGGTCAGGCCTGGGCAGGCTTTGTAACAGATGTTAATCTTTACCGTTCTAAGGAAGATATCAGTGAGGCAGATGTGAGTACATACTTTTCCAGCCTTCAACGGCTGATAGAAAAAAAGACTCGCCTTTTTTGGCACAAAGAATTCTTTGAAAAATATAGATCGAATAGGATAGTACCCTGGGGACTTCGCATACAGATTTTCCCGAACATGAAAAAAGTAGAACCCAACATTAAAAATCAGTGGGAGGAGAACCTGCAAATATGTTCTTTGCAAATGATGAAAATTTTAAGCGAACAATATGATAAAGACATTGCTGAAATAGATCTTGAGATCCTCAGGTGGCAGGAGGAACATGCCAACTTGGGCTCTCACACTTGTTTTCCAGAGAAAGAAAAGAACCTTAGAGACCATTTAACAAAATATGCAACAAACTTAATTAAAACAAAAGAAAATAAATATCAACGTGACAAAAAAGCATATACTTACGAACAGGCGTACAAATGGAACCAAATAAACAAATACCCTGTGAGAAGAAACAACATAAATCAGGACCTACAAATTCCCAGCTTGGATCTTGGAGAACTGGACACATCGTCCACTTCCTCAACATCCTTTGTCCCTATAGCCCTGCGGAAGGACAAATCACAACATGAAGGAGCAATACGTAAAAGGAAAAAAGAAAGTGAAACTAGCCTACAGAGCCGATCACGGTCAGATAAAGTGAGTAGCAAGGACAAAAAATCACGTTCTCAACAGAACAAAAATAACACTACATTGAATACAACCTTATCAAATAGTACACTGAATCACTCTCTGGTATCACCCATTACCCCCACCAGGAATGTTGATTCAATTTCCCTGGTGGTGGGTCACCCACCACAGGGACAAGCCTGTGGAGGGACTAACTTAGATCCCCATGTGGAGGTGAAAACGGCTCCAATTTTTTCAAGTAGTACCAGTGATCGTAAACGTAGTCTGCCATTAACCACTCCAATGAAAAAAACTAGTCAGCCTTTAAAATAACGTGTCCCGGCTCTCCAGCTTCGGTGAGTCGGGACAAGTTTGACATTATTAATCTGTCCTCCTATCCTCTTTCAGATAATGAGACTAAGGTATTGCAGTTGGGTCTTACCTTTTGTCCCGATGAAAATGCAGACAAGTTTGAATTAGTAAAGGATCTTCATCTCTTCGCACGTCGCCTGATGTACAAAGTCATCTATGATAAAACATCACCCGATGTTCCCATTGGCGAACAGAATAACGCTAATATAGAAGGAGTTACTTTTGAGGACCTAAGGGCACTACAGGACCTGATGGACCTGTGGGACGAGAGCAATCCGGAGGAGGAAGGTTGGACATTCACTAGTCCATCCGCCACTCCCATCATCCAACAGGGGGTGAATTTCCCTCCGTCTTGCCCTCGCCCCACGGACCCATCGGCCCCTGGTGCCAAAAATTTTGGCAACCCTAAAACGTATAAATCAAAATCAAAATCTTTTCCTGTCTTACAGGGGAATTCCAATATTTGGGCCTTTGTTATACAGGTCACAAAGGAAATAGAATCTACTAATTGGCAGACTGGACCTCAAACCAATCTGCCGAAGGAACTCAAAGAAGCATTGAAAACCCTTAAAACAAACAGTAATATTATAATCAAACCCTCAGACAAGGGAGGGAACTTGGTTATTCTAGACATAGAGAATTATGAAAAAATGTGCCTGGACATAATATCAAATAAAACTTGGTACAGATCGGTACCAGCCTCACATGTAAATTACTATATGAACAAATATAAAAACATAATACTGAAGGCCCGCATAAATGGCACCATAGATGCCAAAACCTATGATTTTCTGGATATGACCTCTTTTACTACTCCAACGTTTTATGCCTTGCCTAAGGTACATAAGAGTCTGACATCGCCACCAGGCCGCCCCATAATTTCAGGGTGTGGGTCTTTAACGGAAAAAGCCAGCCAATTGGTTGATGAGTATCTGTATCCACATGTAAAATGCTTATTTTCATATGTAAAAGACACCATAGAACTTTTGAAAAGCACAGACGGACTACAGATCCCCACAAATGCATGGCTTGTAGCCATTGACATAGAGGCCCTCTATAACTCGATCCCACATAAAAAAGGTATCGAGGTGATAGGGGAATTCTTGACAGAAAGAGACATTGATTCATGGAAATACAATGAATTTGTATTAGAGCTACTCAGCTTTGTGTTGATGCATAACATATTTGTATTTAAACGCTCCCACTACCTCCAGGTACAGGGGGTCGCTATGGGGGCAAAATGTGCGCCCTCCTATGCGAACCTGTATCTGGGGGGATGGGAGCGAGACCTATTCTCTGATGAGAATAAAAGCCTGTCGATTAGCCAAATCTTATCATGGAGTCGTTACATTGATGACGTCCTCATGATATGGTCGGGATCGAAGGAGGACCTCATTGTATTTTTGGACGAATTACAAGATAATGAATACAATTTAAAATTTACCTTTAATTACGACCAGAAAAGGATCACCTTTTTGGATGTTGAACTTTTTGTTGATGAGAAAGGAACACTGTGCTCTACCCTCTATAGAAAAGCCTCAGCAGGCAACAGTATGCTGCATGCCAGCAGCTCTCACCCGGAGAAATTAATCAAAAGCATCCCTTATAGCCAATTTCTAAGGATAAAGCGAAATTGCACGCATCTCGATGATTTTCAACGAGAGGCGAATCTTCTGCGCGAACGCCTCTTACTACGAGGATACAGTAAAACATGCCTCAGGAAAGCCTATAATCAGGTAGTGGATATGAATAGACAACTCCTACTATACAAACCTAGACGGGCTAAGACCCAGGAGAGCACAAGAGTTGTTACCAAATACAATCGACAACACAAAAAGGTACGCAACATATATAAAAAAATTTTGGTATTTATTGTCCACTGATGAAAAAATATCCAAGCACATCAAACCATATCCAGAGATTACATACAAAAGGTCACGTTCACTACGTGACACTTTGGTAAGTAGTCACTATTCAAGTGATCAGAATAATAAGAAACAAGTCCCGGGCACATTTAAATGTGGCAAATGTAAATTTTGCCGCTTCATTTTGGAGGGCAAAAATATAGATCTGCCAGATGGTAGAACATGGACTCCAAAACATCGCACTAACTGCCAATCAGTAGGATCAGTATATTTGATGAAATGCCTATGTGGAGCATTCTATGTGGGAAAAACAAAACGCCCCCTATTTTGCCGTATGAGAGATCATGTATCACTAATTTGCAAACGCAAAATGGAGACACCAATTAGCCGTCATGTAGGCTTATATCATAATTTTGATCTCAAATTTATTGGTTTCTACAGCCTTGAGCACCTCCCCCAACAGGAACGAGGGGGTGATCTAGACAAGAAACTCTTACAGATCGAAACTAGATGGATCTATTTGTTGAGGGCCACCCGGTACCCGGGCCTCAACGAAGGAATCAGTTTTAAACCTTTCCTTTAAATGTGTGGCTTCTCAAGCTTCACCTTCGGCTTTTCACTTCTCTGCCAGCTGTGGTCCCTCAGTCCGTCCCTTTCCTTTCCTTCCTTCCCTCTCCCTCTATCCCCTTTCCCTCCCTTCCCCATCCCTTCACTTCTCACTTCTCCCGTTCTTTCCCCCCCCCCCCCCTCCTCTCCCCACCAGTATGAGTAATAGAGCACCGATAGGCCTTATACGTGAGCCACCTAGGGCCTAAACATGGCCCCAGTCTGTGTGTGCTGAGACGTGCTTGCTCATGTAATATTATGCTGTCCCCCCCCTACGTGGGGTTGAGAGTATGAACTGATATGTCTATTGCTTTGTAAACATATTTTTGAGCTAAAAAACTATATGTATAATAATAATTTTACAATAGAAATATAAGAATTATGTGCTGCAGTGGATATGTGTATGCAGGGTGTTCCTTTTATTCCGTTTTCATATTTCCTTTTTTTTTTTTTTTTCTTTTTTTTTTTTTTTTTTTTTATTATTTTCTTCCTTTTTACCTACAAGCTTTCATCGGTCCCGATGGACCTTGCGCTGGCGCGGGCCTCAGGGGACAATGCATGGGGGGTGCCCCATACAGCGATTACCCCAGGGTTTTGGGGAATTGTACGGACCGTTCCGGTGGCGTGGCGCGGTTGATTATGTCCACCCTAGGGTGGTTCTCTGCCCGCCACGCTTCCGGGTCGGGGATCGGTCGCCAGCCTTGACCCGGCCACTGGGTTTGAGTTTTCCATCCAGAGGGACACTGTCATGCCCTAATAGCTGGCAGCGCAGTTTGGGCTGCTGTCAGCAGGGCATGTCAGGTCAGCCCCACTTGAACTGTGTACCGGAAGGAGTTCCTCACAAGAACACTCCGGTCACCTGTGCTGGGCTAGGCGCTGTCTGACCTCCGTACTACGTCCGCGTGACGTCAGCACGGCGTGACGTCACACGCCGTGCACATTTGGCGCCACGGGGGGAGACCATTTAAACCCAGTCTGACGCTGTGTCAGACTGAGGTGGACGTGAGGCTCGGGACGCTCTGGGAACGATCCAAAACAGGTAGTTTGACTTAACTAAATCCTTTAATCGGTGGACATTTTGCCCACCATAATCTCGATTATAGGAAACCATTACAATTGTTCTTAATGTCCTTTCTATAGGCACTGGATATCTTACCTAGCCCCTGTTGAGGGGCAGTATATGGGTTGACCAGCCATCAAATTTGATATGCTCTGATGCCATATATACCCCATGATAAGGTAGGGGACTACACCCCCCTCCATCTTGTGGGGATCCGTAAAATGTATTGGATATGGTTCCCATGCATCTTTATTGGGGTCTCTTTTTGTTTGCTTTGCTATCTTTCAGAAGCTGATCCAGAAGTTCCCGCCCGTCTTCCCCCATTCGGTTCTTGCTGCCTAGGGGGCTGACCGACCCGAGCCTCTCATAAATACATATTTTTACAAGCTTCCGTAGAGGTAGGTATAGTCCGACAATTAATATTGGGCATGGTCGCACTATTTACCTACCGCATGCATGATTATGGTTTATGTGAATACAATTGTGGTCAATAAGTACATTTGTACCCCACAGGCCCTATAAACATTTTTTGGAAAAAGAACAGGATCTCAATCTCCCCCGACAATTTCCCAGCCACGTTTTCTGGTGGTGTTCGCTGGGTACGTCCCTGTGTGGGTCCCCTGGGGGGTGCTCCAGTGCAACCATCGGCACCTCTATTCAGAAGCCTGACCATGTTCAGAACCCCTATGACATTGGAGGTAGGGAGTCATGCATATGTAATCAGACTTCACTAGACATCCTGGTCATCGCATATCCTATGCAGCATATATAACGCCTCAATGATTGTTAAACTGTTTTTTCTTTTTATGTACATTAACTAATATGTTGTTTTGTATACATACCATAGAATACGGAATAACTTTCAAAAATCCTCGTCCATCTACAAACATATCTTATCCTTGTCTCCTGATGAAGCCTCTATAGGCGAAACATGTCGAGCGTTTGGACAAGTATTATGACCTGTGTATTTTGAATGTATGACAATATAGGTGTTCCACTAGGAATTGTATGTAGCACCTTTGAACCCTATAATTCACATTCTGATGTACATAGAGTCTAATAGTGTATACTTTTTTCTTTTTCCTTTATTTTTATGTTAATAAAACAAGATATTTTATCATACCTCTATGAAATTATTTTCTTTTTTGTATGTACCATAGATAGTCCCAAATCTCCAATAATTTTTTACCGTATATGTCAGCTGAAGAATTTTGCCTCAGTAAGATTTGTCTGTAGCCCAGATTTCCAGGATTATAAAAATGGTGGGTAGGATTTGGTTTTGATGTCCAACAAGTCATGATAAAACTGAGAAATTCCCTTATGCAGGGAGGAGTTTATTCATAATATATGTTCATTTGGGTTTAAATGAAAATTGAAACATAATGAAAATTATTTAAATTGTTTATGTAGAGGCAGAAGGGCATTGTTCTTCAAAACATGGTGTAAGAGTAATGGAGGGGCTGCTGCCCATGTTTGAAAATGAGTGTCCATTAAGCCTGGTAACAAATATGAATGACCAAGTAGTGGTACAGAAGGAGATTTGTAGCCCCAGTCATATTTAGTATGCACGGAGTCCCAAACAGCTAGTGAAAATATTGTTAGAGGAGATGTATAAGGTGAAAGATTTCTAAAATTCTTAGGTATCCATGGGGAAGTGTGAAGTGCCATTTTTTTTTTAATCATATTCCAGCTTCATCTATAGTTATAGTAGGAATATTTCCAATCAGCAATTCTAGTAAAAATGACAGCATGGTAATATTTTTTTTTAATCTGTCATTGCTAGACCTACATGGCTTTTGGTTCTAAAAATGATACTGGTTTGGTTAGATTAATTTTATTTTGAAGTTTGATACATTTCCAAATCTGGAAAATGCAGACATTAGACTCAGTAGATTGATCAGGGGATGTTAAATATGAAAAAAATATAGTTCGCATAAGTAGCACATTTACAGTATGTTCATAATCTCCTACATATAAAAGGTGGATATTGGGATTACATTTAATAATAGATATCAAGAAAAACAACAACCCCCCATTGGCAGGTAGGACTTTATGGGGCAGCAAGTACACCAACTTATTTGCATTAAAAGCAGATATTTATTGGTTCACAAAAAGATTCCAATATTTAAAAATATTTGTTTAAATATTGAAATAATTTTAATGTGAAACAATAAATCTATGCTTTTAACACAAATACGTTGGTGTATTTGTTGCCCCTAAAGTCCTGCCAATAGGGGTAATTTTTTTCCTTGATACTTACATGGGATGTGGGCAACATACACCTGGTTTCCAAGATTTGTTGCGCCACTCGTAAATATTATGGGAAACCAAATGGAAATTCCATTTTGCCATAGTGTTTGTGTATAAACTTTGTTTATTGGAAAAAAAAAAAAAAAAAAACTTTGTTTATTGGGTTTTTCAAATTATTTACAATAAAGAAGTTGGGAAACAGCAATGTTAGCAGTACAAAAGCGTACAAAACAAGTCAACTGTATAGAAAAGACATGGTAGTCCAACAATATCATCTAAACACCAAGAGGTACAAAAACATGTGGTGATGAAAAGCTGTACATTGTTATGCCCTGTACACACGGTCGGAAATTCCAAAGGAAAAGGTCAGATCAGATTATATTGTCCGAAAATCTGATCGTGTGTGGGCTCTATCAGACTTTTTCCGTCGGAAATTCAGACAAAAAAAATTTGAGAGCAGGATCTCAAATTTTCCGACAACAAAATCCGATCAGACTTTTTCCGATTGGTTGCAGACAAAGTGCCACGCATTCTCAGATCAAATTACGAGACCAAAGCTATTGGCTACTAGCCGCAACGTAGTCCCGTCGCAACGAACCAACGTCATCACGTTCTGAACGATCGGATTTTCCGACAACTTTGTCGGACCGTGTGTACGGGGGCTAACACATCAAAAAGGATGAGGCCTGTGAGATGCCAATAAAGTGAAGCCAACCTAGAGGTTCACAGTGCCTTAATATAAAAGGATATGTGAATGTGA